>OY757023.1:63847281-64299781 GCA_963580285.1 Lucinisca nassula
TAAAATATGCGTCATCCCATATTTGGCTGCAAAAATGCCATATTAACACTTTTCTTGAAATACTTCTAATGCTATATTCTGTTAGACTATTGTCCAGATTTTACAAGGATTTTACATTTTATAGATATAAAAAAATATCTTATTGCTTCCCTAAAACATGAAAATCCCTTGTTATTTAATTTAGATTCGCGAGGTTTTGAAATCTCGCTAAATCTGTTCTGGAAAGGGTTATCCTTTGGAAGCAAGGAATACACCACAGAACCGGAAAATATAAAGTGTACATGTTTCCTGGGCCAGACTAGCCAGCCTCGGCACACCAGGCCCCACCAGTGACCCTTAAATATTTTCAAAATTCAACAATGGAATCAATGATCCCAAAGGACAACAAAATATAAACTACACTATGATGTAGGGCAGGGAGACATTTTACGACCGCCACACATTCCCAGACACCAGCTGTAGTGACGTTAAATATGTTCTAGAAAAGGTTATCCTTTGGAAGCAAGGAATTCACCACAGAACTGGAAAATATGGAGTGTACATGTTTCCTGGGCCAGACTAGCCAGCCTCGGCCAATCAGGCCCCACATGTGACCCTCAAATATTTTCAAAATTCAACAATGGCTAAGTTCACTTTACGAGCATGACAGTGTCTGGTGGCATCCAGGGAAATAATTCAGTTATGACCCAAGGATTTTTTTTTTTTTTTCGAAAATTCACGATTCAATCCTTTCGGCGCCTATGAAGGAATACGTTCGGTATGTTTTATCATTCAAAGGACATTGTTTGAAGAAAAGTGAATGAAAAACCTAAAATAACGAGTGATGGGCTGAAGATCTGAAAAAGGAAATCTCTTGTTTTAAATTTATTGAATTCTCATAGCAAACTGCTTAATTAACCAAAGATTTACCTGGGATTTCCTTGCTGAAGTCTCAAAATAGGATTAAGGCAATGATCAGGAATCGATACAAGTATCCCACAGCTCCCAACAGCGACATCAAAATGAAAGAAACACAAACATGAAACAACTAGACCCTAATGGAAACTTCAATAGCGGAAAGCCAAAAGGACAGTTACTTTCCCACACAATGACCAATTGGCTATCCAAAACAAAATAATACAAGTGATGCACACATTCAAAGACGAACATTGACAAAAATAAACCGCATCAGAAGAACTGCGTTGGAACGGTCAGTGAAAAATATTTCACTGGGTGATGGGGTGGGGGCTAAATCGATTTTACGCGGCCGTAATCCTCGCCCTCACTTCCGTCGCGATTTAGACAAATAATTTGTGCTGTCCGCACGAAGGCTGCCGAATTAGTGAATAAACGCATTTCTTTCTATTCTCAAAATACTAACTTATTACCTCATAAGCCTAAGACGTCTTTATGTCATCTTAAACCAGGTATTCAAGAATTTCATAAGAAGTTTGTTTTGGCCCCTGCAGACAAGGCCGCTAACAACGTCGTCGTTGTGTGACGGCTCCACTATGTTAACACGCTTAAGCAGGATTTTGGTGGTACTAAGGCCTATGAACTTCAGCCTTTAGCTGAAGAGAGAGTTATAGTATATAAACATATTTGCCATTCAGCCACCAAGTTTGCTGTGTGTGCTACCGAAGGCCAAGACAAGCTTCCTACGCTATACTGGTTACCAAAAACTTCATGAAAGACCTTACAAAGCACGGTTTATTTTGCAAATTCTAGCTCTTGCACTACCACTGAACTTTCTAAATTATTAACTTCCTGTCTTACTGCTATTAAAACGCATGTGATTAAATATTGTGATAAAGTCTTTGAAAGATGAGGAAGAAATCTGTTTTGGTCTATAAAAAATTCGAATGAGGTTTTAAATAAATTGAAATCCAGACATTTTCGTGCTTCAAGTCTGTCTTCTTACGATTTTTCAACTCTTTACACTACACTTCCTCAAAATCTTATAAAAGAAAAGCTTAATGATTTAATTGAATGGGCTTTTCACAGAGAAGATTCTCTCTATCTTGCTTGTAAGGTCAGAAATGCATTTTTCACTTCTAAAGAGCATAAGAATTATCCACTTTGGTCATGTCAGAAAGTGTGTGATGCCCTCACCTTTCTACTTGGAAATATTTATATTAGATTCGGTACCAAGTTATTTAGACAAATTGTGGGCATTCCGATGGGTACGAATTGCGCACCTCTTGTGGCTGATCTATTCTTGTATTGTTATGAAAGAGACTTCATTTTGTCGCTTTCCATTGATAACCAATCTGAAATTATTGAAGCTTTTAGCTCCACTTCTAGATATTTAGATGATTTATTTAATATTGATAATACCTATTTTGATGGTTGGATCAGTCAGATTTACTCCCTAGAATTTCAGTTAAATAAAGCAAATTCTTCTGATACCGAGGCCCGGTTTTTGGATTTACATCTATCTATTGTGAAGGGTTTGTTTCGTGCAAAATTTATGATAAACGCGCTGACTTTGATTTTGAGATTGTAAATTTTCCTTTTTTTTGGATGGTGATGTTCCTCGTGCGCCCTCCTATGGCGTTTATATTTCGCAATTAATTCGATTTGCTAGAGTGTGTAGTCATGTAACTGACTTCAACACTCGTAATAGATTATTAACGGCTAAACTTCTTTATCAGGGTTATCGGTACCATAAACTACGCAAAACCTTTTCAAAATTTTATATTGAAATGGTTCTAATGAATCGCCTCATTGAGGTGGTTCTAACGAGTAGACACAAACCACGTCTTGGAGAATAATAGAAATAATACATTTTTTTATCTTATTTCTGCTCGAAATATGGATTGTGAGTTCTCGTATGATCCACAATATAAAGCTGTTTCTAGCGAGTACCCACAATCTGTGTTTCTAAGCAGATACAGCCCAGCAGGCACACGTCGCTAGGGCAACGTCAAATCAACGTCGGCGCAACAACGTCATGCACCGACGTTGATTTGACTTTGTATAAACGCCATGACGTTGAACCCACGTTTATGTGACGTCACAATAACGTCATTTGCCTGCTGGGATGTTATAAAAGTGGCTTTCACAGAATATTGATTTGTATGTTATATAGTGATGAAATATTGAATTAGTGTTGTAAATATTGTACAGATATGCATCAAATAGTGCTTTATCCCTAAAATCATCCAAATAAATATTATATTCATAATTGTATAGTTGTTCAGTGTCTTAGTTTTCATTTTATTTTTGTATGGGCAGGTACGGCCCTTTCAGATTTACCCCCCCCCCCCCCCAGAACTTCAGTTAAATAAAGCAAATTCTTCTGATACCGAGGCCCCGTTTTTGGATTTACATCTATCTATTGTAGATGGGTTTGTTTCGTGCAAAATTTATGATAAACGAGATGACTTTGATTTTGAGATTGTAAATTTTCCTTTTTTGGATGGTGATGTTCCTCGTGCGCCAATTCGAATTAATTCGAATTGCTAGAGTGTGTAGTCATGTATCTGACTTCAGCACTCGTAATAAATTATTAACGGCTAAACTTCTTAATCAGGGTTATCGGTACCATAAACTACGCAAACCATTTTCAAAATTTTATAGACGCCATTCTGATTTAATTTCAAAATTCAATATTGGACTTAAATCTCTTCTGCAACAAGGTCTATCGGAACCCGAATTTTATGGTGACTTAGTATATAAATTCAGAAAAATATATAACCGCAATGACTTTTACACCCAATTTCGTAAAATCATTCTTCGATATAAAAAGATTGGGTACAACATGGATATTATACGACAGACTGCATGCATGGTAGTTAACCCAATCACGGTCTGCAACTTTGCTTCCCTCTTTAATTGCATGCCGGTGGGTCAGGCCTCAGATTCTATGACGGTTCCAACGTAAAAGCTTATTGAGAATTAGAGAGATCTAATTTAAGGTAATGTTGGTTGGTGCCTGATGCTCTGTCTCTGGTCGGGCTCATCGGAGTCTAACTGTTGGTTTTCTTTTGCTCCAGCATTTCAGTGGTTTCTTGCTGTCGAGTCCTCACCGTTGTCTCACCTCTGTGGTTCTTTGATTATTTGTGTTCACGGAGATGTTGCACTGATGAGTTAGGAGGCCTTCATGCGGACTGAACAAATTATTTGTCTAAATCGCGACGGAAGTAAGGGCGAGGATTGTGGCCACGTAAAATCTATTTAACCCTCCCCCCCCCCCCCCCTCCGTGGAAATCTTTCCCCTGACCGTTCCAAGGCGGTTCTTCTGTGGCGATTTATTTATGTTGTTGTTTGTTACTTACTGTGTGTATCACTTGTGTATTTTTATTTTGGATGGCCATATGGCCATTTTGTGGGAAAGTAACTGTCCTTATGGCCTTCCTTTGTTTAGGTTTCCATTATGGTCTGGTTCATTAATGTTTGTGTTTCTTTCCCTTTGGTGTCTTTGATGGGTGGTGTAAGTTAATTATATCGATTCCTGATCTTAGTTTTACTTCTCCTTTTCCTAGCTCATCAGTGCAACATCTCTGAGAACACAAAATCATACAACCATCGAGATGATTTGTTTGTTTATTTGATTTTATGTTTAACGTCCCCGTCACCTCTGTAAAGGTCATTTTGGAGACGCTGCTTCCAATTTTCTTGGACTTTTACCCGACATTGAGATGAAATGACATCCCAAGCCCTGTCGCCAAATTAAACCAGTAGGGTTTATAAGTATGAACGGCCCGACTCGCACCGCTTTACCTGGGCAGGCTTAGATCCTCTGAGCTGTTTACCTGTACTCGTCAGCTCAGCGTGGAAGCATGAAGCGGTTTACCAGTATTCGTGTGCGGTCGGTTTCAGCTCTGCGTGGAAGCATCATGCAGCCCATCTATTTCTTCAAGCCTCAATGGGCGGGGTCGACCACAGAGATGAAACAACGGTGAGGACTCGACAGGAAGAAACAACTGAAATGCTGGAGCAAGAGAAAACCAACGGTTAGACGTCTCAATCATCGATTCTATCTCAAACCACTCAGTTACATCTAATAAAACAACATAAAATCACCATGCTCTTTGCATCAGGATAGCAAGTCCGTGTTATAAACACCAAAAATAACCTCACTTAATATGGAGAAAAGTGGTGTCTACGGGGTTCTGGCACCGAGGCCGCGTTTTTGGATTTGCATCTATCTATTGTGGATGGGTTTGTTTCCTGCAAACGTTATGATAAACGCAATGATTTTGATTTTGAAATTGTAAATCTTCCTTTCTTGAATGGTGATGTTCCTCGTGCGGCATCCTATTGCGTTTATTGCCAAGATGTCTAGCCATGTAACTGACTTCAACACACGTAGTGGGTTGTTAACTGCTGGGCTTCTTAATCAGTGTTATCGGTATCATAAACTTCTGCGTTTTGTTGGCGTCGTTCCGATTTAATTTCAAGGTTCAATGTTGGACTTGGGTCTCTCTGCTGCAGCATGGTCTGTCGGAACCGGAGTTTTGTGGTGGCTTGGTGTGTTAGTTCGGGGAAGTGTATGTTTGCAGTGGCTTCGGCGCACTGCTTTGTGGGATCGTTCTTCGGTGTGTGGGGATTGGGTGCAGCATGGGTGTTATACGACGTACTGCATTCGTGGTGGTTTGCCCGGTCGCGGTTGGCAGTTTCGTTTCCCTCTTTGGTTGCGCGCCGGTGGGTCAGGCCTCGGGTTCTATGACGATTTCGGCGTGGAGCCTTACTGAGAGGTGGAGTTTGGTTTTATGTAATGTTGGTTTGTGCCTGATGCTCTGTCTCTGGCCGGGCCCGTCGGAGTCTGGCTGTTGGTTTTCGTTTGCTCCGGCGTTTTGGTGGTTTCTTTCTGTTGGGCCCTCACCGTTGTTTCATCTCTGTAATTGTTTGGTTTTTGTGTTCTCGGAGATGTTGCACTGATTAATTAGGAGGCCTTAATGCGGAATGAGCGGGGTTGTTTGTCTGAGTCGCGGCGGGGTAGGTGGGGGGAATGCGGCCGCGTAGGATCGATTTAAGCACCCCCCCCCCACTCTCATTGGGATTCGATTTACTGACCGTTCCAAGGCTGTTTTTCTGCCGCGTTTTATTTTTGTTATGGTTTGTCTTTGAGTGTGTTTTTCGCTTACATTTTTGTGTTTTGGATAGCCAATTGGCCGTTTTGTGGAAAAGTAACTGTCCTTTTGGCTTTCCGCTATTGATGTTTCCATCAGGATCTAGTTATTTCATGTTTGTGTTTCTTTTCCTTTGGTGTCTCTGGTTGGAGCTGAAGGTTAATCGTATCGATTCCTGATCATTGCCTTCACTTCTATTTTATTCGTTATTTTCCTTAGTTTTGCTCAAAACATAGATTGTATCCATATTTGGACTAGACATAATAAAACATATATATATATATATATATATATATATATATATATATATATATATATATATATATATATATATATATATATATATATATATATATATATATATATATATATATATATATATATATATATATATATGCATATATATATCGAACGTTTTAATCTAAAAAAAGGCTAGTTCTAGTCTCAGGGTGAGTCATGACAGCAATATGCAGATAAAGCGACTGTGTATGAATTCAGACAATCATGATTGGGTACAAGTTAATGGTCAGCATTCTAATTCAAATGCATATGATTGGATAACGCCAAAAAAAAAAAAAAAAACGCAACAGTATATAAAATGATATAAAATGCGATATACAGTATGAAACTCGACGTCATCACGTAAATTCTCTTTTCATGGACTCGCAATTAGTTTTCGCAGCTCACAGTGCTTGCAATACATTTTTTTAAACAAATACAATAAAGTACATTTTTTAAAAAAAAAGTATAAAAAAGTAAAGTAAAATAAAAAAATAAATAAACAAACGCATTTTGAATGGGGAAAACTGTGTTGACAAATGTAATCAGGGGAGGTAAATCGTCGATTTAGGTCAGAGATTCCGTTTTACGGCTTCGCTGACGCATCGCCGTTAAAACAATCTGACCGTAAAACCGCTCATTGAACTCCCTGAATTAGAATTTATCTCCTAAGTGAGGCCACGGAGGTTCGAACACAGGAAACGCAGCATAAGGTTTTCAACTCTCTAAAACATATGTAGGATGAGGCCGTATCAGAGTCTTATGTCGGCAAAAATAGAGATCACAGTCCACTTAAGACACTGAAACATGTTTCGACACCCATCCCCACAACAAGGTTCGACATGATCAGGAAATGCAATAACTTGTAGCATGTTTCTGAATTTTGGACATCAGGCTCCCATCCCGACATACAACATTGTCTTTCACCTTTAGCATGCTGAGTTTTATTAAATACTCGCCCTTTGGAGTGGGTACCCTTATTTCGGCAGCCATAATTTCCTTAAAACAAAACAGATTCTGCTCATACTTTGATACATTATAGGCAAAACATCTTCCGCCATTTCTACTGGAAGTATTATGGGTCACGTGACTTCCAAATATAGCAGTCACGTGATCTGACCGGGAACCGTTTAAGACAAAAAAGAACTACAAAACAATAGCGCTCAGTGTGTGCTTTGAACCATAAAATTGATAGCGTGTGTATACACTTATTATGGTTACATATTTATAACCAGTAGTTGTTTAGATTGATTGGGCACAAAATCGTGATAGAGCAGGTAAGGGCGGTCTGTTGAAAGATGGAACTTGAGAAATCGTCGATTTTAACGTCATTTCCGGGTGTAAAATATAACAGCCGGTAATGTTGGTAAAACCTGTGCCCTTCTAAGAAAGAAGGATCCCTCCTGCATTGCACAACCTCATCAGATGGAGTGTACTTGCATTCTTATGAGCGCGATAAGCTGCTCAATTTGGACCACCCCATTGGGCGACTAAAGTCGCCTCCAGCACGCTGAAGGTTAACCAGCTGCGTTTCAATTTTGTCGTTTGCACATGAGTATTCACAAGATTTCGAATTTGCAGTTCGGAAAAGCAAAAGTGAAATCCATGTAGTTTTCTGAATTTAATCTGCATATATTGCTTTAATCACGCATTCCATGACGTATTTGACGTAACCGTTTAGTTATGATGCTAATTCCTTTATGGAAAATATTAACAGGAATGCATTTGCTACGAGCATTCCTATTGAATGTTGCTTCTTTTCCGTCTGTCACATATGACATATGCAATTTAGTTAATTACCTGGCCTGTTTTGTATAGTATCGACGTCACAAAATCATGTGGCATATTTAAACCTGAAATATCTAAATGCACTTTTGGGAGTAATTTAAAATTAAATTTGAATGTCGGTGTGATATTGTGGGAATCATCACGAAAACACGCCTATATAATTCTGACACCCACGAGCCCCACTTGTATATATTAGGGGTAAACATGGGTATACAGGGGTAAAGCTTGTTTTTCTTATTTCTGCTCTGTTCTAAAATATAGATTGTTGGTACTCGTTAGAACCGCATCGATGAGGCGGTTCTAACGTGTACCATCAATCTATATTTTGAGCAGAAATTAGAAAAGTTTCACAAATTTTCATTTGAAACTTTTCACTTGTTTTTTCGGTGGTAAAATCTATGATGTATTTGAATAGGCGTGATTTCATAATGTGGTTTATTGTCTATGAGATCAAACGCCGTTTTTCTAATGTAGCCAATTGAACAGAATTTAAAAAGAAGTGGAGACAATAATCAGCAAT
Organism: Lucinisca nassula; assembly: GCA_963580285.1. NCBI lineage: Eukaryota > Metazoa > Mollusca > Bivalvia > Lucinida > Lucinidae > Lucinisca > Lucinisca nassula. The sequence goes on from OY757023.1 coordinate 63,855,925, forward strand.
CGATACAATCAACCCACAGCTCCCATCAGAGACACCAAAGGGAAAGAAACACAAACATAAAACAGCAGACCCTAATGGAAACATCAATAGCGGATAGCCAAAAGAACAGTTACTTTCCCACAAAATGGCCAATCGGCTATCCAAAATAAAATAATATCAGCGACACAAACACCCAAAGACAAACCATAACAAAAATAAACCGCGACAGAAGAACCGCCTTGGAACGGTCAGCGGAAACGAATTCCACTGGGGGTCTTAAATCGATTTTACGAACCCACAATCCTCGTCCTTACTTCCGTCGCGATTTAGACAAATAATTCGTTCAGTCCGCATGAAGGCCTCCTAACTCATCAGTGCATCATCTCCGTAAAAACAAATAAGTAAACAACCACAGAAATGAAACAACGGTGAGGACTCGACAGCAAGAACCCACTGAAATGCTGGAGCAAAAGAAAACAGTTAGACTCCGATGGGCCCGACCAGAGAGAGCATCAGGCACCAACCAACAATACTTTTAATTAGATCTCTCTATTTCTCAATAAGCCTTTACGCTTGAACCGTCATAGAAGCTCAGAGCTCATGCGTGCAGTTTAAGCCATATATTTAGCTATGTAAGTTACTATGTTCTTGTTTTCAATATCCGCTTTCACGTAATTAGAATGATTATACATGTGCCACACAGAATTTAGACAGAAATGCAGGTGTTAGAAACTTATTTTTTTTTAAATACATAGTTTTAAAAGATAATATTTTGGAAGCAAAAATCAACCATAAGTGTTCAAGATGTTTGGGCTACACAAGCTAGTTTCAGCCAGCTACACTAGTTAGTTTCAGCCAATTAGGCCTCATTGATTTCTAGCTAGCCTGAGCAAATACGGATACATACATTGTATAACCATATACTAAAATCAAGATAATATTATTTCTCTTCTATTTTGTTTCTCTTTTCACTAAAATTCAATTTCGTTATCTGCATCTTAGTTTATAGAACAATGCAATTATCGAGGTAAAGAACCTTTTTCGTATTTTCAAATGATGTATATCAAATGAAACAATCTCCAGAAACGTTAACTCTAGTTAGCTTTAATAACTATTTGCCATTTGCTCGTGCTTCACATAAGCATCAGCCATCTCGAAAACACGCCTATATAAATTTGGCCCCTTGAATCCCACTTTTATATAGTGAAACTTGGGTTTACAGGGGTAAACCTTATTTTTCTTATTTTTGCTCTAAAATATAGATTGTGGATATTCGTTAGAACCGCCTCAACGATGCCGGTTCTAAAGAGAACCCACAATCTATATTTTGAGCAGAAATAAGAAAAATATCACAATTTTTCATCTAAAATTTTTCATATTTTCAGCGCTAAATGTACAATGTATTTGTATAGGCGTGTTTTCGTAATGTTTTTCTGACCACAAAAATGGGAAAGGGGCATAAATGTGCTGTAGGATTGTCAGATCGATGTTGTTGACCGAGGAGTGAATGTCATTATTTAATGATTCAGTGCCTAATATCTTGCCGTTATTATAATTATATACTTAAGCAGAGGGGAGTCGGGTGAGGCAAAATGACGTGTAATTTGCGTCACTGGGGCGTCCAACTTTCAGCTGGACAAGGTCTGCTGTCCTTGAAGCAGATAAGGGTAGACGTTGGGGGTGGGGGGGGGGGGTAGTTCTACAAATCCAATCGTTTTTCTCTTTCTCCACTTTTCAGCACTTTCATCTCCTCTACTACCTCTTCTATCGCTTTTTTTGTCCTTTCTCTAGGTGACGAAACAAAATGACCGATAAGGGATACCGTGTCGTTAAACCCCAATCAATCAATCAATCAATCAATCAATCGAATAAGCAGACCTGGTGTCTCTGATGGGAGCTTCGGGTTAATTGTATCGATTCCACTTCTATTCTGATTATGTAAATACTGATACCTTTCAGAAGAACATGTAACATGGCGTGACTAATATACTGCGTGTCGAGATACCGCCTTCAAAAAAGTAGCGCATGTATTTTCTACATCGAATTTTGAACTTGATATTACAAATTGCATTATCAAAATCGATTTCATTTACAGTGAGGCTAGCGAAATAATCAAAGCACTGAGAGTGCTGATGGAGCGTAGCTTTGATAATTTGATTTAGCGTCTGATTGGAATTTTAATTCAGGCTCATATTGATCCAATGAACATAGCTGTTTGAAGCTATTCTGGGCCAGAAGTCGTGTTAAAGCAACAAGACCTATATTGAAATTAATTCACGCTAAGGTGTAGACCCCGCAACAACCATCACGAAAACACGCCTGTACAAATACATTGTCAATTTTTCGGCAAATCAATGGAAATTTTAAGATTCAAAATTGTGATATTTTCTTATCTCTGCTCAAAACATTGATTGCGGGGACTTGATTGAACCGCCATGACGAGGCAGTTTTATCAAGTACCCACAATCAATGTTTTGGAGCAATACAGCAACCATGCAGTTCTACAGTTTACTTGAAGATTTCTGCTGAGCTATAGTTCGTGCAATAACTGCGGCTTGCGCAATAGTTTGGCGGCTTTAAAGTAATTTTATTTAATCAGTTTTTGAAAAATTACCTTGGGGAGGTTATTTATCTTGCATTGTTACGTCTTGATGATGTTTATCTTCATGTGAAAACTCATCACAATTTCCCCAGCAGTTTATAAGTTATACATCCGTAATCAGTCTTTAAAAATTGCCACGGTGAGGCTGTTTATAAAGCTATCTGGCATTAGACAATATCATTAGCTTGATCTTGTCAATTTCCATCTGCATGCAAAACATTATAATAATACACCCGTCGATTTAAAAGTTATACGACCGTGTCAGTGGGTGAATTTTTTACCTTGCCGAGGCTAAAATAAAGAAATTGGGCATTCAGGAATCTCGTTGGTTAGATCTGTAGATTATCTATCTGTATGCTAACAGTTGTCAAAAATATTTCAAGTAGATTAGAAGTTACACTGCGAAATAATTTTTCAGTTTGCCTAGGCGAGGCCGTTTGTAAAGTAATTTGGCATAATGCAATTTTGCGGGTTATGTATTGTCAATATCAACCTGTATGCCGAAAATGATCAAAGCCGGGTTTAGATGTTATACTCCGTATTCATTTTTTTTTTTTGGTATTATTTTGCATCGGCGAGGCCTTTCATCATAAAGTAATCTTGCATAAAACAGCCTCATGGGTTAGGTATTCTCAATATCAATCCGAATGCCAAAAATGATCGGAATATTCCGAGAGGTTTGAACATTATACTCTGTTAACATTTTTCTAAATATATATTGCATCGATGAGGCCATTTATGAAGTGATCTTGCATACGACAGTTTCTTGGGTTAGTTATTGTCAATATCAATCCATAGGAATATTCGAAGAGGTTTAGACATTATACGCCGTTATTATTATATGAAAATAAATTGCCTCGACCAGGCCATTTATGAAATGACCTGGCATTAAGGTAACTTCTTTGGTTAGATATTGTAAATACAGCACAGTGCACAGTCTTTTACCGGAAACCAACAACTGCCCTTCTTGAATCAGCGAAAGGGATAGAATCACCATGGAACAGATTTCACGATCAATCTCCAGGAAAGAATGTTGCCGAACCCGGCAGGTATCGAACTTGCGTCTGAGCTGATAGTTTGCTTAATTTATGGTCACATGCCTAGGACGCAAACAGGTCGCTTTAAAAAAGTAACATTATCCCCCCCCCCCCACACACACACACGCATTAACCCATACTCTGAGTATATGTCTAGCAGCCTTTTTAGGGACAAACATAACAGACCCAGATCAGACGCTACAACAAGTGGCGTCTCATCTGTGTCTAAACTGCAAAATTACTGCTTACAATATAAGCCTTGACGTGCACCTGTCCAGACTCATTCCAACTGTTTTATTTTGGTAATACATTATCGACCCCCACTGCATACTTTTAACCCATTTTAAACGAATGGAATCCTCAACACCTTATATCAGTATGGAATGAGTTCATTTTAAAATCAGGGATGTAAGGTTGTGGCTTCCACGAAATATTTGGCAAAAATGGCTGAACCTTTTTGAAAGTATGCAGTGAAGATCATTATGAGACTCCGCGTTCTGTGGTATCTGATCTGGGTTTGTCCTGTTTGCAAGTTGCCAGGTTTGGGATTTTATGGTACAAATGGGTTGAAACTGGGTTATATGAACTGGACTTTAAAAAGATAAGACTGCTACACAGTTCATCTACTAAAAATATTCATCTATTCCGTTTGAAATAGGTGGTCTGTGAAGCAGTCTATAAGAAGATACCGCATGGCGTAATAATCTCCTATGTTAACACGGAGTACTATGTTCTCACTGGTGATTGGGTCATACGCAGTAACACCGAAAGTAGTGCCGGAATCACTTCTTATCTCACTGGAGCTACGCTGCAACAGCTACGCTCCAAAAATGTCATAGAAAGTTTCGCTGATTCAAGTTGGCAGTGCATTATCAGTGTTGCATTACACCTGCTTGAAGTAGTGCGAGTATGCATATACGCATTATGAGCTGTGATGAGAAATCGCTTGTGACGTAGTTAAAACCCCTTACGACTGCAAATAACTAGAAGACTCAACACCATATAACTGAAAGTTGTGGGATGTTTATGATTCTCTGTCAGATTTTCAGGCTGCTTAGTTCGGCCATTTAGGCAACTAAAAACTTTTTAAGTTGAAAGAAAACCCCATGAAGCTGGAAATTGTTATAACTAACCGCTTTGGTTAGTGACTTGGAATAAAGAGATAATAGAAAGAACACATTTTTTTGCAATTCATAACGATAACACACCCGTGTGACATAGTGCATTTTTTTATGGTGAAAATTTATGATATTTCTCTCAGTCATACTCCAAACATAGTTCGCGGGTGCTCGCTAGTACTGCCTCATTGAGGCGATTATTAAGGAGTATCAACAACCTATGTCTTTAAGTAGAAATAAGAAAATGAATGTATACCTCTGTAAACCCAAGTTGTCTCTATATAAAGTGGGGTTTGTGTGTTAGTTCGTGTGTGTGTGTGGGGGGGGGGGGGGCATTTCATATAATTGTAAACAGACAACTGCAAATGTAAGATAGTAAACACGACACAAAATAATTTCAATAATTCATACAGTGTATAAATGAAATTTATTGATAATTTTTTTATTCCAATTTACACCAACGCTCGAGAAATCATCACTTAAATAATTAAATGTATTAAGTGACACTGTAATGAATTTGTTGTAAACCCACTTTGCGTAAAAAATACGTGGGTTCCGTTTTCTTTTTTGATCGTGCTCAGTGAGCTATTCTGATAGGCCCGTGTTCCGTCGTTCGGCGTCTGTCAACAGTTGACATCTTCAAATAGAAGTGAAGGCAATGATCAGAAAACAAAAGAAATAACCCACGCCTTCTATCAGAGACACCAAAGGGAAAGAGACAAAATCATGAAAAACAAGCAAATTCCACAGGGAATTTATGTCCCCCGCCTTATTTTTATTTGAGCTGTAACTATTGGTATCACTTAACGCAGGTTCGATACCTACCGGGTTTGGCAACATTCCTTCGTAAAGAGTGAATGTTCATGACATTTTTTCTAAGGTCATTCTCTCCCTTCAACTGATTTAAGAAGGGCAGTTGTCAGTTTCTGGCGAAAGAATGTGCTCAGTACTGGTTAAAAAATTCAAACCATGATAAAGATACCCGTAAAATTTCAGAAGGATTGGTATAAAACTATAAGAGCAGTTGCTCTCACAAGGTACCTACTATGAATTCAGAATTGATGCATGAAAAAAGTCTAAGTTAAAAATGTTTAAAAAAGTGAGAAAAATTATTGAAGAATTTTGAAAAATGCATATGCACAACTTTACAGACACCTGTAAAATTTCAGAAGGATCGGTATAAAACTATAAGAGGAGTTGCGCTCACAAGGTACCTACTATGAATTGAGAACGATGCAAAAAAGTCTAAGTGAAAAAACTGAAAAAAATTAATTCAAGGATTCTGAAAAAAGCACATGCACAACTTCAAACCATGACAAAGACACCTGTAAAATCAGAAGGATCGGTTTAAAACTGTAGGAGGAATTGTGCGCACAAGGTACCTACTACAAGCTCGGAACCACGCACCACGCACCACGAACCACGCACCACGGAAAGCCGAATACTATATCCCTCGCTTTTCTTCGAAAAGGCGGGAGACAACTATAGGAGGAGTTGCTCTCACACGGTACCTACTATGAATTCAGAATTGATGCATGAAAAAAGTCTAAGTTAAAAATGTTTAAAAAAGGTGAGAAAAATTAATGAATAATTCTGAAAAAAGCATATGCACAACTTTAAACCATGAACAAGACATGTGTAAAATTTCAGAAGGATAGGTATAAAACTGTAGAAGAAGTTGTGCTCACAAGGTACCTACTATGAAATCAGAATTGACACATGAAAAAAAAAATGTGAGAAAAATCATTCGAGAAATCTGAAAAAGCACATGCACAACTTCAAACCATGATAAAGACACCTGTAAAATTTCAGAAGGATCGGTATAAAACTGTAGGAGGAGTTGCGCACACAAGGTACCTACTACATTATACTCTTTCACAGAATTGATGCATGAAAAAAGTCTAAGTTAAAAATGTGAAAAAAAAGTGAAAAAAATTAATTTGAGAGTTCTGAAAAAAAAGCACATGCACAACTTCAAACCATGATAAAGACACATATAAAATTTCAGAAGGATCGGTATAAAACTGTACGAGCAGTTGCGCTTACAAGGTACCTACTATGAATTGGGAACGATGCAAAAAAAGGTCTAAGTTAAAAAGTGAACAAAGTGAAAAAAAAATAATTCAAGGATTCTGAAAAAAAGACATGCACAACTTCAAACCATGACAAAGACACCTGTAAAATTTCAGAAGGATCGGTTCAAAACTGTAGGAGGAGTTGCGCTCACAAGGTACCTACTACAAGCTCGGAACCACGCATCACGCATCACGCACCACGCACCACGGAAGCCGAATACTATGTCCCCTCGCTTTTCTTAGAAAAGGCGGTGGAGAATAAGTATACCCTGATGGAAACATCAATAGCGGAAAGCCAACAGGACAGCTACTTTCCCCACAAAATGGCCAATTGGCTATCCAAAACAACAACAAAAAATACAAGCGATACACACACTCAAAGACAAACCATAACAAAAAATAAACCGCGACCTCCAGCCTGTTATCTTCAACAAATTTTAAAAATATATAGTCCATCGTCCTTTAGAACGTACTAGAGATAGTGACACTCGGGTGAGCTAATAAAGGCCCTCTTGTTCTTAATTCTTGCTCAAAAACTTAAGACGTGGACACTCATAAATGTTTTCAAAAGGTCCTTTGGAAGCAAGGACTTCAGCACAGAACTGAAAAGTATAGAGTGTACAAGTGTTTTCTGGGCCAGACTAGCTCATTTCAGCCAATTAGACCTCATCAGCGACCTTCAATGCATCACGAAAACACGCCTTTCTAATTTTGACACCCTTGAACCCCACTTTTATACAGTAAAACTGGGGTTTACAGGGGTAAATAGTATTTCCTTATATCTGCTTAAAAACATAGATTGTGGGTACTCGATAGAACCGCCTCGTCGAGGCGGTTCTATCGAGTCCCCATAATCTATGTTTTGAGCAGAAATAAGAACAAAATCACAATTTTTCATCTTAAAATTTCCATGTTTTTGGCTGAAAAAAATACAATGTATTTGTAAAGGCGTGTTTTCGTAATGGTTTTTCGAAATTCCACAGTGGCATCGATAGAGAATATAACCCATGCTGGCAATAACACATCGCCTCAATGATGTTTATCACATAGTCTGAGGCTGATATTGAGACGAGATGATCAATGAGGCGGTTCTTACGAGCGTCTAACCCTTCTCTTGCTGAATATTCAGTTTAGCCACACCCATATCTGACTTTGAACTAATCAAATTACATGATGTAATTTACTGCTACAAATTCATAAACTGAATGCCAAACAGTGTAGATCCTTATCAGATGGCTTCTACAGAGGCCATCTGATCTGGATCTACACTGTTTGCAAAGATAGGGCTTGTCGTGGACAGCAAGATAAGGTTTAAATAGATATAAGACCACCGTCACAATTTTCTTTGTCAAATGTTAGGTTTATAGGTATGAAAGAATGGAATATCACCGGATGTTACCCTTATGGATTCTACACCTGTGGACAGAAATCTGTTCAACCTTTGATGAGCTTCATTTCATTTTGAACTGATGTTTCATTCAATATTTCCCTACATCCTGTCAGTCAACTGCAAGACAGGAATAAATTCAAAACACAAAGTGTTGTATATATTAAATTGAAGATACTGCACTGTCCAATCAGAATACATCTTGAATGTCAATCAGATCTAAAAATGGAAAAAAGTGCTTGCCACAATAAGACCAATCAATGTATATTGCTTGATCCAGTTTTATACACGTTAATGAATGACATTTGGTTGTCAATCTAACTTGATGCAAAGAGATTCATTGAAAGGTACTTCTTCGGAGTTTGAACGCTTTTGTGTCCACAGGTATAGCGTTCTCTAGCTAGTGAAATTCCGTGCTAGTATATTGGTTTAGACTATTAAATACTCTTGAAGGAGTGTGATTTCGATACCCCTGTTAAGCTTTATCACTCTTAGAGGACAAATTATTGGTATTATTTTTGTTTTTCACATATAACAGAACTTAAAATCTCATGCAAATTGTCTCCATGGAAGATAATTCGCATGAAATGTCAAATCCTGCTGAATGGGAAAAATAAGAAAAAATATTTCGAAACGTCGTCTACTGAAATAATACCCAGCATGTACAGCGTTAAAAGGCATTGCATGAGCCCTGTCTCGAGAGAAATCTGTTTTCTGGGTTTGCGACCTAGTGTGATACAAGTCAGCCTGGACAGCTACATAGATTAGCAATAGTTTTGAATTTTAAGATACACAATATGATGTAAAGTTCTGCTATTAAGACACCTAAAATTATGACTAAATCTGCTTTTAAAAGCTTATTAGGAAGGTTTAAGTTATTCATTTTTTGTGTTTACTACAACCAGCGTCTCCCCATAAGAGACCACCCTTGGGACTGTTCAAAAGTGGTCTTTAAGACCACTTTTGAACAATCCCAAAGGGGGTCTTAATATAGAATTTTACTATAATTAAATTCATGTTTAAATCTCGCAGATGCCTATTCAGTTTTGGCATCTCGTTAACAAGTCCGTGCGATGAACACCCCGGTAGACCCTACTTTTTATAGAGAAAACTGGGGTTAACAGGAGTATAAATCATTTTTGTTATTTCTGCTCCAAGACAAAGGTTGTGGGAACTCGTTAAAACTTCTAGCGAGCACCCATAGACTATGTTTGTGGTATAAACAAGAATTGTGACACACTTTTTTTATCAGAAAAATAACTGTAGTGCAATATGACACACGGATCTGTTGTCGTAATTTATGTTACAGAGCGCATACTGAAGCATTGTAACGGCCGTCCGTTGACAGTCGGTTAACTCCGTCAACGATAAGAGAATGGATATACCCACGTGACTTTGGATATATATATAGGCGCGTTCTGCTATTTTCCAGAAATAGTCGGCGGCTGCAGATCGAGAAAAGAAGATACAAATTGCAAAGAACAAGCAGAAATAGGACCAGTAGCGGGAAACAAATGGCTTCCGAGTTGCCAATTGATGAAATGCCGTCCGACAGACAGGGAAGTTTTTTGAGTTTGTAGCCTCTGGTTAGCTTTAGTCCATTCGCCCTATAGCCTGAGACCAAGATGGGGTAAAACTAACGTTTAAGCAATGATTACAAACTATCTATACCTTACCTGTGTGGATTGGTTTCGGATCGCCGTCTGTTAAGAGGGTCTCATTGCAAATCCACTTTGTCTAGACTGTACCTGAACAACTGACTTCCCAAATCATAGGCTATGTGATGTGCAAGAATAGTTCGTGATATCGGGCCAGTACTGGAGGCTCAGTTGTCTTGAGATTGGGTTTACAGGACAAATTATAGAACACGGCAATCTACTGTAGATGCTCTGCGTCGCAGACATGGCTGTATGAAATGTTGCTGATAATAGCAGCCTGGACCGAAGTCGGTTGAACCTCCAGGGTTGCAATATGCGTGGAAACACTGACAGGTTCTTGGGGTCAATCTGATTCTGAGAATCAGAATCAGAATTGTTACTGGTGACACGTCAAATGACATTTATACACCAAGACCTGTGATGGGAAGTTAGTCCCGAGCTCTCACCAAAGAAATAAACTTAGCTACACAATCCTCAGCACCTTCAGCCTTTGAAATAATCGAATTGGGAAGGGCATTCCAATCTCTATTGGTTCGAGGGAAGAACGATTCCTTATAAATGTCAGTTCTTGCAGCAAGGTTCTGAAACGCCAATGAATGATGATTTATACAGTGCCTAGCTGGGGGAACAAGGCCATCTGTTGAGATGCTGGCAGCATCCTTTAGACCTTTGTATCAAAGTATGAGCCTACTGTCTTTTCTCCTTTTCTTGAGAGACTCGCATCTTAATTTTCCTAGTATTCCAGTCATGCTCCCAGTTTCAAAGCAGTAATTGCTTGTTACACATCTAGCAGCTCTATTCTGAACTATTTCAATTTCTTCATTAAGGACCACTCCGCTGGGATCCCAGATACAACTACCATACTCCAAGATTGGGCAACAAGCCCTTTATATGCCTCTTTTCCTGAGGACACTGATGAAGATTTCGCCTCTGGAAACCAATCGTTCTATTAGCCTTTGTACACGTCTTGCTAATATGTGTATTCCATCTCAAATCGTGGGTGAGTGTCACCCAAAGGTATTTAATGAAACCCACGTTCTCGAGGACAGTTCCCTGTAATGTGTAAGAAGTCTCAATTTTATTCTCTTCCTAGTAATATGCATAATATTGCATTTAACGGGCTGAATTCTCCCGCTCCATTTTCGTGCCGAACATCCTAATCTATCTATATCATTCTGAAATTTCAGCGAGTCCTCTGTATTTCTTATTTCTGCCAGTGGAAATATCATTGATGTATAGGGAGAATAACAGTTGACCCAGAACAGTCCCTTGTGGGACTCCAGACAAAACTGCAGCTCACTCTGAAGATTCACCATTAACAACAGCACGCAGTTTTCTGTAGTAAAAAAGAAAATAATCTATCCATTTGAGAGTACATGTATTTCCCCCAATTCCACAACCAAATAACTTAGATTTAAGCAGTTCATGTGGTAGGGTGTCAAACGCTTTCTCGAAGTCCAGAATAAATGTGTCTATCTGTCCCCCATTTGTCCAAGATTTTTGCCCAGTCATTAATAACTGTGCTCAACTGAGTTTCACAACTATGCCTTTTCCTAAATCTGACAGAAGTTTATGCTCACCCAAGTGGGCCATGATGTTTGAGCAGACTATATGTTCAAGCAATTTACAACGAACACAAGTCAGATACATAGAGCGATAATTACGGGCAAGAGCCCTATCTCCTTTTTTGAAGAGTGGACAAATGTTCGCTAGAAGCCATTCTTTGGGGATTTCACCCGTATCAAGAGACTGTTGAAACAGGTGAGCGAAAAACTGGACCTAACTCCATTGCTATTTCTTTCAGGACTCTAGGATGAAGCTTATCAGGTCCTAAAGCTTTAGTAGGGTTTAAGCCTCTAAGTAGCTTGATCACTCCTGTCGATTGGACACAACAATATTATCCATGAATGGGGCCGATCTTCTAGTCTATGGAACCTCCGTGAACTCAGTTTTATTAAACGCATCATTGAATTGATCAACTAAGTAGTTCCTCCGCCCTTTCAGAGTCTAATTCGGCCGCCCCGTTCCCTCCTCTTTTATTAAGGGGTGGGATACTTGCACGACTGCAAGATTCTATTTATCACGTGACATTTAAAACGCATTTGATTCACGATTGTTTACAAAAATATCGATATTCCGGCATTAGTAAACACGACATCGTTAAGAACGTCGTACATGTAACGTTACGGGACGTACCTAGCTAATTTGCATATTTAATCCACTAGTGGATTATCGAAAATATTACGTGGCGTTATTACACTCTCAGACGCGACGTCGTATAAACCCAACTTGCATAGAGATCAGTCCTTATTGTCTACTCAAAACATTACTAGTGGATACTAGTTAGGGGTGGTTCTAACAAGCACCCTACAAACTTTGTTAGCAGGTGAATAGCTGTTCCTAATACATCTAACTATACCGCTATGAAAGTATGCATTTTTGTCACATGATTGCGTTATCTCACAGATTAAAACTAAAACACACGTTCATCTGCTTTTGTCAGAGGATAAGTTGAAAGTGACGTCAGCGAATGTTTTTGTTGATGTTGGACAATGCTCAAGAACAAAAACATTCGCTGACGTCACTTTCAACTTACCCTCTGACAACAGTATGCAGTTTATATAACAATTTACAAATTACTATATATTCCATAGGCTCATAAATTCCACTGTGTCAAGGTTACTAAAGTAGCTCATAGACATTTTCAATGCAGAAAGCCACGTGTGCTGATTCATAGAACACTTGCCTAGACGCAAAATAAGAAACTACAGTCGAACTTCTATGGCTCGAACACCTTTGGGACCTCGAAAATCTGTTCGAGACTGGGATAGTTCGAGCCACTGAGTGTTACTGTCAGGAGCATAACGATATACTTTGGGATATCTTTTCAGTGTTCTAGAATGAAAATGTATGTAAATAAAAATATATGCTGTGTGTACTCATTAGAATCGCCTCATTGAGGCGATTCTAATAAGTACACACAGCATACATTTGCAAGATAAATGAATAAAATATCCTAAATTATCACCCAATGTTTCTTATGTAGAGGAATTCCCTAGGGGCTCAAAAACGAGTTCTACTCAGCCATGGTAAACGAGCCATCGGTGTTCGAGCCATCGAAGTTCTACTGTACAATATATTAAATCAAGACAAATATGAGTTCCCCAGACACAAAATGACCGGTAAAGTCAAAATGAGAACAAAAGCGTATGTCCAGTTGCTAATAACACATAAACTTAGAAACAAACACCACTGTGCTGCCAAGTAAATCAAACAATGTGGGGCTGCGTTAAAAGTTATAAGTCTGTTCTCCTAAGAAAGTAATATGAAATCATGTACTGGATAATCAAATGGAAGATGAATATGGAGTGACATCTATATAATTTTGACCCTCTTGAACCCCACTTTTCTATAGTAAAACTGGGGTTTATAGGGGTTAACAGTATTTTCTTATTTCTGCTCTAAAACATAGATTGTGCGTACTCGTTAGAACCGCCTCGATGAGGCGGTTCGAACGAGTGCCCACAACCTATGTTTTGAGCAGAAATAAGAAAAATATCGCAATTTTTACATCTAAAAACTTTTGCTTTTCTGCCTGTAAAATTTACATTGTATTTGTATAGGCCTGTTTTCTTAATGATACCCTTGCTTGTTTCCTACATGTTTTCTAAGGATAAAATCTTTTGTCACTGACCCCTCCCTATAATAAGGATTCGTTCTTAAGGAAATACTTTCAGATTGTATTTTCTAGTCCTTTTGGATTATTGGTTCTGTATGGAATTTCGATAATATTTGATGATTATCAAGGCAGCCTAACTGGCCGAATCTAGCTAGGCGGAACCAATAGGGTTTATAAGCATGGACGGCCCGACTCGCCTGGGCAGGCCTAGCTCCTCTGCGCGGTTTACCAGTACTCGTGTGCGGGTCGGTTTCAGCTCTGCTAGGAAGCATCATGCAGCCTATCTATTTCTTCAAACCCCGATGGGCGGGGACCGGAATTCCTTTTTACACACCTTCTTTCCTTTTAGGGGCGATTGCTTTTCTATCACGAAGATACAATGTTTCTGAAGGAATTGTCTTCTCTGACTTGTACCTTTAACCCTTAAGATGGTAATCACAACAAATGTCGTCTGCTATTGTCATTATTGTTTCCAAACAGTGTAGACCCAGATCAGACTGCTCCTTTATATGCAAAAATATGCTTGAAAAGTTTGCAGGGAGATTCAGTAGATGACATAAACAGATGACATTTTCAGATGCATTTTTTTTCATATTATCGTAAGGGTTATTGTCAAATGACGTCGTTGATAAGCAGTGGATAACGTCGTGTAATAAAAATCGTATGACCACACGTGTAATAACACTTTTGCGGGATTAAGTAACGTCATTACGACGTCCATGTCAACCATGCATTTTTGTGGAAATTATGTCAAATTTAAAGGCGATGAAATCTAATTAAAAGTGGCCATATGATAAACAGAATCTTACACTCGTGGTCATTTCATATGAAATTTATAATGCCCGTGCCTCATAATGTATTTTGCCACATCTCCAAAAATGGCTATTTTTCTGATGAAAATCTGTAATATTTTTTTTATAATTTATACTGGAAACATAGGTTGTGTGCGCTCGTTAGAACCGCCTCATTGAGGCGGTTCTAACGAGTACCCACAACCTATGTCTTGAAGCAGAAATAAGAAAAATAATGTGTACCCTTGAATCCCATTTTTCTCTATATAGAGTGGGGTTTAAAGAGGTGTTTATTTCACGGTCTTGGTCACGTGATGCCATTTCTTTGTCGATGGAAAAAACTGCTCCTCTGTCATTTTGACTATTTAACAAAGGGAATTTGGCCACAAAATCATAAATAGTCATGACCTGTGACCGGTTACCAGAGTTAAAATATATATGAACATCCCTTTGGTTGGTGAGTAGAATACAAATGCCCATTAATGGGAGATGATCACTCATATGGGTTGACAATCAGTTGAAGTTCCACTGCAGTTACGTGTAATGTCGAATCTGTTAGCTCAGGTGAGCGATATAAGACCATCATGGTCCTCTTGTTCTTATTACTACCCTAAAACATAGGTTGTGAAGGCTTATCAGAACCGTCTCGTTGAACAGGACTTATGGCTAGGTACAGAAATAAGAAAACAAGGTATACCCATGTAAACCCTACCTTTTTTCTGTATAAAATTGGATTTATGGGGGTATTCATTTCACGGACTTGTTAGCGTGATGATATATTTCCAAGCGTTAACGCCACTTCATATTCAGAGAAAGTATTTCTGGACATTGCGATAACACACCCGTGCGACATAGTGCATTGTTCACATCTCCAAAATGACTACTTTTCTGATGAATATCTGTCATACTTTTGTTATTTTGACTTCAAACATAGGTTGTGGGTGCTCGTTAGAACCGCCTCATTGAGGCGGTTCTAACGAGTACCCACAACCTATGTCTTGGAGCAGAAATAAGGAAAATAATGTTTACCCCCGTAAACCCCAGTTTTCTGTTTATAAAGTGGGGTTCAGGGGGTTACACATTTTACGGACTTGTTCACGTGATGGAGCCACCAATAAATTGCAAAATTAAGATTTTTAGGGCCCCGCAAATGTATTTGCGTGTGCCCTGTGGTAATCACCGTTTGTCTGTCTGTGTGTCTGTCTGTCTGTCTGTCCGTCCGAATTTTTTATGTTTGTTTTGTGTTTTCTTAATAACTTGCAAACCGTCAAACGCATCAACTTCAAACTTTAAATATACGGTCACAATATAATTACACAATTTTATGGCAAATTACGTAACTCTAGCTACAATACTCTCAGAGGTATGACCCTTTGAAAAAAATCCAACTCCTCAGATAGCGCTGACGGGGCCCTGGTCAGTTTCATTCGATGAAGTGATTTAAATTTTCTTGAAGATATAACCACCATCTATGAGCCTTATGTATGACCCAATTAGATTACACCAAACCAATCTTATTTAGTTAGCAAAAAGCTGTTTAACTTTTTATATAATTTTCCGCAGCCCACCGGATTTGATAATTCACTTTTTGTTTGAAAGTTTATAATGAAGCAAAGCACTTCGTTTTATTTTATTTATTTTTTTTTCAAACTGAATTTTAACTGATCTAATTAAGTAATAGAGAATTAGGCGTAACAAATAGCTGTGTTTCTGCTAACATGCTGAAAAAAATTTGGTCGGTGGGTAGGAGAAACTTTTTTTTATTATTACCTGTATTTTTATGTGTTTTTGTACATGTTTTTTTTTTTTTTTTTTTGTTCATGCTGAAACTTGCACAGTATATCATAATTCATTTTAGATGCTAAAAAAGTAGTGTAGAAGGTACTAAATGCCAAAAACTAAAAGATTGTACTTAAACACGAAGTTACTATGGGAAAATGCAAAGACGACACTGGGTTGGGTCGGAAATTGAAAATGGTAGGGTCGGCGTACAATCCTCGCCCTTACTTCCGTCGCGAGTGCAACATCTCCGTGAACACAAATAATCAAAGAACCACAGAGGTGAGACAATGGTGAGGTTTGGTAAGCGGAAACACGGCTATTTTTTAGGCCTATGAAAGTTAATGTATAGAAAGTAGATTTGTTTGATTTGAGGTCAACAGTACTTAGGTCACTTCCAATTTTGTACATTGAAATGAAATGACAACTCAAGCCCTACTGTCCAAACAAACAGGGTTAATATGCAGGGGCGGTCCGACTCGCGCCACTTTGCCTGAGCAGGCTAAGACCTTCTGAGCTGTTTACTAGTACTCATGTGCGGCCGGTATCAGCTCGGCTCGTGTAGCCCAATATATTTTTCCAAGCCCCGATGGGCGGGGCGTTTACACAAAAGGAGATAAGTCAAAGGAGCTAAGTAAAAAATTAGAACACATGCGGCCAGTTATCCCTAGATCCTTCTGACAGAAGCCTTCGCTGACCGCACGTACAGTAAAATTCCTATATTAAGACCACCTTTGGAACTGTTCAAAAGTGGTCTTCAAGACCACTTTTGAACAGTTCCAAAGGTGGTCTCTGACCAGAGGACACTGTACGCAGAAGACACAAAGAAAGAATAACTGCAACCCACTAAATAAGCTTTTTATAGCAGAAATAGTCTTAATTTTAAGTGGTCTTATTACGGACCCGCCCATCTGGGCTTGAAGAAATAAATGGGCTGCATGATGCTTCCACGCAGAGCTGAAACCGACCCGCACACGAGCACTGGTAAACCGCTTAGAGGATCTAAGCTTGCCCAGGCAAAGCGGTACGAATCGGACCGTCCATGCTTATAAACCCTATTGGTTTCATTGGATGGCAGGGCTTGAGATATCATTTCATCTCAAGGTCGGGTAAAAGTGCCACAAAATTGGAAGCAACGTCTCTAAAATGACATTTACAGTGTTGACGGGGACGTTAAACCTCAAATCAAACAAACAAATAGCGGAATTTCACTGTTATTTGTGCCCTGGAAAAACCTGCTTTATCCCATACATGCTAATCAGACTTCACATCCGCAGAGTCTGATCAACACCTTTGTTCTATAGAAAAATTATCAACACCCTTGCACATCTTTGTAGATGAGCAATCCAGTTTGTGTCTTACCTGGTCGATAGCCCCAAAGTTAGTATTTTTCTCGACGGGCCTCATCTTTCTTATGGCCTACGCCAATAGTTTCTGTCTAGTTCAACAGACACATAGACTGCCCCCGCCTAAGGGGCTTGACGAAATATATGGGCTGCACGATGCTTCCACGTAGGTAAGTGTTACGATTCTTGATCATTGTCTTCACTTCTAGTATACAGGCACATAGTCCGATCTGCGTCTTCGTGTCCACATTATCAAAAATCAAAGCACTGAGAGTACTGGTGGGTCGATTGTCTCTGGGTGTAGTTAGGAAAAATGGGCCTGACCGGGGACAGTTTCGTTTAACCCTTAAACTTCTTTATTGAAAGTAAACCGTGTAGACCCTGATTAGACGCTGCGGTTTTCGGCGTCTGACCCTTAAATTCCTATACTGTAGGCAAGCAGTGAAGACCCTGATCAGACGCCGCGTTCTGAGGCGTCTGATCTGGGTCTACACTGTTTGCCTAGCCCAACTCATGATTCCAGCCCAGATTTTTACAGTTAATCTTTTTACGTAAACACGCTGACCTCACTGCGATAAAATTCTATAAATAATCTCCGTGGATGTGATAGTCACATGGACTCTACCACTAATAGAGGTTTTGTCCTTTATACCTTTTGGTCATAGATGGGCTGCATGATGCTTTCACGCAGACCTGAAACTGACCGCACACGAGTAGTGGTAAACCACTTAAAGGATCTAAGTCTACCCAGGCAAATCGTCCATGCTTATAAACCCTATTAGTTTCATTGGGCGACAGGGCTTGAGATAATATTTCATTTCAATGTCGGGTAGAAGTCCAACATAATTGGAAGCAATGTCTCCAAAATGACATATACAGTTTTTGCGGGGACGTTAAACCTCAAATCAAACAAACAAACAAATTGAAATTAAGTGTTGTAAAACCAACCTACGTGTATAGAAAACGACATATCCACATTTATTATAGTTTCACGGGTTGGATCCCGGGCCGCGACATACCAAAGTCGTCAAGAATGGTACTAGCTGCTCTTCGCTTGGCACTCTGATTTACGGGGTAGAGCTAGGACTGGTCGACCCAGTGTCAGGATAATGTGACTGACTGGGTGTGGTATCATGTAAAGTGTCTGGGACATGATACTTCAGTGAGGCAGCACCATAAAGGAGAGCATTGAGCTCCCTGTCGAAACCAAACACCGTCGTGATATGACTGAAAAATTGTTGAAAGCGACGTTAAACCCGAATACACACACACACACACACACACACACACACACACACACACACACACACACACACACACACACACACACACACACACAAACACAACCTGCATATTGGAGCAGAAATAAGAAACACAAGGTTTACCCCTGTAATCCCGGGTAAACCCGCGTTTCGCTGTATAAAAGTGGGGTTTGTGTGGGTCAGAATTATATAGGCGTGTTTTCGTGATGACACCCCGATAACAAGTCATGTGATAACATTACGAAAACACGCCTATATGAATACATTGGAAACTTGACCTCCGAAAAAAACGAAATTTTTAGAGAAAAAAATTGTGATATTTTTCAATATATAGATTGTGGAAACTCGACAGAACCGCCTGAAAGAGGCTGTTCTAACGAGTATCTAAATTTTATGTTTCCAAACAGGAATAAGAAAAAAAGTCTTAGACATGTAATACTTTCACTACCGATTTCAAGACACCGATGGGATGTGTAGGGTAATCGTATCGATTCCTGATCATTGCTTTCACTTCTGTTGTCCATGAGAAAAAATCGTTTGGGATGCATAAAACAAAGCATTATTTCACAAAGGGGCGTGTGGGTGTTTCCAAAATGAGGCTTGTTCAAGATATACTTGCCAGGCTCCTGAGAAATAAATGACATAAATGACATACCGGATTCGAAAAAAAGACTACAATAGCACAAAAGCAGTTTTTGAATTCCTTTTATTTTTACCAAATGTTAAATGATCCATTGAACAGCCGAACAAATGTACACTATTATAAACATCCAAAAATTCTATATTTATATCCCTTAACACGCGTTTTATACGAGCATAATGCATAAGTCGATGTAAATCCCATCCCAGTAGGCACGCGTCGCTAGGGCAAAGTCTAATCAAGTCGATGCAACGTCATGACGTTGCACCGACGTAGATTTGACGTTGCATAAGCGCAATCACATTGTACCGACGTGGCGTCACGATCACGTCATGTGCCTGCTGGGACATATTCTCTGACTCATCTCTTGGAATATGGGGTTTACAAGGCATATACATTATGCGTTGCCGCACAAATGTTTAAATCAATTGAGCTCTTGCATGACAAGAAAAATGAACGAAAAGATCTGTGCAAAGAGCGTAGAATCAGATCGGCCTGCGCATACGCGCAATCTGATCAAAGTCTTCACTGTTAGCATGTGCCTTGATACGTCTCGGATTTCGGAAGAGTATAGAGGTCTTTCCGTATGTTTTTACGAGATCGGGGCCTTCACTTTTAGCAAAAAGTTTAGCTATTTTCCAAATAAAATTCCGAAAACAGCACAACCTGACACCCATAGATTTCGAAATGACCTGCGGAATATTCAAAATGGGCTTAACTTCATCACAAAAACACGCCTATATATTTTTGACGCCATAGAACCCCAGTTTTATTTTGTAAAACTCGGGTTTGCACGGGTAAACCTTATTTTTTCTTATTTCTGTTCTAAGATATAGATTGTGGGTACTCGTTAGAATTGCCTCGATGAGGCGGTTCTAACGAGTACCCACAATCTATATTTTGAGCAGAAATAAGAAAAATATCACAATTTTTCTTCTTATTTTTTTTTCGGCGATAAAGATTACAATGTAAAGTGAAATTCCTATATAAAGACCACCTTTGTGACTGATCAAAAGTGGTCTCAAAGACCACTTTTGAACAGTCCCAAAGGTGGTCCTTGGCCAGAGGAGATTGTAGGCAGAAAACACAAAGAAAAATTAAGTGTACCCTTCAAAATAAGCTTTTAATAGCAGAATTAGTCATAATTTTAGGTGGGTCTTAATAGCGGAATTTCACTGCATTTGTATCTATCTAAAAAGGCGTGTTTCCGTTATGTGTTAGTCATTCCGTTCGGCATTCCCTCAGTGCAAATTCTGAAAAAAATAATATATGCTGCGTATTCAGGAATGCTCCATAGCGTAAGCATGCCGTTGTAAAATACCGCATCTCTTTGTAAAATGAAGATAGCGTTATAAACAATATGTAGTCTAATAAAAGAAAACAAAGTGAAACAAATAAAGACTTATTGCTGATATATTTAATATTACAAGAATCTTACATGCGTAAAGGGTGGATGGAAAAATCTTCCCGGGGATCAGTGTCAGATATCTGGAGTCTTGCCGAGTGATATCGGACTGTTATCCATAGGGACGGATTCTTCTATCTACCACTCACACCTGAGATTCTTTTTATTGCATACCTTTCATTTCTGAGCAGCGTTCACTTCGATTGCTGACGTCAACAATATTTTAATGACACTACTTTGACGTCACGATTACCTTTCAATGAAGGCGGACATGACGATCTATACAAGCAGTGCACACAAAAAAAAAAAAACAGGTGGTATTTCTAGATTTATATTCTAGCCCTGCTCAGAAGAACTTTAACAGGATAATAAGTTCTATTCCAAGGTAAAATATTATATTAGACTATTCCAAGGTAAAATCCAGGATTTGCCCATCTGGTGTGCAAGAAAATCTTGCTATTAACACACAAGGCCCAAAGAAAAATTCCAGTGCAAACGGTATTATTTTTTATTATTTACAGAAATTGTGGCTTTACATTTAATGTGAATCTTCTGCCCAGCAGAAGATTTACTTGTAATGTCAAGCCTTATTTTACCAAATATATTTCGAAAATGTCGCCTCATCACGAAAATACACCTATACAATTTTGACCCCCTTAAACCTCATTTTTATACAGAAAAAAGGCTTTTTACAAAGGTGTACATTATTTTTCTTATTTCTGCTCATTAACATATATTTTGGGTACTCGTTATAACCGCCTTCACGATGCGGTTGTAACGAATACCCCACAATCTACGTTTTGAGCAGAAATGTGGAGGCTGTTCTAACGAATACCCACAATCGCGTTTTGAGCAGACATATGAAGAATATCAGAATTTTTTGTCTGAAAGTTTTCATTTTTGGTGGTAAATTTTTTTTAACATATTTGAATAGGCGTGTTTTCGTAATGTGCTGGCCATGGTTGGTTCTTTGGGCGTCGTGTTCTGCGTAGAGTTACTCTTATTGCTATTCATACTAAGTATGGACGGAATCTATTGCAGGTGACCGAATACAACAACACATATATTTTTTCCGTCATCTAACTTTCTTGAAATGGAACATTTTAGTAAGAACTTGTTTTCTTTCCTAAACATAATGTTCCGAAAAACGGAAGAACTCCTAAGTAGAGAGGTTATTTTTCTACAGTAGCTAAATTAGGTACCCTATCAAAATAAAGTATAAACAAATAACAGTCAAAAAATTCAAAGGCTATAAAATCCAATTTAAAGTGGTCATGTGATAAACAGAATTTTACACTCGTGGTCATTTCACATTAAAAATTCTGAAACTCGCCGAAGGCTCGTTTCATGAAATAACCACTCGTATAAGATCATCTACTTTTATTAAACATGGACATGTCTTAACAGTTACATATTCTCTCGATGATGACATGGCAGATCCTGACAAATAAATTATAAGCCATGATATTTAGCGACTGCATAATGGCTGCACACATAGTTATACACTTCTACATGTATTGAAGAGCAAACAGGGGAACTTCTTGAACAAGTCCGTGAAATGAAGACCGCCTACCCCACAGTTTACATAGAGAAAACTGAGGTTTACAGGGGTATATATTATTTTTTCTTATTTCTGCTCTAATAGATATGTTGTGGGTACTCGTTAGAACCGCTTCGATGAGGCGGTTCTAACGAGCACCCACAATCTATGTTTGAGGCGTTTATAAGAAAATTATCACAAATTTTCATCAGAAAAATAGCTTTTTGAGATATGAAAGAATGTAATATGTAACACAGTTGTGTTATCGTAATGTAATAACTGCACCCTGGACAACTACAACTTGTTTTGGTACAACTTGAGGTTCAAACATTGACAGAAATACAGAGGAACCTCGTTATATAACGAAAGTATTTGTTTCCTAACATTTTGCCACTATTAGCAATTTGCCACTACACCTACGAAGGCACCATAAGCAATTTGCTGCTACAAGTATAAAGAGTCTAGTATGGACCGCTAAGGAGTTTTATAATAAGCAACATAGGGACGTTTTCTTAAAATTACTCCAAGCGGACATTTGCAGGAATCGCATTGAGGCTATTTCAACAAATATCCACAACAATTGTTTCTGTGGGTAATATATATGATGTTATCAGTTAGCCCCTATATTAACTGCATTGTAACACTATGGCCTGATAAAGATACGCTATCTCAGAATAGTGAGCTTTGTCAAGTCGACGTCACATTGCAATTCTATGAAATGGATTGCTGAAAAAATTGGCAAAACTGTAAGAGTATACAAGGGGACTAATTAATAAATAGGATACAGGATTCGTGTCATTTGATATCAAGTTTATCAGGCACGGCTTCGAGAATGCATGTCGAATCGCTCGGCAAGCCTCGCCATTCTACAACCGTTCTCGAAGCCCTGCCTGATATACTTGATATCAAAATACATAAACCTGATATTCTCTATTTCTTGAACTTCTCCATTAATTCGTCTCATCTTGAGATAAGAATTCGTTCCTTTGAAACTGTTATGTATACATGTAACAAGTTGTTAGTGATAGCCAATGTTGGAAACAATTGAGTTGACTGCGAATACAAAACGACATTTTAGACAAATCATTATGAAAACATGCCTATTCAAATATATTTAAAATTCTAGCACAAAAAGAAAAAAAATGAAAATTTTCAGATGAAAATTCTGATATTTGTCATATTTAAGCTCAAAACATAGATTGTGGGTGCTCATTAGAGGCAGTTCTAATCCCAGCAGGCACATGACGTAATTGTGACGTCACATCAAAGTCGTTACAACGTCATGACGTTTATGCAACGTCAAATCTACGTCGGTGCAACGTTGCACCAACGTTGATTTGACATTGCCCTTGCGACGTGTGCCTGCTTGGATGGCTATATTACCCACAACCTATGTCTTGGAGCAGATGCATACCCCTTTAACGCCCAGTTTTGTCCGTGACATGGACTTGTTCACGTGTTTAAATGGATAAAACACTAGCATTTTCACTGTACAAATACATTTTAAATTTTACCGCCGAAAAAAAAAGAAGAAAATTTTAAGATGTAAAATTGTGGTATTTTTCTTTTTTCTGCTCAAAATATAGATTGTGGGTACACGTTAGAACCTTATCGACAGCTTAACGAGTACCCTCAATCTATATTTTAGTGCAGAAATAAGAAAAATAAGGTTTACCCCTGTAAACCCCAGTTTTACTTTATCAAAGTGTGGCTCAAGGGGATCATAATTATATAGGCGTGTTTTCGTGATGAGGTTAGTCTATCCTCAGATAGTCTTCATGATCAAGTTTCAAATCATCACGAAAACACGCCTATATAATTTTGAACCCCTTGAACCCCACTTTTATACAGTAAAACTGGGGTTTCTTGGGGTTATACCTTATTTTTCTAATTTCTGCTCTAAAATATAGATTGTGGGTACTCGTTAGAACCGCCTCGATGAGGCGGTTCTAATGAGTACCCTCAATCTATATTTTAAGCAGAAATAAGAAAAATATCACAAAAGTTCATCTTAAATCTTTCATTTTTTCGGCGAGAAAGGTTACAATGTATTTGTATAGGCGTGTTTCCGTAATGTGATGAATCAATAAGATGAGCGTTTGCGCTGTATTCGTTATTTTCATGCACTGCTATAGAAGAAGGGTATCTGGAATATTTTATCATGTTCTGCATATTTTTTTAAGTTTTGAAGAAGTCCCAGAAGAAATTATGAGATGAAAAAATTCAAATTACTTATATTATGTTGCCAAATAGATGTAGTTTGACATCAGAAAGCTAGTCCAACAGCGCCCATTTCATGATATTAATCTTTAATAGCACAATAAAGCACCTTATTCTTATTTACTGTTAATATGGGCCCCGTCAAGCGATTTTGGTACTTATCGCCTATGCGAGCAGCGAAGGTTCAGACGAGCCTACGCATCCGCGCAGTCTCGCCAGAACCTTCCCTGCTCGCTCATACAAGCAGTGAATCAAGAGGAACCTTCAGACAGAAAGCCATATCCCTGGCCCCTCTGAATGGCTGGGCATGCGCAGTTAAAATTTGTCATGACGGAATGCTCGAAGACACAAATTCGCTTGGCGGAGCTCATTAATAATCTTTAGAACAGCACAGACAATGGCGTTTTGAATGTTTACTATTTAAGAAGTTTCATTTCATTTCATTTTATTATTATTTTTTAAAATGCTACAAAATTAAAGAAAAACCTTTTGAAAGCCCCTAACGCCAACACGAATAATATCTTTCACTTTCTATTATATATCTTATCATTTAATTACAGAAATTCAATGAAAATTGGTACAGTGTCAGGTTAGGCAATAACTTTTTAATCAGTTTGCGGCTTTCTTATTAAAACTAGTAAGAAAATGTCATCCAGGAAAGGCCTTATTTAATCTCACTACGAAACCTAGCCTATATAATTTTGACCCACTTGAACCCCACTTTTATATTGTAAAACTGAGGTTTACAGGGGTAAACATTATTTTTCTTATATCTGCTCTAAAATATAGATTGTGGGTACTCGTTAGAACCGCCTCGATGAGGCGGATCTAACGTGTACTCACAATCTGTATTTTGAGCAAAAATAATAAAAAAATCACAATTTTTCCTCTTAATATTTACAATGTATTTGTATAGTCGTGTTTCAGTAATGCTTTATACCGACATTCGATATAAAAACAATACTCCTTATAACGACAATTTCATTGGTACGATTTCTTAACTCAAGATGAGGTGGATTAATAAAATTATTCAAAACTGCCAAGAAGTTAGTGTTTTGGCTATTTAATAGAATCGCATGGACTAGGCAATTCTAACAAATTTACGTAACATTTGTTAACTCGGGGTAATTAAGGGGAAAAGATCCTTTCAATGTACTATTAATTAATATGGAATATGGAATTACTTGATTAATAACATTAAAGTATACCATTCCATATTGTAATTCTTTATACATGTAGCAGCTAATTCCTCCATGAACTGGCCATTCCTAACCAGAATTATTGCTGATGTTTTAACCAATGACGAGTCAAAAGTAGATTTCCGACATCCCAGACATAAGCTTCTCCCTGGATTTCCTTCGCTCATAGACATGGTTGGCGATGCTTGTTTACCAAGACATGCTTACTATACGTGCGTTCCTGATTATACTCTTCCTTCTGGGGTCCATGTCTGTTGGTCTGAACGTCCTTAAGGGATTTATTACCACATCTTCCCATTACGGCAAAATGTCAGGGTGACAAATTATGTTGTTATAACGAGTGCGCCACTCTGTATTGTAGTACTCGCAGACAAGATTGACGGAGCTATCGTTTGCACCTGCCTTTTGAATGTTCTTCTGTCCAAAAGGTAAACAAAGTCGCCCGATTATGTGAATTTAACTATAACACAAACAACACAATGTTGCGCATATGGCTATTTTGTCCGCTTGCAGAAAGCATGCGAAAGGCGCTCTACCGAATGTACAGGTGAACTCAGCGTATTTGACATATATTGGCCATATTCGACTGGGAAGGTTCGTGAAATTTCCGTGAAATTCCACGTAGGAGTGTGGTGTCTGTCTTGTAATAGCCGATCACATGGTCCAATCAAATACGAGTTATTTTTCAAGTCCATAAGCAATCGTGGCAGGGAAAGGTCGAACCTTTCGTGCATCACGGTCGCTTATGAGCTATACACAAATAAAATATTTGATTGGACCATGTGACCAGCTATTACAACTAGACACCACACTCCTTTTTGGAATGTGACGGAAATTTCACGAAACCTATCAGTCGAATACCGTCATTGACAACACCTGAATAGCTCCGCCTAGTCAATCTTATCTGCTAACAATAAGGAATTCGCTTATGAGGATCAAGAGCAGTCCCGAGTCCGAAAAGCGGAAAGCAAGCAGGAAGCCATGTAACTTATCTCCCTTAAAAAAAAAAAAAAAGACCGAAAAGACTGCGTTCAACTGTGCCCATATTCTTTAAATTTTATCATCTCATTATCAGGACTTAGCGGCTTCAGAAATTAAATTGGCATATGACTTTAAGAATGACGTGATTTGATGAAGTAGATGACGTTCTTTTAGTTAATTAAAATATTCACTGATAAAATCTGCTGGATGTATTTTGTAAAATAATTTACACAACAAAAGGAAGGTTGTGTTCTCAAATGCGAGATTTTGTCGCATAAAATCTCACTTTATTCAGCAAAATATATTTATAGAAAGTAGCAGACAAGGCAATTACATCTAAGAAGACTTATGATGGATGTCATTACGGCTAGTATTTATCACTGAGGTGAATGGATACATCTGGCAAACGTTTCGCAATTTTAGCAAGGGAGAAAACTTAATGTTTGCTTTCCATTTCAAAACTGATGTACTATAACACGCCCATGTGCTAAAATGGCGTCTTTCACATCACGATAACAAGTCCGTGAACCGAAGAACCCTCTATAGCCCAATTTATATAGAGAAAATGGGGTTTACGGGGGTATACATTATCTGCCTTATGTTGGCTCAAAACATAAATTGTGGGTACTCATTAGAACCGCCTCACTGATACGGTTCTAACGAGCACTCACAATCTGTGTTTGAATTTTTACAATTTTTACTTAATAATTGTCATTTCTGACACCATGTTGGGTGCCATTATTTCACATGGACATATTTTCCTAATGATATCTCTAGGACTAGCATTTTTAGACGAAAAGGTTTGATTTCTTTTCTTAATTCAAACCAAGCATAGGGAAAGGACGCTCGTTCGGTCAGAACCGCCCCACAATCTATGTTTGTGGACAAAAATGTATGTATACCCCGGTAAACCCCACGGGTCACTTTATAAAGCGGGCTTATAAACGTGACTCCGAAAGCCCAGTTCCTCTGAAAAAAAGATTTAGTGTAAAGAATTTGTTCCACAGGAGCTAAAGCTATCATTTTACCAGTAGCTCCTATTAGCATTCGACACGAAAGAAAAAAAAAAGAAATATGTTTGAAAGATTTGCCTGCCCCCCAGGCGTATCCCCGACCCCCACCCCACTTATATAAAGTCCGTAACGACAACACATCCGTGTGACATAGTGCATTTTTACATCTCCCGAATGGCTACTTTTCTGATGAAAATCCATGATATTTTTCTTATTTATTCTTATTTATCCAGCAAACATAGGTTGTGGGTGCTAGTTAGATCCGCCACATTGAGGCAGTTCTAACGAGTATACCCACAACCAATGTCTTGAATTAGATATAAGCAAAATAATGTATACACCTGTAAACCCCAGTTTTTCTCTATATAACGCGGGGTCTTGGGGGTTATTCGTTTCACGGACCTGTTAACGAAAGGTAGTGAATACTGGTTAGAACGCGGTTCTAACGAGCACCAACAACCTCTATTTGCAGCATAACTAAGAAATATACATGTATCACGAAATTTTACAATGAGTAGCCATTTTGGAGATGTGAACCATGCAGTATGTCCCACGTGGGTGTTATTGTAATTTTATTCTAAATCTTCAATAACTTGATCGCCGAAAAAAATCAAATTTGTATTTTTTTAAATAACAAGGTCCAAAATGTATGACGCAAACAGCTTATCTCTTATATGTTATTATCTGCACAAATACGATCAAAGGTTTTTGTTGTAGACAGCTAGGAACTTCGTCTTTATCCTCACTTGAATTAAAAGGATAGAACGTTCTTAAGGTACTCAAAGTCAACTAGTAATATATTAAATTATCAGAAAAGCCTATTTTCAAATATCTAATAGATTGGCCAAAATTGTAGTAAATGTATAAACCTGTTACAAATGCTATTGAATTATATCACACCACCAAGTTAACAAGTCCGTTGAATAAACAAAAACTTTGAGAAAATTGTTGTCAACAATAATATGCCCCATTTTTCTTATTTCTCAGCATCATACGAGGGTCGTTCAATATTTAACTGGCCTAACACAGTTGCTGACCTATGGTAAGTGCACGCTTTCCACATCTTATACACCAATGTCTTAAACATGGTTATACAAAAAAATTTCAGTCTAGTATTTATACATTTCGAAAACACGCCTATACAAATACCTTGCCACCTTTATCGCCGAAAAAATGAACATTTTAAGATGAAAAATTGTGATATTTTTCTTATTTCTGCTCAAAATATAGATTGTGGGTACTCGTTAGAACCGCCTCACCGAGGCGGTTCTAACGAGTACACACAATCTATATCTTAGAGCAGAAATTAGGAAAATAAGGTTTACCTCTGCAAACCCTAGTTTTACTATATAAAAGTGGGGTTCAAGGGGGTCAAAATTATATAGGAGTGTTTTCGTGATGAAAAGAAAATAAAAACTTTGAGAAATAATTTGCACCATTTTTCTTATTTCTCCGCATCATACGAGGGTCGTTCAATATTTAACTGGCCTAACACAGTTACTGTCCAATGGTAAGTGCACGCTTTCCACATCTTATACATCAATTTCTTAAACATGGTTATAAAAATTTTATTAGTCAGTCTAGTATGTATACATTTCGAAAACACGCCTATACAAATACATTGCCACCTTTATCGCCGACAAAATGAAAATTTTATGATGAAAAATAACGATATTTTTCTTATTTCTTCTCAAAATATAGATTGTTGGCACTCATTAGAACCGCCTCATCGATGCGGTTCTAACGAGTACCAACAATCTATATTTTAGAGCAGAAATAAGAAAAATAAGGTTTACCTCCGGAAACCCCAGTTTTACTATATAAAAGTGGGGTTCAAGGGGGGTCAAAATTATATAGGTGTGTTTTAGTGATGTTACGGATAGATTGCTCCTTCATATTCAACTTGGGTGGCTGATTTTAAGCCTGGTCGGGTAACGTTAGAAGACGAGCACCGTAGTGGAAGACCTTTGAACGCTACTGATGACGTCACTAGTGAAAATCTAAGGGAACTATCAAAGCAGGAGAGGCGAGTGAAAGTTTCAGAAATGGCTAGGAGATTGGGGATTTCTGTGGGTGGCGTTTTTACCATTTTACACGAACGGCTGGGCATGAGAAAGCTTTCAGCGCTTTGGGTGCCAGACTTCTTTAGTAAAAGAACATCGAGCTGTCCGAGTTTCAATGTCTGTGAAACTTTTGGAAAGCTATGATTCTGGTCCGGAAGACTTTCTTGAAAGAATTGTTACCGGGGTCGAAACCTGGATCCATGAATATGACCGTGTGAATATACAACAGAGTTAACAATTGACTGGTCCAGGTTCACCGCGTCCAAAGAAAGTCAAGACTCAGCCATCATGTTGGCAAGGTCATGGCAACTGTGTTTTGAGATAGCAAGTGGGGTTTCGGTTGGTGGACCATTTACCTTAAGGCCAGGCAATTAATGGGGACTATTATGCTAATATACTGGACCAATTACGTGCAGCTATTGTAAAGAAAAGGCGTGAAGTGTGCTGTTGCAACATGACAATACTATAGTCAGTGCTTGCAAAATGTCTCTGGATGCAATGGAGCGGAACGGTTTCAAACCCTTACCCCATCCACCCTAATCACCATATTCTCCTGATCTGGCACCAAGTCATTACTTTTTTTAATGCGTGGACGTCACTTCCGGTCAGATGAAGAGCTTAAGACTGCGGTTGGAGGGTGGGTTGACTCATAGACCCTCAATTCTACAAAAATGGACTTTCAGCCTTGGAACGTCGATGGAGGAAGTGCTTATTGCTGCAGGGTGAATATGTGGAAAACGCGACTCTAAGTAGGTATAGTAGTTGCAGATAAGATTGACTAGGCGGAGTAATCGTTTGTTTCTGCCTTAGGAATATTTCATTAACAAAAAACCAAGTCCCCCGATTGTGTGAATTCAACTGTAACACAAGCATAGCTGTGGCGTATATGGCCATTTCGTCGGCTTGTAGAAAGCGTGCGAAAGGCACTCTACCGAATCTTCTGGTGGACTGAGCGAATTTGACATATGTTGACAACACCTGAATAGCTCCGCCTAGTCAATCTTATCTGCGACTACTATAAGGCCTCAAGCGTGACTCTAAGTAGGTAAGGCCAGATACTTATTGTACGACTCTCGTGTTCGCGGTTCGAACGAACACCAAAGATCTGTGTTTGATGTTTGATCAGGAAAAACCACACTTTGTCATCAGAAAAATGTCTCTTTCAGAGTCAGTCCCATAATGATGTTGTTTTAATGCACAGTCGATGCAGAGAGTCCTGTACAAAATTTTTATCTGTAAAACATGCACTCGGCTCACGTGCTTGGTTTGGACTCGAATGGTGTGTTTAACCCAGCATTGTTTAACCTAGCGGCCCTTTTCTGGGACGTTTGCAAACACTGCACACCCAGATCACATGCGGTGTCTGATCTAGGTCTACACGGTTTGCTTAAAGGGCATTCGTTTTTGCAAAATTTGCTACAAACAAAAACAAACCTGAACTTACTAGATGGAATATTCCATTGCCATATTTGGGTTAAATATAGGAGTGTAACGATGCATCGGACCATCGATGCATTGCGATAGGCACTGGGCCGATAGTACTGCATCGATGGTAAAGTTAAACATCGATGACTATCGCCGATAGTGTTTTGAACTATCGATAGTTTCGATAGTTTTCTATATCACAAGTTTGTCAGATAATTCCCGAAATTGTTTTCATTCTAATATAATTTATATTCTTTATTACCACCTACGTCTTGTACCCGGTCAAGCGTCAAACTGTACATTGTCCTAATTATAATCCAATAATCTCCTGTGTCAGTGGGAGACTACGGCTGCTTGTCGCCAGATAAAGGCAATGAAATTACAGCCGAATCGTGATTTGGCGGTCGTGATTTGGCGGTAGCCTGCAGGTACACTGTGTTTATGCATCCTATTTTGTTACACATTATCCACTTAGCATATTTCAACAGCACTTTGATGTTAATTGATTTCGAAATAATTGACACGGACGACCACGCATATTTAGATTACGCTAATCTGCAAGGTGTCTGTAAGCCAGTGATAAGAAAAGCGATAATTATTGCGTGTTTACACAGTGGTATATATCATCAAAGGGTGCCGCCCGCATTAATTACCACATGAAGCATTGTCACTACCGCTTCAAAAGATGAAAAAAAAAATGTTATGGTTGATTTTTCAGAGGATTCTTATTTTGTCAATAACAGACATCAAAGGAAATGAAATACGTGTCGTCCTGCAAAGAACGTTTTATTATTTGGGCATCCAGACATGTTTATACAGCCGAGGAATTAATTTTGAATCTTAGACACCGTGTAAGGGAAATACCGCACTAGAAAACAATTAAAGAAAATACAAACGTGGTACGATTTTCTGTTTATTTGTATTGCTAAAATATTTTAAAAGATTTTACCAAACATCAAAAGGAAAATAAAAATGGTGTTTGGAAAAAAAAACCATTACACAATGAAAATGATGGAAAATTAGACAAACTGGCAGATGCAAGAATGTCGGGATGACATTGTAAGACATGTTCGGCACGTTACTGATGACGTCATCGGTCGACCGGGGGCGATTTGGATATAAAAATTCTTTAGCCCTGATCTCAAAGGTGTTCCGTTTAACAAACGCATGCGATTGATTGTGTACCGAAACACTGAGACTTTAAAAATTTCCTCAGATTTTCGGTCTAAAGATTCAAATCTAACTTCCCAAAACACAGGTTCTGGTGTATGGATTCGTTTGACGTGTCATCGGTAACAATTCTGATTCTGAATCGTATGCATTGCTGGCATAGCTTTTCAGCTATCTACTATTTATTTTAATGAAGCGAATTTCTTTCGTAACCGGTAAAACATTTTCTCAATAGCTAAACGGTTGTGGGTAGAGGTGGATAGAAAACAGCGCCCTGCACAATTCGCAATTTATACCCGGAAGCTCGATCCGTGTCACCAACAACAGCATACAGATGTGTTCACACAAATTAAAGCGTTCGACCATTCCCGCCAAGCGTCTTCTCTTTTGGCGCCAAAATATAGCCATGCACGAGGCAGGAGAATAGTCTGTTTTTATTGATATGCATACATCTACCAGTATATGAAGCTAATCGTCTTAGGAGCGATTTGATTGTGGATTAAATTTTATGATTCAGGGATAAATGCAAATTAGAGACAGAACTTGATCTTATTTTCACACCTTGTCACGCGGAACATTATAGGCTTATCGGTAGCGCTGGAGGCTTGTGTTTACAGTGTAATTATAGAATAGACTGCATATCCGGCATTTATTACACTTCGGTTAACTAACATGGTCGGTTTGGTTGGACCCAAAGTTCAGTGTAATAACAAGGTGAAATTAGTCGTTTTGTCATGTCTGAAGTGTTTTTGAAGACAAGCAAAGATTTCATTGCCTTCGTAAAGAGCTTACATTTACTTTGATTAAGAAACTGATTTGACATTCTCATTGTGAATTGATACATTTTACTTGGCTACTTCTATTACGAGTCTCCCGGCTCTTGCAGAAGGATTTACACTTAAAGGAAAAAAGATGTTCCTGGGGAGCTGTTTCCTCTTCATGTAGGGCAGACAGAAAAGCAAACAGGAGTTTACAACAGGTGTCCCTCTTATGTAAATTATCTTGTTTATTTCTTGTATGCAGATAAAGCATACAGAAAACAGTTTGAAGTATTGAATAGTTTTTATTTCCTTCTCAAACAAGAAAATATGTTTCAGGCAATAGTATCGCAATAGTATTGCAATAGTAGTCAGCAATAGTAATAGTATTGCAATGGTTGTTCCTGCAATGTCAATACTATCGCAATAGTCATTATCTGACTATCGTTACATCCCAAGTTAAATACATGTAGTGCATTTTTAAACCCATATATGCCCAGGTCTAAAAAAACGTTATTGGCAAGCAGTTTAGACCCAGATCAGACGCCGCAGAACGCGGCGTCAGATCAGGGTCTGCACTGTTTTCTTAAAGTACAGGAATTTAACTCTTAAGACGCCGAAAAAAAACCATCTGAAAATGTCGTCTGCATATGTCGTCTGCTGAATATTTTCGCAAACTTTTTGAAATATGTTTGCATACAGGCAAACAATGTGGACCAAGATCAGACTGCTCCTAGAGCAGCAGTCTGATCTGGGTCCACACTATTTGCAAAAATGACTTTTAAAGGAATGTGCAGACGACAGCATGAGCAGGAATACTCGTACTACAGGTACTAATTCACACTTATCTGTCACTTCTGTGACGTCACAGCCAGTCGCTAGTTTTCATACAGGTAATACTAAGAAAATGTATAGAGTTATATAGGAGCCCGTCATTTAACTAATAAAATCTTTTATTTTCGTTTCTACAAGATATTATTATAACCTCGCATTTGATAGAAAAATGTATCTGCTTCATTTTGGTACCCCTTTGTTGAAATAAAATAAATTTTAAAGTGGCCCAGATTCTAATGAATGCCACTGGGGTATTTCCCTATTAAGTCTTTGTATTTTACAACAAAATTGAAAAATAGCCTTAATTCAAAGGCTCAAAAGTCATATTTGTTAAAATTTCTCCGTGCGCTATAACCTCTCACTAGAAAGATCTATTTAATATCTATATTCATGAGGTAAAAAATTTAGAAAAACAGTTTATTAAAAGTGGCCCACAGGTTGTAGAAAATAGCTATATTTGAAGTTTCGGATCAAAAATGTGTAAAGATTACACAGACGCAGGGCTTGTATACACAGGATATTAGAATGAATCGCAAAAGAAGATATAAGAAATGAAAATCGGTATCAATATGGATAATATTGTCTAATATTCTTGATTGAATTAGAAAGAATATTTTGCTTGAAGAAAACAATTATACATCTGTAATTAAAAACTTTGCACTCATAACTTAATTAATTTATTTTTGATAATGTAAAATTATGTTTTTAATTTGCAACCTTTTGAAGCTTGTTTTAAGATTTGCTTTAATTATATTTTCGCCTAGGAAAACTACTAACGGCTTAATTAGAAAACTTGAATGATACGATGTATATTTCCACCATTACGAAAACGCGCCTATACAAATACATTGTAAATTTCACGGCCAACTTACAACAATTTAAGAAAAAGTTATTTCCTATTTCTGCTCTTAATTATAGATTGAGGGTATACTCGCTAGAATGACGATGATGACTCGATAGAACAGTCAAACGTATGATTTTAAGCTCAAATGTTTTTTTTTTATTATTTTTATCTCATTTCTGCTCAAAATAAAAATTGTGGGTACTTGTTAAAATCGCCTCACTGAGTCGGTTCTAACGAGTAACCACAACCTATGTTTTAGCATAAATAAGACAATTATTGTTTGTGAGGATCAAATAATTTTCAGTTTTTGACGGTACAATTTTCAATCTATATTTGAATAGGCATGCTTAGGTAATGTTTGTTAGATTTTACACCAGTCCTGTAGATGCAGTGTTTTAATTCATGTGTTTAGAAATCTATAATGTTATCGATATGATATTATTTATATAATACGATGCATATATCCATCATTACGAAAACACGCCTATTCAAATACACTGTAAATTTCACCCTCAAAACCAGCAATTGTTAAAACAAATATGATGTTTTTCTTATACATATACTGTGTGGGTACGCGATAGAACTGCCTCTGCGAGGCGGTTCTAACGAGTACCCACAATCTACATTTTAGAGAAAAAAAAATAAGAAAAATGAGCACCCTGAATTTATGGTTCGTGGCTAAAAGTCATACATAAGAAGTAAGAATCTTTCGTCTGGATCGTGTCATTTTTCTCTTATGAAGTCCAAACATGGTGGTTCTTTTTTGTCTCATTAATTAATTTTAATCTTCTCTGGGCTTAGCCGAAATAAAATATTGTATTTGGCAAAATATCTCATTTGTGCAATCGTTTCAGAAGCTGTGTTTCTTTCCCACACCTACTCCCTTAAATTACAATATACAATGTTGTCATTTTTAAATGCAAAATACACAATGGTTCACCCGAAGGCTATGCTATGAAATTGATCGTTTATGTCAAAAGGTGTGTGTGTGGTGGGGTGGGGGTGGGGGCGTGATATACCGCGCAAGACCACGTTAGTTTTATGGATTGTTTGATTATCTTAATTACATAGAAAAAAGTAAGGTTTATAATGAAAAACAAACCACAAACCAATTTTTTCTACATTGCATTAACCCTTATCCTGCTGTTCACGACAACCCCTAACATTTCAAACAGTGTAGATCCAGATCAGATTAGTTCTAAAGAAGCCATCTGATCAGGATCTATACTGTTTGTCTACCAGTTTGTGAATTTGAACGAAAACAGTATACAATGTAGTCTGATTGGCTGATAGTAAAGACGTGACTTATTATATTATTCGCGTTTGAACAGCCTCGTCGAGGCGTTTCTACCGAGAACCCGCAATGTATGTTATGTGCAGAAATATCAAAATTATCAGGATTTTTTAATCTGAAAATTTCAATTTTAGGGTGGTAAATGTTTTAATATACATGAAATATAATATAATGTGAGTATAGGCTATTTTCGTTGTGTCTTGTTTAAATCTTAAAGTAAGGAAATTACGACACAAACCCACTTTCCATATTCTGAAATGACTGCGTATATATCGGTGTATATTGAAATAACGCTAGTTACTCGCCTAGGGCGTCCGAGATATGTTTATCCAAAGTTTGTGAGTGTTGTGCATTAACCCATTTTGTACCGAATCCCACAAAAGCGGTTATAGCAAAATGTGCAGGCCCAGATCAGACGCCACCGAGCCCGGCTTTTGGTCATGAACTTCTTTTTGCAAAAAGTTCAGCCATTTTTTTATTTTTCAATTATATTTAGAAAACACTTCACACCATCAAATTTTGAAAGACCACGTTAGTTTTATGAATTGTTTGATTATCTTAATTACATAGACAAAAAAGTGAAGTTTACAATGACAAACAAATCACAAACCATTTTTTACATTACATTAACCCTTATCCTGCTGTTCACGACAACCCCTAACTTTGCAAACAGTGTAGATCCAGATCAGATTAGTTCTGAAGAAGCCATCTGATCAGGATCTACACTGTTTGTCTACCAGTTTGTGAATTTGAACGAAAACAGTATACAATGTAGTCTGATTGGCTGATAGTATAGATGTGACTTATTATTATTGTTCTCGTTTGAACAGCCTCGTCGAGGCGTTTCTACCGAGAACCCGCAATGTATGTTATGTGCAGAAATATTAAAATTATTAGGATTTTTTAATCTGAAAATTTCAATTTTAGGGTGGTAAAGGTTTTAATATAATATAATATGTGAGTATAGGCTCCTTTCGTTGTGTCTTGTTTAAATCTTAA
Organism: Lucinisca nassula; assembly: GCA_963580285.1. Classification (NCBI taxonomy): domain Eukaryota; kingdom Metazoa; phylum Mollusca; class Bivalvia; order Lucinida; family Lucinidae; genus Lucinisca; species Lucinisca nassula. The sequence continues at coordinate 63,893,023 of OY757023.1, forward strand.
AAGCAAGAAAATTACGACACAAACCCAGTTTCCTTATTCTGAAATGACTCATGATGTATCGGTGTTTATTGAAATAACGCTAGTTACTCGCCTAGGGCGTCCGAGATATGTTTATCCAAAGTTTGTGAATGTTGTGCATTAACCCGTTTTGTACCGAATCCCACAAAACGGGTTATAGCAAAATGTGCAGGCCCAGATCAGACGCCACCGAGCTCGGCTTTTGTTCAGGAACTTCTTTTTGCAAAAAGTTCAGCCATTTCTTATTTTTTAAATATATTTAGAAAACGCTTCACACCATTTAATTTTGAAATGGACTTGTGCTATGTATAAGGTTGATAAATTCCGGTCGGTACAAAATGGGTTAATCTGATATAGACGACTGAGCTTTAGTTGCTTTAATTAGCACATCCCAGTGTAGGTATAGAGCTCTTCATATCAGAAATTAGACTGGAGTTTAAAGGCCTTCTCAACACTTTTTTGTGATATCGAGCTTGTCAGTTTACCTATCCCCAATTTTCTACTGAGTATACATAAGCGATTAACCAGTATGGCGCAAATTCTTTTGTTTGAAACTGACAGCTGCCCTTTTTAATCAGTGGAGGAAAGAGAATGAATGTAGAGAAGATTTCATGATCAGTTTCCACGAAAGAATATAGCCGTCTCCGGCAGCTAGCTATCGAACCCGCATCCTCCTGATCACCAGTCATTCGCGCATGCGACTGAGCTACCGAGGCCGGCTTCAGAAATAAGTCAACACCCATGTAAAATTAGGTCTTCATATATGGTTATTTAAAATGAATTTTCCATAACAAAAAAAAAAAAAAAAGCCGCGACGTGATTTTAAACAATGTGGCATTGGCGACTAGCATAGACTCAGATCAGACTGCGCTTAAGCAAGTGCAGTCTGATCAGAGACTTTGGTACGCGGAAGCAATGCAATTCATAGAACCGTTATTGAATCAGTAAACATGCAGGCTGATCTTGTTTTCACCCTAAAAACTACCACATTATTTGAAATCCTGTGTCGAAGCTGAATTCCAAACATACGCCACCGGGTCTACTAGGGCCTATGTTCGGATACATAATTGTTTTACGGCGTAACAGTCCTCACTAGAGGCCAGAGCTTTATAAATGGCATGTCATTACTATACGCTGAATTTCATTAATTAAATAAATTATTTTACATATTGTCATCATTCAGTTTTTTTTTTTGTTTTTTTTTTTGTTATTTACAAAGGCCACAATATAAAAAGGAACAAAATTACATGAATATACCCATGAAATGCATAAAAAAGAAATAATATATTTATACATGTATAAACGTGATCTATTTTATTTCCCTATAATTTTGGATTAACGGCCCGGCCATGAATATTTAATTTATATCGAGGACAAAACACCTGGTCATCCGTCAGCAAAAGATGCCTTTTTTATATAAAATATCAGAATTTTTCATCTTGAAATTTTCGGTGGCAAAAATATCCATACTAATTTTAACAGGGCACTGGATAGAACACAGATTGGTTGTGTATTGTAACTCAAACCGGGAGGTGTGAAACTCTTGTTACACACTGTTAACACAGGTAAACGACGCTATTTCGACTACGGTCTAAGGGAAATAACTGATGTCAATCAAATATGGGATATCGGTAATCTGAGTGACAGTTCCTGTAGTACGAGAATTCCTGGTAATGGAACAGGCGACAAGTATTGTTATGTCTAGCGCACTTTCCCATATGTTTGGATAATGTCATTGTAACGTTGCTTGTCGTTTTGTTTATTCTTGGAATTGACAAGTTAGTTAGAACAAATTTCCCTCTCACGCACGACCACGTGCATTTTTTTCTCAGCATATTGATGAGGTGCAAGGATAAGAATTATACTTCGGAAGCAATGCATGTTACAGAATATTGCCGTTACAATAACAAACCATATGAGAAAGCGCTTCCTTTCATGATTCTGAAGAAAACATCTGCGGTGAAAATATATTATATTTCTGTCTTTTCTGTACAAAGACAGACTGTGGATGTTCATTGAGGGTCCTAATAAATACCCACATTCTATCTTTTTGAGTAAAAATAAGAAAAAAAAAAGAATTGACTAATAAATTCATCAATTACACGTTTCTCTGTATTTCATTATTTTCTTATTTCTATTGTCCAAACATAATTTTACGGTGCTCGTTAGAACCGTCTCAACGTCTTATTGAGGCGGTTTTAATGAGTACCCACAATCTATGATTCATGTATGAATCAGAAAATAATGTATACCCCTGTACAATTCCTGATATAAAGTGGGGTTTACAGGATGTTCATTACACGGACTTGTTAATGTGATGATAGTGGGGTTATAGAAGATTATTCATTACACGGACATGTTGAAGTGATCCCAGCACGCACATGGCGTAATTGTGACGTCACATCAACGTCGGTACAACGTCATAACGATTATACAACGTCAAATCTACGTCGATGCAACGTTGCATCGACGTTGATTTGACGTTGCCCTAACGACGTGTGCCTGCTGGGCTGCATCCTGAACTCATAAATGAGATTTGTTCAGTCAGTCGACGCAAAAGTTAGCTTTCACAGATTCACAGCATGCATGTATTCTTCAACAGGTGATAGATGATATGGATAATGCATAGCGACGGAGGTAAAGAGACACCGGTCCCTTACAGGAAGTGACGTCAGCTCGCCTATTTCTCCGTCATTAGCTCACGTAGTTTGGTCAGCTTCGACTCTTCAGACTGAAAAAGAATAAAAAATATGAAGATAAATTCTGTGTTGCTGCCTAGCCTTGACAGGCCAGAGTTTTATGCTCCATTCAAATGAGCATGTAATTGCTCATCACGTGAAAAAATCCGTGGAATGAACACCCCTAAACTCCACTTTATAAAGAGAAAACGGGGGTATACGGGGGTATACATTATTTTGCTCATCTCTGCTCCAAGATATTGGCTGTGGGTACTCGTTAGAACCGCCTCAATGAGGCGGTTCTTACGAGCACCCACAACCTATGTTTGCAGTGTAAATAAGAACTGTAGCCATTTTGAATGCCGCACGGGTGAGTTATCGTAGTGCAATATTAATGTTCATACATTTTAGAACACAAACGAATAAGTATTCGTGCTCATTATTTTCCAGGCAAACATCACGAAAACATACCTCATTAATTTTGACCCCCTTGAACCACACTAGAGGTTTACAGGGGTATACATTCTTCTTATGTCTGCTTCAAAACATAGATTGTAGCTACTTGTTAGAACTGCCTCGCCGGGGCGGTTCTGGTGAGGCTGTTCTAACGAGTTCCCACAATCTATGTTTTGATCAGAAATATGAAAAATAGCAGAAATTTCATATGAAGGTGGTAAAGTTTTCAATATATTTGAATAGGCGTGTTTCGTAATGAGAATCAAATAAGTGTAAGCATTTCAACATTTATGAGCAGGCCAAATTCCATGCTCATGTAAATTGAGCGTGAAAAACTAACCTAGGAACTAGGATGTTGGTACTCTTATACTTAATAGAACAACTAATCCACGTGAAAATATAAGAATCTTACATGGGTGTGAGGGGAGGATGGAAAAACCCACCCCGAAGGTCATTGTCCGGCATACCGAGTGATGCCGGACGGTGATCCCAAGGGACGGATTTTTCATCTACCACTCACACCCATGTGAGATTCTTTTTCTTGCATACCATTCATTTCTGAGAATGGATTTTTTTATAATGCATTTACTTCGATTGTCGATTTCCGCCATATTTTGGTGACAATATTCCGGCGTTTGACGATACTGTACGTGCAGTGACGTCAAACTTACCGACGGCACACGTAACGCACTTTACAACAGTACACATCAAATACGTGAAAACGTTTGATTTTTATCCTATTCCTGGTTAGAATAACCTGGGTAGGATAATAATTTATATCCCAGGGTTAAGTCCAGAACTTCCTGATCTGGGGTGCAAGAATATAAGAATCTGATATGGAGTTCTGTTGTAGATGAGCGTTTCCAACCCGAGGGATGACCTAGCTGAGCGGAACCGAGGCTACGCCGAGGTTCCGCTCAGCACGGTCATCCCGAGGGTTGGAAACGCCCATCTACAAAAGAACCCCATATTAGATTCTTTTTCTTGCACAACGCCTCCGGTTAGTTTTGACAGCTCGCACATGTATATTGTTTGCAAAATAAAAGTAGCGCGGAAGTAGTTCCGGCAGTTGAATAGAATTGAAGCGCATTTATGTTAGTTGCCTGGGTCGGAACACCAGGGTCAGAACATAAATTTCTATCCCAGGGTAAAATCACGGATTTCCTTGTCTGGTGTGCAAGAAAAGTTTGTACATTCTACTATTTTCCGGTTTGTGGCGTATGACTTGCTGTCTCACAGAGCATATTATAATGCTCTTTTTTCACAGATCAGTTAACTTATTGATTTGAACGGAAGATCTAAGTATATATTACCGGAAAGCAGTTGGTTATTATGATATTCTGGTATAATTCTGTCCGCTCCTCTAGTCCTTCGCAACATAGCTGTTCAGTTGGACAAATTGCAAACATTCCTTTTGAAGCCGAATATACACTGCGCACACCGTTTGAGCAACATGAAGAGTCTTCCGGTACAGCAACTTTTTGTGTGTTTTGTCCAGTACGCCCCATTCGTGGAAAATAGAAACTCTGAAATAAAAATTGTATAATATAATGACCTTTTCAACCCTATACTTATGTAAATAATTTCGAGTTCTAAGAAGTGCGGTGTTGGAACATCAGGCAGTCCACCCATCCCCCGCAACCCCCCCCCCCCACACACACAGAACAAAATCTGCCACTGTTCCTATTTTCATTTTGGCTAGACAGATGAATTGCCTAATGGATAACGGGTCTAACTTCTACACAGGAGAACTGAATTCTGAATTCCCATGTTATTCCAATTTTCACAATTAGTAGGCCTTCCACGTTTGCAAGATATTTCGGAAATCGAAATATTTTGTTTAAGCAAATGCAGAAAAAGCTACAGTCAAACCTGTCTTAGTGGCCACCTCTAATAAGCAAACAACCTGTCTTAAGCAAGCATGAATTTAGTTCCCCCAAAAGGCAAATGCATTAAAATTCACCCGTATTAAGCAAGCACCTGTCTTAAGCAAGCATATGCTGATTGTCCCTTAGGTGTTTGCTTAATACAGGTTGGACTAAATTATGATCACCAGATACGAGGCGCTCTATGTATGCTTACTTCTACCCAAAATCCGTTGGTATTGTTTGGTGGTCTTCTCAAAGATACAGTAAAACTCCTGTATTGAAACCACCTTCGGGACTGTTCAAAGGTGGTGTATAAGCCCACTTTTGAACAGTCCCAAAGGTTGTCTCCCACTAGAGCACACTGGATGTAGAAAACACAATGAAACTGGAATTTTCTAAATATGGGTTTGAGAGCTCAATTTGTCTTAATTTTAGGTGGTCTTAATAGCGGATTTGGTTGCAACAAACTGTGTAAATGGCAGCTTCAGTTATACGGGCGTCTTATTGTATGTCATTATGCCGTTGCCGTGCACTGTAAATTAAAATGGAAAACGTGCGGAACCGATGCAATCAGACCCCCCCCCCCCACACACACACACCCCACAGACACACACCACCGCCACCACCACGAATCCATGTAAAATAGAAGTGAAGGCAAGGATCAGGAATCGATACAATTTACCCACAGCTCCCATCAGAGACACCAAAGGGAAAGAAACACAAACATGAAATAACTAGACCCTAATGAAATCACAAACAGCGGAAAACCAAAAGAACAGTTACTTTCCCACAAAATGTCCAATTAGTTATCAAAACAAAAATATAAGCGATACACACACTCAAAGACAAACCATAATAAAATCCGCATTGGAACGGCCAGTGAAACGAATTCCACTTGTGGTGGAGGGCTTAAATCGATTTTACGCGGCCGCAATCCTCGACCTTACTTCTGTCGCGATTTAGACAAATAATTTGTTCAGTCCGCATGAAGGCCTCCTAACTAATCAGTGCAATATCTCCGGGAAAACAAAAATCAAACAACCACAGAGATAAAACAACGGTGAGGACTCAACCGCAAGATGGAGTAAAAGAAAACCAACAGTTAGACTCCGATGGGCCATACCAGAGCATTACATAAACTTTAATTCTCTCTAATTCTCAGCAAACCTGTAAGCTATGTAACTTCGGCATGAAACGTAACTTACTACACAGGAAACTTATTTTTTAAACATGCACTTTGCTTATAAATATTAACTGATTATTTAAGACCAATGTCAATTTGTCTTGCTATTTTTTCGTCAAAAAAGAAGTGAAGGCAATGCTCGGGTCACACCTCCCATCCAAGGCACCAATTAGAAGCCTCCGTGGTTTAGTTGTTATGCTACTCGTCGCAGGATCGATCCCGGACTTCTCCAAACTTTCGGATGAGTCTTTAAACCGAGGTTCCGTCTCCGAATGACCTTATAGCTGTTGATGAGACGTAAATACCAAAACGCTCACTCCAACTCCAAGACATCAAAGCGAAAGAAGCACAAACATAAACAACTTCACCATTATGAAAACTTCGCAAGCGGAAAGCCAAACTGACAGTAAGCTCTTTCATATGGTTTATTACATGAACCCCCACCAGGTTTGGCTGCAAGTTGAACTGACAGCTCTTTTGAAATGAGTATGTCAACGATTGTTTGATCTTTGTATCAGATTGTTTTAAACTCCAGTGTAGATTTGCAACTATATTGGTTCACTTTAAACGCACGAACATGTTGGCATTTCTCGCTGTGTACACGGCAGCGGTACTGCAATGTCACTGAGAAGGTAAAGATAGAACATGCCATCACTGAGGCGGTTCAAACGAGTGCCAATAACCTATGTTTTGGAGAAAAAAATAATAAATTCTGTACCAGTTTTGTCTGTATGAAGTGGGGTTTAGAGGGGCGTTCATTTAGTCACGGACTTATTCACGTGATGATTTAGGTGGCGCACAAAGATTGCAGTCCGAGTTTGATGCTTTCATCGGTAACTTTTAGGCAGGGGCCCAGAGATTTTTTTTTTTTTTAAAATTGTTACCTGGAAAGTAGGACAGTTTCTGATGATTTACCTTTGAAGTTGAATCTATGCTGCATACGAAACCACTGTATGGACAACTTCTCTAAATTGCATAACGTCGCCACAGATAATAAAGTTAGTGCAATATTCTTGTATGAGTCTCAAAATTCCGATATGATCTCAATTATGCGTTAACATATTTAAACAAAAGCAGCATTCAGGGATTGAAATATGTCCGTTCTATTGATTAATCTTATTCCCTTATAATTTTGATGACATATGTTTTAGCCTGAAGCAATCAAAATTGTGTTCTCTACGTAACAAGAAAAATTAAAGTTTTCCTTAGTCTCATTTGTATATGAGACGAGTATACAAGATCATTTTCCCACACACAATTGATAACTGTTCTAAGAACACGTTGTCGCCAAAAGCGGTGAGATTTTTTAGCTCACCTGAGCCTTTAGGCTCATAGGTGAGCTTATAGTATAGCCATGGTCCGTCGTCCGTCCGTCCGTCCGTCGTCCGTCCGTCCGTTCACCATTTTCAAAGATCTTCTTCTCCTATACTGCAGGGCCAATCAAAGCCAAATTTCATATGGAGCCTCAGTGGGATGGGGGAACGAAAGTTTGTTCGCGGGGTCTGGATCACATGACCAAGATGGCCGCCATGCCCATATATGGTAAAAAGCCTTCAAAAATCTTCTTCTCCAGAACCATAAGGCCAGTGGCCTTGAAACTTGGCATGTAGCATATGGTACTCGGGCCCAGCATGGTTTGTACAAATGGTGACCCTGGGTTGACCTTGACCTATTTTACAGCAATGTCAAATTTGTCGACCTAGGCTTTTGCATGGGGCAAAGTAAAAATAATGGATTTATAGGAAACCATTGAAGACAGTGTCACCAAAATTTGTAGATCAGGTAAAGTAACTGAATACATGAATGTATATGGATCAGAAAGGTCAAGGTCATTCATTGGCCTTGTTCGCGGGTCTGGATCACATGACCAAGATGGCCGCCATGCCCATATATGGTAAAAAGCCTTCAAAAATCTTTTTCTCCAGAACCATAAGGCCAGTGGCTTTGAAACTTGGCATGTAGCATATGGTACGCGGGCCCATTATGGTTTGTACAAATGGTGACCCTGGGTTGACCTTGACCTATTTTACAGCAATGTCAAATTTTCCGACTTAGGCTTTTGCATGGGGCAAAGTGAAAATAATGGATTTATAGGAAACCATTGAAGACAGTGTCAACAAAATTTGTAGATCAGGTAAAGTAATTGAATACATGAAGATCTATGGGTCAGAAAGGTCAAGGTCATTCATTGGCCTTAGACCAAGGTCATTCAGGATCCATATTTCAAACATTTTTTTTCTCCAAAACTGCTGAGCCAATTTAAGTAAAATTTAATATGGAGCCTTTGTGAGTTGAACAAATGAAAAAATGCCAATACGGTCTAGATCACATGACCAAAATGGCCGTCACGCCCATATATGGTTAAAAGCCTTAAAAATTCTTCTCCTCCAGAACCGTAAGGCCAATGGCCTTGAAACTTGGCATGTAGCATATGGTACTCAGGCCCATCATAGTTTGTACAAATGGTGACCCTGAGTTGACCTTGACCTATTTTACAGCAATGTCAAATTTGCCGACTTAGGCTTTTGCATGGGAAAAAGTGAAAATAATGGATTTTTAGGAAACCATTGAAGACACTGTCACCAAAATTAGTAGATAAGGTAAAGTAGCTGAATACATGAAGATCTATGTGTAAGAAAGGTCAAGGTCATTAATTGACCTTAGACCAAGGTCACGCAGGTTCCATATTTCAAACATTTTTTCTCAGAAACTACTGAGCCAATTGAAGTGAAATTCAATATGGAGCCTTTGGGAGTTGAACAAATGAAAAGCTGCCAATATGGTCTAGATCAAATGACCAAGATGACCACCACGCCCATATATGGTAAAAACACTTCGAAATTCTTCTTCTCAAGAACCGTAAGGCCAATGGCCTTGAAACTTGGCATGTAGCATATGGTACTCGGGCCTATCATAATTTGTTTAAATGGTGACCCTGGGTTGATTTTGACCTATTTTACAGTAATGTCAAATATGCTGACTTAGGCTTTTGCATAGGAAAAAGTGAAAATAATGGAATTTTATCTCACCTGAGCCTTTAGGCTCATAGGTGAGCTTATAGTATAGCCATGGTCCGTCGTCCGTCCGTCCGTCCGTCCGTCCACCTTTTTCAAAGATCTTCTTCTCCTATACTGCAGGGCCAATCAAAGCCAAATTTCATATGGAGCCTCAGTGGGATGGGGGAACGAAAGTTTGTTCGCGGGGTCTGGATCACATGACCAACATGGCCGCCATGCCCATATATGGTAAAAAGCCTTCAAAAATCTTCTTCTCCAGAACCATAAGGCCAGTGGCCTTGAAACTTGGCATGTAGCATATGGTACTCAGGCCCATCATGGTTTGTACAAATGGTGACCCTGGGTTGACCTTGACCTATTTTACAGCAATGTCAAATTTGCCGACTTAGGCTTTTGCATGGGGCAAAGTGAAAATTATGAATTTATAGGAAACCATTGAAGACAGTGTCACCAAAATTTGTAGATCAGGTAAAGTAACTGAATACATGAAGATCTATGGGTGATAAAGGTCAAGGTCATTCGTTAAAATTTATGAGCAGGGTAAATGTCATTTTCTGCTGATCTAAGTAGGAAAATTGTCACCAGACAGGTGAGCGTATTAGGACCACTGGTCCTCTGGTTTTTCCAATACGGCTGCCATTTGGCTAGGCCATGATAACCTATTTTTGTGCACAATTCCGTAAACTTTTAAATGGCCGTGCTAAAATTGCGTACGTATACACTGGCGAGTCCGTTCGGCGCTTGAAAAGAGCCAGATTCAGATTTGTAATAAGAATCGCTGACATCGAAACGTTTATGCAATGTAGGTTTTTACCAAATGACCAATTTAAATGTAAATTCTGTAAACAATACAACTTAAGAAATAGGTATTATACAATGCAGAGTCCCACAGGGATCATTGCTATTTTTTATATTTATAAATGATTTACCACTGTCATTTTTCTCATGCATACGTTTCATTTGTTTATACCCATATGTTGTTTGTTGATAGTTCTTGATATTGTATGATTAATGAAGGGTCTCATGGAAGATTGGTCTAACTAAACTGGCAACCCTCTCTAAATAAAAAATGCCTCAGATTATTGAATTAAGATTAAGGACCTTACTTACTACTCACTCACTCTACTCACACACTCACTTAATTCGTTTTCATGAAAACTTCATGGCAACTAGTTTCAGGTATCTTTTCATATAAAACAGTACAATGGTTATGTCAAATTTCTCGGTTTCCACGTTGCTTAGTTGATATTAGATTAGTTGTCTTTCTATCAAAATACCTATGCAACCAATATTCCTTTCGGAATCAAGTTCTAACACAAAACTTTTTATTCTATTTTTTTCAAAATAACTCATTTAATAGTTGCACTTACTCACAGTCATTGTTTTACGAACCAGGCTTTCGTTTACATTTAATGCTCTTTTTTTTCCAATCCTCAGGGATTGCTTATGCAATTCCTTTTCACTGTTCCATTACTTGACATCCTTTAGATACCTGTTGAAGAACATTATTAAACCGATGTTCGTTCCTCGTTGTATAACAACTGCTTGTTTGACATCCCTGGACTTTTAGTAGACTTAGATGTTTTGTGGGCTTTTGTTGTACCTTCCTTCTATTCGAAGGAATCATCTTCAGTAATTTTATATGCTGTTTTATTTAATGACCGGTATGAACATGGCTTTAGTTTTGACGGTATCATTTCCTTATTAACCCAAATGAGTATCACAAATACATTTAAAATATCAATATCAACCCTCAGGTAACACTCTGCTTTTTCTGTACGGATTCCCCATTCTATTAAGAACTTTAATACTATGTTGCCTTCGGTATTGGTCAGACCCTTGAATTTGTCTTCTGTAACTTCAGTTAATCTCAACGGAGCAGGCAATACCAATGTTTTTGGGAGTAGTCTTCGTATAAGACTATCTCCTCTCAAACCGCCCATCCTTCGAAAATCTACTAATCCGTGGAAAAGAAGTGGAATGTGTCCTAGTATTTCTAAGTGCAATGCCAAGAGGTGCAGATGTTGTTCGCATTTATGCACTGCGTCTACCGTTACTTCATCTGTAAACGGTAGACGCTTCTCTGTAGTTAACATGTCTGATTTGACATTACAGTCTACAGATTTAATTTATCTAATTACATGACGTGCTGCAAACTGTTATATGCAGTACGTCGGTCAAACTAACCGCATGCTTAAAACTAGATTGAATGAGCATTATCGTAGAATGAGTAAGCCTAAGAAAACTGACACTTTCTTGTACCGTCACTTTCGACGTACAGGTCATTCTGTAAATAACATTGTTATACAACCAGTGGAAAAACTTTATTACGATGCAAATTCTACATCTAGATTCAAAATAATAAAAAGACATGAGGCTGAACTGAAATGGATTAAATGTTTACAGACTCCTTTTCCACTGGGATTTAATGAGAACATTTATCATGAGGGTAATATTTCCAGAATGCCGAACTTTGATATTTTCTTGCTCCTGGAATGTCGAAAACGCAGAACTAGATCTCACGGCACCAGGAAAAATGGTAACTTTAAACGTAAATTACGTGCGTTTAAACGAAACAATACTAGACTGAAGTGACTATCAATTATATTATTAAATCATGGACGCCACTCTATGCTTTCATTTTTAAGTTCATTAACGGTTTCTGTTTTACGTCTTCTGGACACCGAGGCGAATAAATTCTACGATAGTTCTAATCAGTTATATGATGCGGCTCTCTTAACTAGAGGCTATACTCAGCATACTCTCCATCCTTACATTGATTCTGAAATTAATCATAAACGCTATTTCTTCAAAATATCCTTCATTAATAAGGGTATGGATTTTATAGATTTGCCCAGTATCTTCCGTGAGAGCTCGGTGCTTTCTTCCATTCCTGCTTATTTTCAAAATACTGAAACACCTATAATTTGCTATAAATATACAAACCTGTTAGATCTACCATTTTTAATTTTAATAAACTTGTTTCAGATCTCGATATTGATACTAATACTCCTGATTCTTGTGATTGTTTAAACTCAGTATATTGCTATCCTGCTGCTGGTCATGTAATTACTGGCAATTTGAAAATTATTCCTGATTCTAGGATAAGGAATATAATTTCTAAAGGACCGAAATATCGGTTTCCTTCTAAAATTGATTTCAGTAAATGTAGAGATGAAATCGCTGCTTCCTTGAATGAATTCGGTAATCGATGGTGTAAGCGAGAGTATGTTGAGCATAAAGCCCTTAAGGACTGGAAACTAAGCATTTTAAAACTAGTGAATAAACGCATTTCTTTCTATTCTCAAAATACTAACTTATTACCTCCTAAGCCTAAGACGTATTTACGTCATCTTAAACTGGGTATTCAAGAATTTCATAAGAAGTTTGTTTTGGCCCCTGCAGACAGGGCCGCTAACAACGTCGTCGTTGTGTGACGGCTCCACTATGTTAACACGCTTAAGTAGGAGCTTGGTGGTACTAAGGCCTAAGAACTTCAGCCTTTAGCTGAAGAGAGAGTTATAGTAGATAAACATATTTGTCATTCAGCCACCAAGTTTGCTGTGTGTGTTACCGAAGGCCATGACAAGCTTCCTACGCTATACTGGTTACCAAAACTTCATAAAAGACCTTACAAAGCACGGTTTATTGCAAATTCTAGCTCTTGCACTACCACTGAACTTTCTAAATTATTAACTTCCTGTCTTACTGCTATTAAAACGCATGTGATTAAATATTGTGATAAAGTCTTTGAAAGATCAGGAAGAAATCTGTTTTGGTCTTTAAAAGATTCGAATGAGGTTTTAAATGAATTGAAATCAAGACATTTTCGTGCTTCAAGTCTGTCTACTTACGATTTTTCCACTCTTTACACTACACTTCTTCATAATCTTATAAAAGAAAAGCTTAATGATGTAATTGAATGGGCTTTTCACAGAGAAGATTCTCTCTATCTTGCATGTAATGTCAGAAATGCATTTTTCACTTCTAAAGAGCATAAGAATTATACACTTTGGTCATGTCAGAAAGTGTGTGATGCCCTCACCTTTCTACTTGATAATATTTATATTAGATTCGGTACTAAGTTATTTAGACAAATTGTGGTCATTCCGATGGGTACGAATTGCGCACCTCTTCTGGCTGATCTATTCTTGTATTGTTATGAAAGAGACTTCATGCGGACTGAACAAATTATTTGTCTAAATCGCGACGGAAGTAAGGGCGAGGATTGTGGCCACGTAAAATCGATTTAAGCCGCCCAGTGGAAATCTTCCACTGACCGTTCCTAGGCGGCTCTTCTGTGGCGATTTATTTATGTTGTTGTTTGTTACTTACTGTGTGTATCACTTGTGTCTTTTGGTTTTGGATGGCCATATGGCCATTTTGTGGGAAAGTAACTGTCCTTATGGCCTTCCTTTGTTTAGGTTTCCATTATGGTCTGGTCGCTTAATGTTTGTATTTCTTTCCCTTTGGTGTCTTTTATGGGTGGAGTAAGTTAATTGTATCAATTCCTGATCTTTGTTTTACTTCTACTTTTCATGTTGTCGCTTTCTATTGATAACCAATCTGAAATTATTGAAGCTTTTAGCTCCACTTCTAGATATTTAGATGATTTATTAAATATTGCTAATACCTATTTCGATGGTTTGATCAGTCAGATTTACCCCCCAGAACTTCAGTTAAATAAAGCAAATTCTTCTGGTACCGAGTCCCCGTTTTTGGATTTACATCTGTCTGTTGTGGATGGGTTTGTTTCATGCAAAATTTATGATAAACGCGATGACTTTGAGATTGTAAATTTTCCTTTTTTGGATGGTGATATTCCTCGTGCGCCATCCTATGGCGTTTATATTTCGCAATTAATTCGATTTGCTAGAGTGTGTAGTCATGTAACTGACTTCAACACTCGTAATAAATTATTAACGGCTAAACTTCTTAATCAGGGTTCTCGGTACCATAAACTACGCAAAGCCTTTTCAAAATTTTATAGACGCCATTCTGATTTAATTTCAAAATTCAATATTGGACTTAAATCTCTTCTGCAACAAGGTCTATCGGAACCCGAATTTTATGGTGACTTAGTATATAAATTCAGAAAAATATATAACCGCAATGACTTTAGCACCCAATTTCGTAAAATCAATCTTCGATATAAAAAGATTGGGCAGAATATGGATATTATACGACAGACTGCATGCATGGTAGTTAACCCAATCACGGTTGGCAACTTTGCTTCCCTCTTTCATTGCACGCCGGTGGGTCAGGCCTCAGATTCTATGACGGTACCAACGTAAAGGCTTATTGAGAATTAGAGAGATCTAATTCAAGGTAATGTTGGTTGGTGCCTGATGCTCTGTCTCTGGTTGGGCCCATCGGAGTCTAACTGTTGGTTTTCTTTTGCTCCAGCCGTTCAGTGGTTTCTTGCTGTCGAGTCCTCACCGTTGTCTCACCTCTGTGGTTCTTTGTTTATTTGTGTTCACGGAGATGTTGCTCTGATGAGTTAGGAGGCCTTCATGCGGACTGAACAAATTATTTGTCTAAATCGCGGCGGAAGAAAGGGCGAGGATTGTGGCCACGTAAAATCGATTTAAGCCCCCAGTGGAAAATTTTTCCACTGACCGTTCCAAGGCGGTTCTTTTGTGGCGATTTATTTATGTTGTTGTTTGTTACTTACTGTGTGTATCACTTGTGTCTTTTAATTTTGGATGGCCATATGGCCATTTTGTGGGAAAGTAACTGTCCTTATGGCGTTCCTTTGTTTAGGTTTCCATTATGGTCTGGTCGCTTAATGTTTGTATTTCTTTCCCTTTGGTGTCTTTGATGGGTGGAGTAAGTTAATTGTATCGATTCCTGATCTTTGTTTTACTTCTACTTTTCAAACAGATCTTTCTTTGTTTGTTTGATTTGAGTTTAACGTCCCCGTCAACACTGTAAAGGTCATTTTGGAGACGTTGCTTCCAATTTTGTGGGACTTTTACCCGACATTGAGATGAAATGACATCTCAAGCCCTGTTGCCCAATGAAACCAATAGGGTTTATTAGCATGGACGGTCCGCCTCGCACCGCGGTTCCTGGACAGGCTTAGATCCTCTAAGCTGTTAACCAGTACTAGTGTGCGGGCCGGATTCAGCTCTGCGTGGAAGCATCATGCAGCCCATATATTTCTCCAAGCCCCTATGGGCGGGGGCCATTCAAATAGATCTAAAATATATCGGTATCTCTTAAACAGATTCTTGGATGACATTTTTGTGTTACAGTACATGATTATTTGGCGTAAAAATCGTGCAAGTGTTGTATGGCGTATAGACAAGTAAAACTTAAAGGTTGGCTGATTTCAAAGTGAACTGAACTTGGCTGTCTTGTTCATTGTAGTACAACAAATTTTATATCTATCCAGGTATTTGGATTTAGTTTGACGTTTGTAAAATAACTTTACGTACAGTTGTGGATGAGAATGTTTCCTCTATTTTTTCTGGATGTTTATATCACAATTGACTGTTTTGTTTTATGTTAAAGCATATACTATCTTTGAAATGTACTGTTTTTCTCTCTAATTTTGGTGTACTAACCAAAATCAAATAATCTATTTAACCCTTTCGCACTCTGGGATTTTGTGAATTTTTACACTGTTGCACCTGACAGCAACTTCAACTAGCCATTGTTTCATAATGGATGGTCTGTTTTACACCAAACTCGGTATGAATGTTCATTGGGCAGTAGCCTTTCAAATGCAATCTTTCATGACTTGATCATAGTTGTCAAGGTATTGAGGTGGCATCTCAAATTTGGCAAAAAGTGTGATTTCACATGAATTTTTGACCAAATCTTAATCTTCACACAGCTGTCACGGCAACAATTAAGGGGTTTGGCACTGGCCATTTTCACTGTTTGCAGCATGTTGTATCAGCATCAATTTTGAGGCATTTTTGACCCCAGACACCCTCAGATATAAATGTTAGCGGCCGGTTGGGCCATACACCCAAACTTTTTCACTCCCCCCACCCCCCTCCCACGAAATATTTAAGTGGGGAGGCGCGCGAAAAACAGGTCACTTTTGGCCAACAAATCGTAAAGCAACGATAACTATCCAGGGGTAGGAAATGCAGATTTTAGGTGCTTCTGGGGCTTAAAATGGGGGGGGGGGGGGGTGCAGACACGTAAAACACGTATCTCAGTAAGAAAGGGTTAACTGAAATCTGGGAACATACTGAATTTTAGTATAAATGCATTAATTATATCTGAAATATTGTTTCTTGCAATAAAAACACGTATCTGAGTGGGAAAGGGTTAAACATGAAAGCTGAACAAAAGGTATAAACAAATAAAAAAAGAAAAATAAAAACTATCGTGGGGATATCTATTGTAGATTTCTTTATTACACGTTTCAGCAGAAAAATATGAAAAAGTATCCCTTAACTTCAGTTTTCTATTCATGAAATCTGCAATCGCCACCTGATGATGACTCGAAGAGGAGTCGAAATTGTTTTTAATGCCAAAAATCGATGAAATATTTCATGCTTTTTGTCTTGTATTGAATAAGTGACTCGTTCAAATAACATTAATACAACACTTTGCAAGACTGATTTAACACACCCGAAATGGTAGAAGAATTTAGCAGACATAGATTCAATGGGTCCGGAGCCTGTTGAAAATAGTGTTATTCACCGTGGGGCAAATATTTGGCTAAACTGCTGAATGCTCAATGGGTTTGTTGGTGATGGTATTATAACTGGTGTTATAATATGTATTACATGTACTTATTTATTTTTATTTTCAGCCGATATGCTACAACAAATTGTCGTCTCCTCTTGGGAGAACATACAACAGTATATATTTAGCAGAAAAAAAAATGCCATTTATAAGCCTGTTTGCGTTATTTACAACATTTACAACACGTTCAAGTCACTTAAGTAATTCTAATAACAAAACGGCTTTCCATACTAAAAGCATTTTAATGCCAATTCGCAATCCGCAACGGATGTCCATACAGTGGTTTTGAATTTCCTATAGTTTAAGCATTTTATATGCTAAAAATCAGCTGTCCTACTTTCCAGGTAAGAATTGATGGCTTTTTATCGAGATAGGCAAAATGGGGCCACAACCTTTTTTGCTTTCTCTCACTTTCATTTGCAAGAGAATGCCATAGTTTCATTGGCATGCTTTATTTTCTTAGAACGATTAAACTGAAAGCTCACTTAAGTTTGGTCTGGAGGTTCATCTAAAAGCATATTCGTGTACTCGCGCTTTTAAAAGATACAGGCTTTCTTAATAGATATTTATCAAGTTTAAAACATGAAGGGAGTGCTACCATGATTGATGGCTGGCGTTATAGAATGAAAATTAAATCGTTGTAAGTTAATGGACCAAAATAACTGCTTCCTCTAATTTTTTTCCTTCCGATTTTTTTTCTTCAAAAAAAAAAAAAACCTCCTCCTGTTTAACTGATATGAAACTGCGGTTAATACATTGAAACTCCGCTATTACGACCACTTAAAATTAAGACTAACTCTGTTTTAAAAGGTTTACTTAGTAGGCTGCATTTATTCTTTCTTTGTGTTTTCGGCATACATAGTCCTCTCGTCAGAGCCGACTTTGGGACCGTTCAAAAGTGGTCTTAAAGACCACTTTTGAACTGTCCCAAAGGTGGTCTTAATATAGGAATTTTACTGCACCCGCATTTCGATAATACATCCGTGTGATATAGTTAATTCTTTCATACCTTCAAAACAATCATTTTTCTTATGAAAATAGTGATATTTTTGTTATTTATACTGCAAACAAAGGTTGCTGGTGCTCGTTAAAACCGCCTCATTGAGGCGGTTCTAACGAGTACCCACAACCTATGTTTCGGAGCAGAAATAAGAAAACTAATGTTTACCCATGTAATCCCTAGTTTTCTCTTTAAAAAGTGGGGTCTAGTGGGGTGCTCATTACACGGACTTGTTCACGCGATGGACAGTCTCTGTATGAAGCCACCACATATTTTAGGTTTGAAGTCGGACAGCTGATCAGAAACATTTGATGTAATGCAACATCTCATGCAATCATATTTAAACCAGACGTTTCTTTATTAAGGCCAAGAAAACCTATAGCTCAAATTTTGCCAGTGAGCGTGCTGTTATATGCACGGTTATTGAGGCGGAAATTGCCCTAGTAAGTAAGTAAGTAAATTCTTTATTTTGTATAATACCTCCAATAAGAAAAAAAGTGACACTGGAAAGGGGATCTTTTCAATATTATCTCAGGGTTGGAGAATGTTCCACTTCATCTAGTCATAATGGATGGTTAGAATCCTCTGATTTGATGTACCTTCATTAACTAACCAATATAAGCCCAACATCCCAAAAGTGATTAATTTAGACCCTGATTAGACCCCACAGAAGTCAACATCTGATCAATGCCTTCACGATTTGTTTAAAATCCCAGGACTTTTGTAAAATAGAGGTGAAGGCAATAATATGGAATCGATACAATTAACCCATACCTCCCATCAGAGACACCAAAGGGAAAGAAACATGAAATAACGAGACTCTTATGAAAACATCAACAGCGGAAAGCCAAAAGGACAGTCACTGTCCAACAAAATGGCCAACTGGCTATCTAAAACAAAAATACAAGCGATACACACACTCAGAAAAACCATAACAAAAATAAACCCCGACAGAAGAACCGCCTTGGAACGGTCAGTGAAACGAATTCCGCTGTGGGCTTAGCTCGATTTTACGCGGCCGCAATCCCTTACTTCCTAAAACGTAAATAATGAAATAATCTGACACCCTTCTCTAGGCTAGTTCAGCAAACGACAAATTGTTGACATTTTTCCCTGAAACATGTTTTGACATTTTATGCAAATTGTCTCCAATGGAGACAATAACAATATGCATGAAATGTTTGAATGACATGTTAAAATCTGTTTTCTGGGGAAATATAAGAACTATTTTAAAACGACGTCTGCTGAAATGTTTACTCAGATACTCAACTTGCTAAGCGTTAACTTGAAAATGGATCAAAGCTTAATGTAAAATTCTGTGTGCCAAATATGGGTTAGTGTAACAGATGGTCGTCTTACAATGGTATCATTTAAAAAAAAATGTTAACGATTGCTATCAGTTGGCTTACATTACGAAAACATGCCTATATAAATGCAGAGTAAATTTTACTGTGAAAAAAACACAAAAATTTTATGATGAAAAATTGCGATAATTTTCTTATTTCTGT
Organism: Lucinisca nassula; assembly: GCA_963580285.1. Taxonomy (NCBI): domain Eukaryota; kingdom Metazoa; phylum Mollusca; class Bivalvia; order Lucinida; family Lucinidae; genus Lucinisca; species Lucinisca nassula. The sequence continues at coordinate 63,912,461 of OY757023.1, forward strand.
TCCAAAATAGAGACTGTGGGTACCCGTTAGAACCGCCTCATCGAGGCGGTTCTAACGAGTACCCACAATCACTATTTTGAACAGAAATAAGAAAAATATTAGAATTGTTCATCTGAAAATTGTCGATTTTTTTTTGGCTGTAAAGATTACAATGTATTTGTATAGACGTGTTTTGTAATGCGGTAAACTTGAAAATGGATCAAAGCTTAAAGTAAAGTTCTGTGTGCCATATATGGGTTACTATAACAGATGGTGGTCTTGCAAGTGGTCTCATTAAAAAAAATGTTAACGCTCGCAATCATTTGGATTAGAACAGAGAAAGAGCACCAGAATTCCGTCGATCGAGCTTTCATACATCACGAAAACACGCCTATATAATTTTGAACCCCTCGAACCCCACTTTTATATAGTAAAACTTGGGTTTCCGGGGGATATACCTTTTTTTCTTATTTCTGCTCTAAAATGTAGATTGTTGGTACTCGTTAGAACCGCCTCGATGAGACGGTTCTAACGAGTGCCAACAATCACTAGTTTGAGCAGAAATAAGAAAAATATCAGAATTGTTCATCTGAAAATTGTCGATTTTTGGATGTAAAGTTTACAATGTATTTGTATAGGCATCTTTTTGTAATGCGGTTAACTTGAAAATGGATCAAAGCTTAATGTAAAATTATGTGTGCCATATATGGGTTACTGTAACAGATGGTGGTCTTGCAAATTGTCTAATTTAAAACAAATGTTAACGCTCGCTATCAGTTGGCTTATATAACAAAAACGCGCCTATACAAATACAGTGTACATTTTACCACGGCCAAAACGAAAATTTTTAGATGAAAAATTGCGATAATTTTCTTATTTCTGCTCAAAACATAGATTGCGGGCACTCGTTAGAACCGCCTCATCGAGGCGGTTCTAACGAGTACCCACCATCTATGTTTTAGAGCAGAAATAAGAAAAATAAGGTTTACCCCTATAAAGCTCCAGTTTTACTGTATTAAAGTGGGATTCAAGTGGGTAAAAACTTTATACGCATGTTTCGTTATGTAGAACAGAGAAAGAGAATCAGAATTTTGTCGATCACGCTTTGATAGATGAGACTGTATTGCAATAGCTTCCCGGATATGAATGGCGAAAGGATCAAAAGTCATAGACGCGAGAGTTATTACAATCATCTGTATAGAACAAGTAGCCGTATGTTAGGAAACAAAACAACATCAATCCATAAAATGCCAATCACGACAATTGTCGTCTGCTTTGTCGTCTGCCGATTACTTTAAAACTCATTTTTGCAAACTGTATAAACCCATATCAGACTGCACCTCTAGGAACCATGTTAGGAGCAATGGAGGATTTTCCATTTAAATTGTTTTGAAATAAGGCTATGGGCTTGGGAGATGTCGTTTAAAGATTTAACTATTTTAAGCTCTGACGGCCATTGTATTCATTCAAGCACAACCTACCAATTCCAGTAAAGAGTAACACGAGGAACATTTACGTCAAATTATTTTGCATTTGAGCCACTGGCCAAAGAGGAGATGTCAGTTAAAAATAGAAGTGAATGCAATGATCAGGAATCGATACAATTAACCAACAGCTCCCATCAGAGACACACAGGGAAAGAAACACAAACATGAAACAACTAGACGCTAATGGAACATCACTAGCGGAAAGCCAATAGGACAGTTACTTTCCCACAAATGGCCAAACGGTTATCAAAAACAAAATGATACAAGCGTCACACACACTCAAAGACAAGCCATAACAAAAATCAACCACGACAGAAGTGCCGCCTTGGAACGGTCAGTGAAACGAATTCCACTGGGGTTGGGGCTTAAATCGATTTTACGTGGCCACAATCCTCACCCTTACTTCCGTCGCGATTTAGACAAATAATCTGTTCAGTCCGCATGAAGGCCTGCAACATCTCCGTGAACACAAAAATCAATCAACCACAGAGATGAAACAACGGTGAGGACTCGACAGCAAGAAACCACTGAAATGATGGAGCAAAAGAAAATCATCAGTTAGACTCCGATGGGGCCAACCAGAGACAGAGGCACCAACCAACATTACATAAAATTAGAATCTCTCTAATTCTCAGTAGGCATTTACGCTGGGACCGTCATAGAATTTGAGGCCTGACCCACCTGCGTGCAATTAAAGAGGGAAGCAATGTTTTCAACCGTGATTGGGTTAACTACCATGCATATAGTCTGTCGAATAACATTTATGTTGTACCCTATCTTTTTATATCGAAAATTGATTTAACGAAATTTGGTGCTGAAGTCATTGCATTTATGTATTTTCTGAATTTATATTCTAAGTCACCATAAAATTCGGGTTCCGATAGACCCTGTTGCAGAAGAGATTTAAGTCCAACATTGAATTTAGGAATTCAATCGGAATGGTGTCTATAAAAGTTTTTAAAAGCTTTGCGTAGTTTATGATACCCTGATTAAGAAGTTTAGCAGTTAACAATTTTTATTAGCTTTTTCTATTATTAGCTCTGGTAGCTCTTTTGTTTGGCCGAGCGGAACGATTTCAGCAATTCTGTTGGATAGTCATAAAAGAAACTTTTCTTTCAAAATTATTCTGAAATCGGGCAATTTGCGTTGGAGAAGTTGTCATTTAAAGTTTTTTTTTCTATCTGTAGCTCTGGTGGTCATTTTGTTCAGCAGAGAGGAATCTTTTTAGCAATTTCAGTGAAAGGTCACAAGACGAGTATTCCTGGGAAATTATTGTGAAATCAAGCAACTGACCCAGGAGGAGGTGTTGATTAAATGTTGTTTTTGTCTGTTTTTAGCTTTGGTGATAATTTTGTGTAGCCGAGCAGAACGATTTGGTAAAGAGTCACCCAATGAACATTTCTGTGAAATTATTTGCAATCGGGACATGTGCCTAGGAATAGTTGTAATTTAAAGTTGTTTTTTTTTTTTTTTTTGATGGTCATTTTGTTCAGTGAAGCTGAATGGTTTTAGAAAAAAGGGTTGAATGAGAAACATACCTATGATATTATTTTGTAATCGGGTCATTGTCCTAAAGGAATTGTCGTTTAAATGTTTTTTTAATCTATTTTTAGCTCTTGCCGCCATTTTGTTCAGTGGAGCGTAACCCGTCGTCTGCGCATGTCATAACTTGTCTAGTATGCCGCAACACTATTCTGCACAGGATTGATATTGTTACGTGATTCCAAAAAAGTAACAAGTTGACAACGCATAGAGGATCTTACATGAGTGTTCATGTATTATTAATTTATTAAACGAGTTGAGGAAAGGGAATAAAATGCGAGGCTTTGCCGAGCATTTTATCCCTTTTCTTCAACGCGTTTAATAAATTCAAAAATACATGAGCACGAATGCAAGATTCTATTTATCATATGACATTTAAAACGCATTTTATTCACGATTGTTTAACAAAAATGTCAATATTCCGCCATTAGTAAACACGACGTCGTGCCATTACGAAAACTCGCCTTTACTAATACATTGTAAACTTTACCGTCAAAAAGTGAACATTTTAAGCTTAAAATTGTGATATTTTTCTTATTTCTGCTCAAAATATAGATTGTTGGTACACGTTAGAACCGCCTCAATAGAACCGCCTCAACGAGGCGGTTATAACGGGTACCAACAATCTATATTTTAGAATAGAAATAAGAACAATAAAGTTTACCCCTGCAAACCCCAGTTTTACAATATAAATGTGGGATTCAATGGGGTCAAAATTATATAGGTGTGTTTTCGTGATGAGTCAACGTTACGGGGCGTATCTAATTAATTTGCATATTTAATCCACAATTGGAGTATCGAAAAATTACACTCTCAGTTACGACGGCAAATGATAAATAATTTTATCTAATTTACAAGAAACCAAATGTGTTTTGTGTCTGAAATTTACCAGCGATGTACGTCTTACAACTTTAAACCAAAAATGTATTGGTTTACCTTGTTTTATCACACGCTTATTTTTATTTTCTAAATATAGAAAACTGGAATTTCCCTTGGCAAACACATTAAATGGTAAATATCAAGATTCCCTGTATACGACAAGTCAGTTAGTGCAAAGCGCTACCTGATGACAACATTGGAGCGGAACCATTTTAGCAATTTTGGTATAGGGTCACCCAAGAATAATTTCTGTGAAAAATAGAAAAACCTTTAAACGACATCTCCCCCTAGACAAATGGGCCGATTTAAAAAAAAAAAATCTCCAATGTTCCTCCAATGACCCTTTACCGAAATTGCTAACATGCAATCACTCAGCTGAACAAAATGGCTGCCAGGGCTAAAATAGAGAAAAATAGAAACCTTTAAAGCTTTAAACGGCATCTCCTCTTAGGAAAATTGCCCGATTTAAAATTACTTTTCAGAAATGTTCCTCGGATGTTTCTCTTCTGCAATTGCTACATTCCGCTTGTTTAAAGGTTGGAGTTAAGGGCGGAAATTGCGGCTGCGTAAAATCGATTTAAGCCCACCCCAGCGAAATTCTTTTCACTGACCGTTCCAAGGTGGTTCTTTTGCTGTCGCGGTTTATTTTTGTTATGGTTTGTCTTTGAGTGTGTGTATCGCTTATATCTTTTTGTCTTGGGTAGCCAATTAGCCATATAGTGGGAAAGTAACTGTCATTTTGGGTTTCCGCTATTGATGTTTCCATTAGAGTCTAGTTATTTCATGTTTGTGTTTCATACCCTTTGGTGTCTCTGGTGGGAGGTGAGGGTTAATTGTATCGATTCATGATCTTTGCTTTAGATTCTGTTTTTCTATTTTTAGCTCTGGTGGCCAATTTGTTCAGTTGACCGAAAACAAAAAATTAGGAATTTTAGTAAAGGGTCATATGAGAAACATTTCTGTGAAACTATTTTGAAACTGGGCATTTTGCCTATGAGGATTTGTCGTTTAAATGTTGTTGTTGTTTTCTACTCTTAGCTCTGGTGTCAATTAGTTTTAGAAGAGCGGAACCATTTTAGTAGTTTTTGTAGAAGATAACGTAAGAGAAAATAATTTGAAAGCCGGCAACTGATAAAGGAGAAGATGTCATTTCAGTAAATTGTTGACAACCGTTCAAACGTTTTGTTTTTGTTTTCTGTTTGTTTGTTTGTTTGTTGTTTAGCTCTGACTGCCATTTTAGTAGAGCGTCGCCCAAGGAATATTTCTCTGAATTTATTTTGAAATTAGGCCAGTGGCTAGGAGGAGATGTCATTTAAAGATATTTTTTTTATCTCTGTTGGCCATTTTGTTTAACGAAGCGGAACCACTTTAACAATTTTGGTAGAAGGTCACCTTAGGAACATTCCTGTAAAATTATTTTAAAATAGATTCACCGGTTAAGGAGGAGATATCTTTTAAGTAAATTGTTGACAAACGTAAGACGGACAACGAACGACGCACCAAGGACGACGGTTATAGAGCGCTCATAAAAGCTCCCTTTGAGCCTTTGAATCAGATGAACTTAAATAAATAAATAATAAAAAAACGACAGAGAAAAAAATAAAAAGAGAAACGACCAGGAACTGATACTATCAGATCCTAAAATCACCAGGGAAAGAAGTCGAAACATGGAAAGACGACAGTAAACAAAACGGACAACAGGTAAACCGAGTCAATACCGCTGCCTTGGGGCATTCAAGAGAAAAAAAATCGACTACGAACATATAGAAAATATTTGATCGGGACTATCACAATTTGTTTGGAATAGGCGTCGCTCGAACTACTGTGTTTAATCATAGTTTCAGGTCATGAAGCATAATGGGGAGTATTAAGAGTTAAGCAAACATGAATCAGGATTGAAATCTCAAACGTAAACGGGCGTCAAAACAGAAGTAAACCACCATTGGTTCACACAGGTCCGAAATCATAATACAAAAACAGTTCTCCGATTCAAGATTGAGTCGACAAAAGTCCAAACTACTGCCATTCAACCAATGAGTGAAGTTTATAATAAAGGGTTGACAACCAAGCATGCTGTCTTTTGCATAACATCAATGATAAATCCAGTCTTTATCATTGTATGTATCTGCCAATTATTTACGGAAAATTACTCTAACCATATTCTTTTGAGTTCATAAACAGTATCTCCGAAAAAAGCAGATTCTGACAGAACCTGTTGACATTGGTGCAGGTAAACCACTCTTTGTACTACACAATGTTGATGTAACAGGATTTAAATCGAATGCTTTAGATAATTGGTATTTGTTCAATAATGAATTTTGCATAAGTTTATAGAATTCATTATTAATTGACTATCCTGTGTTGATCGGAGGTCATCCGTATTAGCACCTGGTCAACCAATATTACCTGAGGTCAAATGAGGTAAAAAAAATCAATAATCATGTTTTTTCAATTGTGTCAATTAATAAAATTGTCATTAATCAAGTAATTTCGTATTGTCCCAGTTACAGGTCCGATGAATGCTGCATTGGCCCGAGGCCGAAGTTACAGGTCCTCTTGATTATACACATCATAATATTACTTACCATTGCCCGACCTTGTCTTGGAAACGCAAAGTATCCCTGAAAAATAAATAACACTATTTAAAACACATTCATGACTTGAAGGTATGTCACTATTGGTCGGTTTGCGTCACAGCTGGATTGACATCTGTAATAGCAGATATAATTATTATTCAAATAAGAACTACGAACAACAGGTTCTGGATGAGTTGCGCCTCTTCACAGCAGGCAAACTGTAATAAAAGATATGATAATTATGCATGTACGAACTGCACACAACTGGTTCTGGAGCCGGGGCCTATCTTGATTAGTGACATTGTCACTCTCAGATTTAATAATATATGTATTACAGATATGTATGACTCCAATTTATATCATATAGCTTAATGGTAACCATTTTTGTTAAAATATTGATTCACGAAGCCATCAAAGCTATATTAAGATGGGTTGTAGCCGGATGTCTTTGTGTATAGCATCCTAGAAACGTTGTGGGGAGCGTTCCAAGATTTTGTACTTACGAACATGTTTTCCTAATGATAACCTGTATCATTGCTTCAGCCGGTTCCGTTTAGCTGTTCTGAAAGCTAAATTTCAGAACCAGAATAATGTCTGTCACATGACAGAAGGTAATCAAACAATGGAAGATAGGCTTGCAAATCAAACGAACTGTAGCCCAGATACAAAGAAAATCTTGATTTGTCACCGTTATTGCAGAAAAATTTAAGGCAATTGACATACGAAACATTTTATTCGATAACCTTAGCCATTTTAAGAGCTTTGAACGACCCAGCATTAAAATAAAAAGAATACCCACTCTACATGCTAGATGGTAAACGGCCATTTAAAACAATACCTGTATTTTATTTATACATATATGAACTTGTAAAACGAACGGTTAGAAGAACTTCCAGGATTGCTAGTGAAATCAAAAGAGCTAAATCGAACCCGTTATTTGGTAAAGCGTTAACATACGGCCATCTTAGAAAGTAAACTAATGTTTCTTTTTTTATTCACGTGTAAGGATCATTCTACAACATAAATAGTAATACCAATTAATCATTAAGATGCCACTGTAGGCAAATAAAATGGAAAACCATGGTACCAAATGAGCTGAATGATATACTCTTACTAAAGATAAATATATTAATTACAATGATACCGTTTACTTTGTATCAATTTATTTCTGGATGATGTGCTTTATAACTGATTTCAGAAATACAATAATCGAGGACCAGTTCAGAAGTATCATGCGTAATTTAAACATAAATCAGTTCGGAAATTAATTAATATTTTGCAATTAGCGTTTGGTGACCCATCTCGTGCACACTTATCCAAATTTAATGTTGCTATTGTTACATTGCTAGAAGGTATTCATGAAATATGCACTAATATATTTAATTTTTATTAATGTATCGCTTGCAGGATCTAGTGAGGTTATTTTGATTAGTCTTCTGCAAAACTGACGTTTATGTGTGATAACAGTATGACTGTGTGTATCAGCTACAGATACTAGATAATACTGTCACAGAGTAGCATGAAAAAAATCTCGTAATAGAGTGTGTCTACAAAATTAAGCTCGACTCCATGGATTCTTCAATATTGTGTTTGTTTATCATTTATGTTTGACAGATTAGAATGCTAGTATTATTACCCTAATTTTCTATATACAATATAGCTATTATCATTATTACCATTTTTCATATATAAAGTGTTTTAATATATTTTACTATTGGCCAGTTCTACTTGTCGGTCGGTATCTTTTTTTTACCCAGGTACTGTTTTAGGTGCAGTAATAATAAAAGTCAGAAGCCAGCGCTAAGTCAACAACAATGGTGTGCATAGCGTCTTGTGGCGGGTTTTCTGCGATGAACGAAGAAAATTTGGCGACTGACTGGGTAATAAAACTGCCATTTCATTGCACTTTGGAGTACAAACAGATTATTGCCCCTGGGTGCTGTGGAGGACCTGATGCACCATTGCCTTTGGCCTAGGGAAATAGTGCATTAGGCCCTCCACAATACCTCGGGGCAATAGTTTTGACTATATTCCAAGTTGCCATGAAGTACATTACGAAAACACGCCTTTACAAAAACATTATATTGTTTTTGTTTGATTTGAGGTTTGCGTCCCAGTCAACACTGTATAGGTCATTTTGGAGACGTTGCTTCCGAATTTGTAGGACTTTTAACCGACACTGAGATGAAATGACATCTCAAGCCCTGCTGCCTATTGAAACCAATAGGATTTATATGCATGGGCAGTTCCACTCTCATCACTTTGCATGGGCAGGCTTAGATCCTCTTAGTGGTTTACCAGTACTCATGTGCGGTCGATTTCAGCTCTGCGTGGAAGCATCATGCAGCCCATCTATTTCTTCAAGCCCCGATGAGCGGGGGGCGTACAAAACCATTGTAAAAATAACGCCGAAAAAATTGATATATTTCTTATTTCTGCCCAAAATATAGATTGTGGTTACATGTTAGAACCTAACGAGTACCCACAATCTGTAGTTTAGAGCATAAATAAGAAAAACAATGTATACCCATGTAAACCCCAGTTTTACTATATTAAAATGGGGTTCAATGGGGTCAGAATTATATAGGCGTGTTTTCGTGATGGCGTGCTGATATCCCTCGATATCGACATGTCTCGATATTGCACACTTGCAATGACGTCATGCTGAAAAATGTTAAGCACTCGTACGCATTCTCACCAATCAGTACAATAACCCATTTATTGTATTGATATAAATGGTATGCATCACTACCAGTACTTTAAGCCTTGACTATGCATTTTATCAGATTCGTAAAATGCATAGTCAAGGCTAAAAGTGCTGGTAATGACACATTTTGTTTGTTTGTTTTGGCGTTTAACGGCCCAGTCGACACTATTTTAGGTCATTTTTGGGTCGGTCAGTTTACCTATCCACACTTTTCCTGGGCAGGCATAACCAGATTTCATGATCAATCTCCACGAAAGAATTTTGCCGACCCCGGCGGGTATCGAACCCGCGTCCTCCTGATCATCAGTCAGACGCGCATCTGACTGAGCTACTGAGGCCGGTGGTAAACACACATGACATTTATAACAATATAATATATGGGTTGGTGAACATTTTTCCTCGTTGGTTATCGAAGCGAGCGTCATTCGAAATCTCAACATTTCCACCAATATCCGTGCAATATAAACCCTGTAAATACACCAAGAAGCAACTAATTCATTAAAGTCGAGCCACAAATCTGGTTCCAAAGTATTGATAAACGTTGGCCGGTCTATAATCGTAATGCTCCATCATTTTCCACATTTTGAGCGATTTGATTGGTTGAAATAAAAGTTTTATTCTTCGAGCAAGAATCTCAGAACCATTTCGCACAGCGACAGGTAGTATTGTAACCGTTTTGAACCCGCGCGTTACGTCATTGTTTATGAAGTAATGTCGACAGCGTTAGATTAAATAGAGGATCTTACATGAGTGCTCATGTAATATTGAATTTATTAAACGAGTTGAGGAAAAGGGATAAAATGCGAGGCTTTGCAGAGCATTTTATCCCTTTTCTTCAACGAGTTTAATAAATTCAATAATAAATGAGCACGAATGCAAGATTCGATTTATCATATGACATTTAAACGCATTTTATTCACGATTGTTTACAAAAATGTCAATATTCCGCCATTAGTAAACGCGGCGTCGTTAAGGACGTCGTACATGTAACGTTACGGAACGTATCTAGCTAATTTGCATATTTAATCCACTAGTGGATTATCGAAAATATTACATGGCGTTATTACACTCTCAGACGCGACGTCATATGATAAAAGATAGAAAACTATTCAAAACGTAACTGGTACAATAGAAATATATTGAATTTAAGTACTTGACGAATTTCTTTTTCGCTTGGGTTTCTTTCAAAGATGGCAGCTTCTAACTGAATAACCATTCCGCCCTGGCCGTTGTTAAGATCATTCGAAATAATTCCTAAATATTTACCATTTTGTTGCCATTTGTAACGCATTTCGATGTCTGAGTTGGAATTATAAGGAATGAATTATCATTTTTGTGGACTTTATCGATTTTTAATTTCCGGTAAATCACTCACTAACTGCATGAAGCCCGAAGGACTACATGCTAAATTTGTGAGTGATTAGCCGGATTCGCACATCGATAAATCTTCCTGCTAAGCTTGTAGGTGATTCGCCGGAGTTTACACATCGATAAAATCCACAAAAATATAAGTTATTACTATGATGAAATACAAAATCTTAGAAAACTAACTTTCTTGTTCTTACCTTATAGAACCGTTACTGTTCTATTGAACCTGTGCTTGAATCGTAAATGAGAGTTTTTCATGAAAACAAAAATATCGTCTGATATAATACGGATTTAGTAAAAAATATCCTTTACTTATATTCTTGCAAACGGACATCTGACACTGGTTTGTGAACATGACACCAGCCCTAAATGCATTTATAACGGAAATAATATAGAGAATGTTTCAAGAGTGGTCATTTCATTTGAAATTTATGAAACGAGTCTTTCGCGAGTTTCATAAATTTTATATCAAATGACCACGAGTGTAAGAAGTTAAAAAGCAAACAGGGTTGTCACAGACGGCGTCTGGACGTTACGCACCAGTAACAATGTGTTATTACACGTGTGGTCATACGATTTTTATGAACTGGTGTTATTCACTAAGTAACAGTGACGTTAAATGATAAAAATATTTACCTGTCCATAGTCCTTTATACTACTGATAATGATAACAATGAATCCCTTCAGTGGTGATAAATAAACATACAAACAGGTAGAACAGAAAGAAGAATTATGTAGCATGCAGTAAACCCATGACATTGCAAAATTCAGGGAAGATAATAAAAGTAAGGCAAATTATATATATAAAAAAAGATAAACGTTCTTGCGAATGGATAACAAGCAGTTTTCTCACTGTAGAGATACTGTGACAGTGCCATTCGCTACAAGACAGAAATGAGTCGCAAGAAGCAAAATGTAACTTCGATCGTGGGTGCATAGGAAGACAAAGAAAGCAAGCGCAATCACGCAGTCTGGTTAAAATCTTTGCTGTGCGCTGTGTGAAGGCAGACAGGGCTTTCAAGGCTGTATTTCCACTGAATGGATATCCATGCTGATCAGCCTTAGCTTATCGCATTGGCAAAGATTGTTAGCGCATGTCAGACGTGTCTACACTGTTTGCTAAAACGGCATTTCTTGCAACAATTAAAACAAACGAAACACCAATGAAAATTGAAAATAATAACGAATTTGTCCAAATTCATTAAATGAAATATTCGATTTAACCTAGTTTTTTTTTTTTTTGGGGGGGGGGGGGGGGAAGGCTTTATTCTAATAAAATCTAGGTGCGTGAATAATTTCTAAAGGACCGAAATATCGGTTTCCTTCTAAAATTGATTTCAGTAAATGTAGAGATGAAATCGCTGCTTCCTTGAATGAATTCGGTAATCGATGGTGTAAGCGAGAGTATGTTGAGCATAAAGCCCTTAAGGACTGGAAACTTAGCATTTTAAATCTAGTGAATAAACGCATTTCTTTCTATTCTCAAAATACTAACTTATTACCTCCTAAGCCCAAGACGTCTTTACATCATCTTAAACTAGGTATTCAAGAATTTCATAAGAAGTTTGTTTTGGCCCCTGCAAACAAGGCCGCTACAACGTCGTCGTTGTGTGACGGTTCCACTATGTTAACACGCTTAAGCAGGAGCTTGGTGGTACTAAGGCCTATGAACTTCAGCCTTTAGCTGAAGAGAGAGCTATAGTAGATAAACATGTTTGTCTTTCAGCCACCAAGTTTGCTGTGTGTGTTAACGAAGGCCAAGGCAAGCTTCCTACGCTATACTGGTTACCAAAACTTCATAAAAAACCTTACAAAGCACGGTTTATTGCAAATTCTAGCTCTTGCACTACCACTGAACTTTCTAAATTATTAACTTCCTGTCTTACTGCTATTAAAACGCATGTAATTAAATATTGTGATAAAGTCTTTGAAAGATCAGGAAGAAATCTGTTTTGGTCTATAAAAAATTCGAATGAGGTTTTAAATAAATTGAAATCTAGACATTTTCGTGCTTCTAGTCTGTCTACCTACGATTTTTCCACTCTTTACACTACACTTCCTCATAATCTTATAAAAGAAAAGCTTAATGATTTATTTGAATGGGCTTTTCACAGAGAATATTCTCTCTATCTTGCATGTAATGTCAGAAATGCATTTTTCACTTCTAAAGAGCATAAAAATTAAACACTTTGGTCATGTCAGAAAGTGTGTGATGCCCTCAACTTTCTACTTGACAATATTTATATTAGATTCGGTACTAAGTTATTTAGACAAATTGTGGGTATTCCGATGGGTACTAATTGCGCACCTCTTGTGGTTGATCTGTTCTTGTATTGTTATGAAAGAGACTTCATTTTGTCGCTTTCCATTGATAACCAATCTGAAATTATTAAAGCTTTTAGCTCTACTTCTAGATATTTAGATGATTTATTAAATATTGATAATACCTATTTTGATGGTTTGATCAGTCAGATTTACCCCCTAGAACTTCAGTTAAATAAAGCAAATTCTTCTGATACCGAGGCCCCGTTTTTGGATTTACATCTATCTATTGTAGATGGATTTGTTTCGCGCAAAATTTATGATAAACGCGATGACTTTGATTTTGAGATTGTAAATTTTCCTTTTTTGGATGGTGATGTTCCTCGTGCGCCATCCTATGGCGTTTATATTTCGCAATTAATTCGATTTGCTAGAGTGTGTAGTCATGTAACTGACTTCAACACTCGTAATAAATTATTAACGGCTAAACTCATTAATCAGGGTTATCGTTACCATAAACTACGCAAAGCCTTTTCAAAATTTTATAGACGCCATTCTGATTTAATTTCAAAATTCAATATTGGACTTAAATCTCTTCTGCAACAAGGTCTATGGGAACCCGAGTTTTATGGTGACTTAGTATATAAATTCAGAAAGGTATATTACCGCAATGACTTCAGCACCCAATTTCGTAAAATCATTCTTCGATATAAAAAGATTGGGTACAACATGGATATTATACGACAGACTGCATGCATGGTAGTTAACCCAATCACGGTTGGCAACTTTGCTTCCCTCTTTAATTGCACGCCGGTGGGTCAGGCCTCAGATTCTATGACGGCTCCAACGTAAAGGCTTATTGAAAATTAGAGAGATAATGTGTGTTGGTGCCTGATGCTCTGTCTGTGGTCGGGCTCATCGGAGTCTAACTGTTGGTTTTCTTTTGCTCCAGCATTTCAGTGGTTTCTTGCTGTCGAGTACTCACTGTTGTCTCACCTCTATGGTTCTTTGATTTTTGTGTTCACGGAGTTGTTGCACTGATGAGTTAGGAGGCCTTCATGCGGACTGAACAAATTATTTGTCTAAATCGCGACGGAAGTAAGGGCGAGGATTGTGGCCACGAAAAATCGATTTAAGCCCCCCTTGTGGAAATCTTCCACTGACCGTTCCAAGGCGGCTCTTCTGTGGCGATTTATTTATGTTGTTGTTTGTTACTTACTGTTTGTATCACTTGTGTCTTTTGGTTTTGGATGGTCATATGGCCATTTTGTGGGAAAGTAACTGTCCTTATGGCCTTCCTTTGTTTAGGTTTCCATTATAGTCTGGTCGCTTAATGTTTGTATTTCTTTCCCTTTGGTGTCTTTTTTGGGTGGAGTAAGTTAAATGTATCAATTCCTGATCTTTGTTTTACTTCTACTTTGAAGAAATAGATTGGGCTGCATGATGTTTCAACGCAGAGCAGAACCGACCACACTTGACATCTTAGAGGTTCTTAGCTTGCCCAAGTAAATAGGTGTGAGTCGGATCGCCATGCGTATAAACCCTATTGGTTTCATTGTGCGGCAGGGCTTGAGATGTGACATCATCTCAATGTCAGGTAAATGTCCCATAAAATTGGAAGCAACGTCTGCAAAATGACCTATACAGTGTTGACCGGGACATTTAACCTTAAATAAAAACAAAACAAAAATATCGTAACATATGCTGAACGCGTTGTGAGCGAACATTACAATAACCATAAATATATAAATAACAGAAGTACCAAAGCAGTCAAACAACGCTTATTCTAATGCACTTTCATATGTAACGTGACGTCTGATTGGATAACGTCAAAAATTTGCGACAGCATATTTTACGATATACTGTTAGAAACCCGACGTCATCATGTAACGTCACTTTTCTTGGTTGGTAATTGGTTTTACGTAGCACACTATACTTGCCGGTTGGGTAAAAACAACATTTTAAAACAAAGTAAGTACATTAGAATGGGGATAGCTGTATTGAAAATAGTCATTTGGGGAAGTAAATCGTCGGCTTTACGGTCGCAAATTCCGTTTACGAAATTTCCGACCGTAAAACCGCCGATTTACCTACCCAGATGACAATTTTGAATAGAGTCATCTCCTAATTTAACGTTGTTTCAGCGTTAATTCAACGTTGAGTGTCTGCAGGGAAGCCGTCACTTTTGAAAGAAAACATATGAACAATAGAAAAATAGAATGAGTTCTGATATACTGATTCTTCTGAAGAAAATAAATCATGCGGGAAAGAAATCTACAAAAGATACTCCACATAACACTGAAAGAAAGGCGAACGAATACGATAGGAACTTATTCTAATAAAATCTAGGTGCGTGAATAACTAAACTAACTTGATGATGAGAAACAAAGGCAAAACGCTGCGTTAAGAGGTGAAACTATGGTAAGTACCCCTTGTGAGGAATAAGATGAAGTTCAATGTGGCCAAATGTTATTTAATGAGTTCCGGACAATCAGATTAAGTTTGATTATCCACCACAACAACACATTTTGGAGCAGGTTCAATCGGCGAAATATCTTTGTATCGCCATTACTGACGTTCTTAATTGGGTTCAACATATTTCAGACTTAACATCTAAAGTAACTGGGACTTCAGGATTTCTTAGACGTAATTTGGCCTTTGCGCCTGTGCGGACAAAGGAAATTGTACATAAAACATCGGTTCGCCCTCAGCTTGAATACGCATCTCTTTGTTCAAACTCAGATTCAGCAGGTGGAGGACCGCTGCTCGACTGACCTTCCGGCGATGGCGAAATAGGTAGCGTTGGGGTTATGTTTAATGAGCTGTGTTCTCGAATATAAACAAATGAATGGGTGAATAACAAAGTATTGTTGTTGATGAGATATTATGTATGCAATATGGCGCTTCTCAGTCCAGTTATTATAAAATACGGCCATTGAGGTTTGATTGCATAATAGACGTGTTCTTTGTTACATGGTCGCGAGCAGAACTTTTTACTACAACAAAGCTAATTACGTATGTGCACTCTTCTGTTTTTGCTAGTTCAGTTTCATTCATATTTTATTACGAAAACACGCCTATACAAATACATTGCACACTTTACCGCCGAAAAAAACGAGAATTTTAAGAGGAAAAATTGTATTTTTTTTTTAGAAGCCTCCGTGGTGTAGTGGTTACGCTACTCGCCTTGTAAACCAGGGATCGCAGGATCGACCCTGGGCTTCTCCAGACTTTCGGATGAGTTTTTAAACCGAGGTCCCGTCTCCGTATGACCTTAGCTGTTGGTGGGACGTAAAACTCTAACACTCACTGTAATATTTTTCTAATTTTTGCTCAAAATATAGATTGTGGAAACTCGTTAGAACCGCCTCATCGAGGCGGTTCTAATGAGTACCCACAATCTATAGTTCACAGCAGAAATAAACAAAAAAATGGTTTACCCCTGTAAACCCCAGTTTTACTATATAAAAGTGGGGTTCAAGGTGGTCCAAATTATATAGGCGTGTTTACGTGATGTACTACCGATTTCAATATCCAATTAGACTCGGTCAAATGTAGCAGATCGAAGGGGTACATTCTGATGTAATTTCAGGGATCAATGCACCAGAAATATATATCAAACTTTCACCAAACTCTTGGTACTCCAGACTTGTCACAGATGATTAATGTGACACAGGTGATAGACTATCTCTTATTGGACATGCTAATTACTGAAAGTGGAAATTGTATCTGACTGATTGGATACCTGCACACTTGTTGTGTCACAACTTGTCTAATACTTATCTATCCTTGTCAGTTTGTGACATCTTCATCTAAAGTTCGAAGGATGCAGCAACACCTTTGAAATTGTTTGGGGTTAAACAGTTATTGAGTATCATGTCCACTCCAAAGTCTAATGGATATTGAAATCGGTAGTAAGGGCCCGTCCATCTTGAAGCAATAGATTGGACCGCATGATGCTTCCACGCACAGCTGAAATCGACCGCACATGGGTACTGGTAAACCGCTAAGAAGGTCTAAGCCTGTCCAGGTAATATTAAAAGTCCATGCATATAAAACTCATTGGTTTCATTGGACGACAAGGCTTGATATGTCATATCATCTCAATGTCGGGTAAAAGTCCCACGCAACTGGAAGCAACGCCTCCAAAATTACCGAAATAGTGTTGATGGGGACGTTAACAATTCCTATACGAGGCTTTAGGATTGTAAAACGGACAAAAATGACAAATATCATCCCAGTTATCCTTATTCTAATATTTATACGCGTTAAATGTTACGACATGTATGTGTACAGAATGACATGCGCTGTCAGGTGCGCAAAACCAAAATGTCAGTCAATGACATTACGAAAACGGTTATTTTTCTGGTGACATTTTGGGATATTTTTCTTACTTTTGCTCCAAACATATGTTGTAGGTTCTAACAAGTATCAACAGCGTTTGTCTTGGAGCAGTAATGTATACACTGCCAATTAAACGGACTTGTTAAATTTGGTATGTTTGTAATTTGTTGACATAGTGCCAAATGAATGTGTACTGTTATACTTACCGTACTTGCATTTCATTTGAGCGAGGTCCGTACTGACGTCGAATTGGACACACACACGCACGCACGCACGTACATGCACGCACGCACGCACGCACAGAAAATCTGTGGAATGTACCCAACGCTCGATATAATATTGCAGCCTTGAAAACAAGGATAGCACTTTTAAAATTCGTTAATATAGCCATACTTAAAAGTTTTCGTTAAGTTAAAGCCGAGCTCTCCAAGCTTAACATCCTCGGTTGAACCCTTTCAACCCTATTGACCGATATCAAGACCTCCATTTAAAGATCGTTGGCTAAACCTCGGACCCAGTAATTGTAGACAGATCTTCGCCGAAAATATTTCAAAAATTATTTTTGCAACTGGCCGACATTAAATTTTGACCAATTAATGTCTACCTCAAATAAGAAACTTCTAAATAACTTGAGTAAATTTATTTATTGTGCAATGATAAAAAGAATGTCAGTTTAATCTAACCACAGCGTATATCACAATAACTGTACGTCTGTATAACTTCGATTGAACCTTCAATGTCGCATGCTTATTGCTTCTCGTAAACTTTGTATGCTCACTCATATATATGTGTGTTTATGGCTAAAAACATTGTATTCTGCTTACTACCAATAAATTAGTTGTATTTGTATTTGGTCCATGGCTACCCCCCCCCCCCCCCACCCCCCTTTTTTCAAGAATGGGCATTTTCAAATTTAAAGATGGAAGCCCATTTTAGAAACTCCGGGGTGAAAGGTTTTAATCTTAGTGCGAGACGCATTCAAAACTATCGAATGTATCAATCAATAAGTCATCTTAAGTCCCACATTATGAATGAAGTTTTCTTACGAACATGGCGGATTACGCAATTAACAATCCTGACGCACTGAAAAGAGTTCGGTACCATATACAGAGAGTTTGGTCTTTGTTGTCAGGGAAAGAAATATCCACAGCACAAAGATTATACAATACTAAACAGGAAATGCATTCATTGAACTTGTATTGAAAGAGACAGACAGAGAGATGTCTTACAACTTTTGACATGTAAATCGCATTTTTCCATGCAAGAGTATAGTCGCATGAATATAGAATTGAATAGGAGCCATAACGATAACACATCCCTGTGACATTGCACATTCTTTCTTGCCCCATAACGGGTATTTTTCTAATGAAAATGTGTGAGATTTTCTTGTTTCTTCTGAAAACATAGATGGTGGTACCCGTTAGAACCGCCTCATTGAGGCGGTTCTAACTAGTACCCACAATCTATGTGGTTGACAAAAAGTAAGAAAAATAATGTATACCT
Source organism: Lucinisca nassula (assembly GCA_963580285.1). Taxonomy (NCBI): domain Eukaryota; kingdom Metazoa; phylum Mollusca; class Bivalvia; order Lucinida; family Lucinidae; genus Lucinisca; species Lucinisca nassula. Next base: position 63,931,108 of record OY757023.1, read on the forward strand.
CTGTAAACCCCACATTTATCTATATGATGTTGGGTTATCAGGGGAATTCATTCCACCGACTTGTTAACCGGATGTAAATACATAAATAGAACAGAATGGAATAGAACAGGAGCTAAGAATCAAGAGTGATAGAAGTACACAATACTATCATTCGAAGTTAGAGAATTTCAGTTTACTTTCCAGCACACCATAGTCAATTTTACAACAGCGGATTACAGAGGGTCATCACGTCATTTAAGGCGCATGCGCAGAACTTACGTCATCGTTTAAGGATTTCCCCTCTTCTAGGAGAGTCAGGAGCCGCATTAGCTGGTCTTTATTTTTGATCAATAACTGTATTTCCTCTGCCGATAAGCCAAGCGCTGCCTATAAAATGTCAGCTGAACATTTGAAACTGTGTTTTGTTCTATTCTATTCCAAAACTCATTTGCATGACACAAAAATGAACGAATTTTTTACATTAAAGGTTGTGAAGACAATTAAGGGAGAGGCCACTTCATACAATACATTTATCCGCCCTAACGGATTTTGATCTACAGTTTAAAGGTTTTAAATGCGCAAAGTGTATTCGTCTACTAGTAGATTCGACTACTTTTCAGCAACCAAACAAAATGATGCCATTTAAATGTCTCACATGTTTTGAGTTTTAGTTTTACGTGCCCCCAACAGCTAAGGTCATACGATGACGGAACCTCGGTTTAAAGATTCATCCGAAAGTCTAGAGAAGCCCGGGATCGATCCTGCGATCCCTGGTTTATCGGGCTAGTTGCATAACTACTACACAACAGAGGCTTCTTTTAAATTAGTCTGTTGTACAAAAAGGTCAAGAACAAGTCGGATGTTTCAGTTCGCCTGAAGAAATGATATACTACATCGTAATTGTAATCTTTATTACAGGAGATTTCTAACATATTTAGAGTTGTAGAACAACCGTAATTCATAACTGCTGTTCATACTTAATATACCAAATCATTCACTGCATGAAAATTCAAATTGCACAACCCACCATCAAAACATGCCGGACGTCGACAATCGAAGTAACTGCATTATATATAAATAAAAATTCACTCTAAAATATGAAAGGTATGCAAGAAAAATTCTTACAACACAAAAACACGCCTATATAATTTTTACCCCCTTGAACCCCACTTTTATACAGTAAAACTGGGGTTTCCAGGGGTAAACCTTATTTTTCTTATATCTGCTTTAAAATATAGATTGTGGGTACTCGTTAGAACCGCCTCAATGAGGCGGTTCTTACGATTATTCACAATCTATATTTTGAACAGAAATAAGAAAAATATCACATTTTTTTCATCTTCAAAATTTCGTTTTTCGGCGGTAAAGTTTACAATGTATTGTATAGGCGTGTTTTCGTAAAGCTCAGAAATGCAAGGTTTGCAAGAAAAATCTTACCTAAGTGTGAGGGGTAAACGGAAAAGTTCGTCCCTCGAGATCCCTCGGCAAGCCTCGACATGCCGGACAGTGACCCTCGGGGCGGATTTTTCTATCCACCTTCGCACCCATGTACAACGCATAGCCGTGATGTGAAAACATGATCTTACAATCCTTATTGTACTACGATTATAAAAGCCCCCGCCCATAGGGGCTTGAAGAAATATATGGGCTGCATGATGCTTCCACGCAGAGCTGAATCCGGCCCTCATACTAGTACTGGTAAACCACTTAGAGGATCTAAACCTGTCCAGGAACCGCGGTGCGAGGCGGACCGTCCATGCTAACAAACCCTATTGGTTTCATTGGGCGACAGGGCTTGAGATGTCATTGCATCTCAATGTCGGGTAAAAGTCCCACAAAATTGGAAGCAACGTCTCCAAAATGATCTTTACAGTGTTGACGGGGACGTTAAACCTCAAATCAAACAAACAAAAACTACGATTATAAATCGCATTTTATTGTCGAAGAAGTATCAAAAGAATGGCAGTAGAAAACAAAGGGTTGTCACGGACCGCGCCATGATGTCACGCCCATGTAATCATGTATATTACACGAGTGCATGTTGGTTATCGTTATTCTCTGAATCATAACGAAAACACGCCTATACAAATACATTGTAAACTTTACCGCCGTAAAAACTAAAATTTTAAGATGAAAAAATTGTGATATTTTTCTTATTTCTGCTCAAAATATAGATTGTGGATACTCGTTTGAACCGCCTCGAGGCGGTTCTAAGAGTATCCACAGTCTATATTTTAGAGCAGAAAAAAAGGTCGATGAGGCTGTTCTGACGAGCACCCACAATCCATATTTTAGAGCAGAAATAAGAAAATAAGCTTTACCCCTGAAAACCCCAGTTTTCTATATAAAAGTGGGATTCAAGGGGGAGGGGTCAAAATTATATAGACGTGTTTTCGTGATAAAAACCTTAGTTATACTCGTACATATCCGTTTAATCTGTTACACGATTGTTGAATGACAATTTTTTATATGATAGCGTATAATTTTTTAACTGACCGCACATGGGTACTGGTACACCGCTTAGAAGGACTAAGCCTGCCTAGGGAAAGTGGCGCGAGTCAGACCGTCCAGTGCATATAAGCCCCTTTTGGTTTCGTTGGGCGGCAGGCTTGAGATGTAATTTCTTCTCAGCATCGGGTGGAAGTCCCACAAGATTGGAAGCAATGTCTTTTAAAAGACCTAAATGGTGTTGATGGGGACGTTAAACCTCGGTTCAAACAAACGAATAACCCTTTACGCCAAGTATAGCTTGTAGAGTCTCATTAGACCAACAATATATGTTTTGGATCACAGATTTAAATCCATGTAAATTATTTATTGAGTTTTACCGCAGTGAGGCCAGCGTGTTGCGTAAAAGGGTAAGCTAGAATCGTTGGCTGGGCTCGGCAAACAGTATAGACCCTATTCAGACACCGCAGAACCGAAAAAGGCAACGTCGGATCAGGGTCTACATGGTTTGCTTTCAGTACTGGAGTGAAGGGTTATGTCCGCGTCAAGGGCCATTTTCCCAATGTACACTCATTCAGTATTCTCAGTGTTTTGATCGTAGACGTATCTGTTACAAATCAGCAGACACGGAATGTCAATGATTTTGGCTTTACGCCCACCCCTGATCAACGATCGGCTCGAAATATTTGAAATAATCTTGCAAGGGTCGTAAAACAAAACAAAAATGGAGATACTGGCAACATGTGGTGTATGCTCTCCATGTACTGTTATTGTTGTTATTCAAACACAGATCGTGTAACTAAAGTTGCGTTTCCTCTTCAAATCGTGCAAGCATGCCATATGCTCATTCTAATACATGTACATGTGGCATTCTATTTTTTCTTGAATACAATGAGTCGGGCCTTGCGGTAATGTGGCTTGAAACATTTTTGCCAAGTGTAGACTGACTCTGCATTTGGCATTATAAAGGTTTCCTTTCAAAGGTTTCTTGATCCTCATACTAATTTAAGATACATGTATAGCCGATAAACACGCTTGTGGAAACTGTCAGCTGAACGTGACTGGCATCACGAAAAAAAACCTATACATTATTTTTCTTTTTTCCTGCTCAAAAACATTGATTGTGGGTACGCGTTAGAACCGCCACCGAGGCGCCACCGAGAGGGTTCTCTACGTTTCGAACAGAAATATGAAAACGTATAAGAAAATCATCTGAAAATTTTCATTATTTTCTTTTTTTTTTTTTTTTTTTTTTTTTTTTGGTGGAGGGGGTGGTAAAACGTTCAAAATATTTGAATAGTCGCATTTTCGTAATGAACGATAATATATGCGTTAAGAGGCTTGACAAGTGACAATATGTTTTCGGACCTGCACGCCATCAGCGAGAACGCACTTCAGATTGTGCATCCCGACTTAAAACACAGCTTTCATATTGTCTTTGTAATACGGTGAAATTCCGCTATTAAGACCACCTTAAATTAAGTCTAATTCTGCTCTGTAAAGCTTATTTAGTATATTACAGTTATTCTTTCTGTTTTCTGCATACTGTGTCCACTGGTCAGGGACCACCTTAGGGACTGTTCAAAATTGGTCTTAAAGACCACTTTTGAACAGTCCCAAAGGTGGTCTTGATTTGGGAATTTTACTGTACTAGAAACTTTATGTCTCAGCGCTAGCCTAATAATGTCCAGTGAAGACTGCCGAGTCAGCGCGGATGCGCATGCTCACCAGAATTACCGTTGGTCGCTCACAACATTCTTTTTCGCTGTAAGAGGATCAATGCTCTCATACAGGGACAACTGCGTATTAACAACTAAATAAATCACTGACGGGTTAGTTTTGGCATAAACCACTTTTATGCAAGTAATCGTAATGTTTGCCGCTTTTGATATCACGCAAAGAAGAACATCTATATTAAATGAGCACCATGGCAAAATATCATTTGTTTTTCGGATGAAGAAAGAGTGATTTGCAGGGGTTGCTAGGTTATTTTGGCGAACATTTATTTCTTGTTACAAACACATAGTGTGGGTACTTCTGACATCCGCCTGTAACAAGTACCCTTAGCATATCTTTTCATGGAGAAATAAGAAAAAATCTCAAAATTATTATTATCACGAAAACACGCCTATATAATTTTGACTCCCCTAAACCCCACTTTCCTATTGTAAAACTGGGGTTTACAGGGGTATATAATATTTTTCTCATTTATGTTAAAACATAGATTGTGGGTTCCCTAACAAGTTCCCACAATCAATGTTTTGAGCAGAAATATAAAAACTATCAGATTTTTTATACGTAAATATCTAATTTTGACATTTTCAATATACTGTAGTTGAATAGGAGTGTTTTTGAAATGATTTCTCCACCCTGTCTGGAGCTACAGTACAGTCGTCGTGATTCTCCAAAACATAATTTGTTGGTACCCGCAAAGTTCGCCAAAAATGGTCACGACGGGCGTTTCGTTTAACCCTTTGAATATCTGTACTCTAAACAGCCAATGTAGTCACCGATCAGACGCCGAGTTCTGTGGTGCCTCATCCGGGTCTACGTCAGTTCTCGAGCCACATTTTAACAGCGCTCTGACGTCAAAAGGAGAATAGCGTTGCGATAAATAACCATAATCTGGACTGTGTACATGATCATCGCTAGTCAAGAAGGAAGCTTCTGTAGTAAGTAACTTTGGGTCGATTGATAAACCATTGACCCAAAATAACATGAACCAAAAAAGAATTTTAGATGTCCCCAAATTCTGGATGAAAATGTAAATATTGTATAATTCCTCTATTAACCCATAAAAGACAGTGGACTCTTCCCACCTAATAATATTGGAGTTATCTTTTTCCAGCTATAGCGGTTTTGTTTATGGTAAATTTTACCAAAAAAAATGCAAGTTCTACCAGCGAACAGTGTAGATCAAGATCAGACGTCACGTTCCGAGTGTGCGGCCATGGCGTCTGATCTGGATCTACGTCGATTGTCATCGTCCCAAAATGGGTCGCTAGGCATATGTGGGTTAAGACAAGCTTAAATCTAGACAGTTTCTTCTTTTGGAAACAAATTGAAAACTTTCACTTCCCTCTTTTTTGTGCTCATCACGAAAACGCGTCTACATAAATTTTGACCCTCTTTAACCCCACTTTTACATAGTTAAACTGGGGTTTACAGGGGTATACCTTATTTTTTTTTATTTATGCTCAAAATATAGTTAGTGGGTACTCGTTAGAACCGCCTCATCGAGGCGGTTCAAACGAGTACCCGCAATCTATATTTTGTGCAGAAATGAGAAAAGTATCATTTTTTATTATTTCCGCTCTTAAATATAGATTGTGGCTGAGGCGGTTCTAACGAGTACCTACAATCTATATTTTGAGCAGAAATAAGAAAAAATGACACACAGTTTTTCATCTTAAATTTTAGTTCGGGGGGGGGGGGGGGGGTTCGGCGGTAAAATTTACAACGCATTTGTAACAACAATAGGCCTGTTTTCGTTATGTTTCCACACGCAGAGTCCTGTAGTAAGAAACCATCGTTTGAACTAAAAAACATAATTTTAAAAATTTCAGTTTTTCATTGTTTTGTGTCTTCCACATCCAGTGTCATAAACTATAAAATTCCGCTATTAAGACCACCTAAAATACAGATTAAATCTGCTTTTAAAAGAAAATCGAGAATGTTTCAGTAATACAATCTTTGTTGTTTTCTACATCCAGTCTCTCCTAATAAGAGACCACCGTTGGGACTGTTCAAAAGTGGTCTAAAGACCACTTTTGAACAGTCCCAATGGTGGTCTTAATACAGGAATTTTACTGCAGTTGCAGGCCATATATTGACTGAACAGTTAAAAAACTGTTCAACGGTGGTTCTAAAGACCACTTTTTAACAGTTCACATACATGTCTTATTATTACAATTTTCATGAATTAGAAGTGAAATTATTTTTTATGATGGCAATCGAATTTTGATGAACATATGAACCCCGAATATGAATATTCCGGGGTTCATTTACTTTACACGCGATACAGAGCTACTCTCAATTTGATAAACCTCAGAAAAATCATTGAGTCACATGTTAGCTACGTTATGAAAAGGAGATGATGATGATGATCAACGTTTGTGCGGCCGTTTTTGAATGCAGACTTGTTCATTCTTTGACTACAACATGAATACAACTCTGACTTGTCTGTAGGAAGCTTTCTAAGCGCTTTGATCAAATGTAATCTAGTCTAATAAAGTGTAGAAAGATGCTTCAAAGGCTTTCCAATTCTATTTTTATTAAGTGTGTGTGAAAATAAAGATACCGCACAAGGCAGAACACTAATGATTCATAGAATGTACCGTTACGAAAACACGCCTATACAAATACATTGTAAATTTTACCACCGAAAAATGAAAGCATTCAGATGAAAAATTTCGATATTTATCTTATTTCTGCTCAAAAACATAGATTTTGGGTACTCGTTAGAACCGCCTCGCCGTATCACTGCTCAAAACATAAATTGTGGATGTTCGTTAGAACCGCCTCGACGAGGCGGTTCTAACGAGTACCCACAATAAGTTTTTGAGCAAAAATAATAAAAATAATGTATACCCCTGCAAACCCCAGTTTTACTGTATAAAAGTAGGGCTGTCAAATTTATATAGGCGTGTTTTCGTGATGATTTAGGCAAGGCGGGTATGTAGGGTCGATACCATTACAGGTAGATTACAATACGAAAACAAGCCCATTCTAATATATTGAAAATTTTTCCATCAAAAATGAAAATTTTCAAATAAAAAAATCTAATATTTGTTCATATTTCTGCTTAAAACATAGATTGTGGGTATTCGTTAGAATCGCCTGGGCGAGGCGGTTCTAACGAATACTCACAATCTATGTTAGAAAAATAATATGTACCCCTTACTCTATAAAAGTAGGGTTTAAGGTGTTCAATATCATATAGGCGTATTTTGGAGATGAATTAGGGACGAGATCTACACTACTTGCTAGTCTGCTAATGATTTTGGCCCACAACTAACGTTTTATCATTCAAAGGTAAATCCTCGATGTTTTAAAGACAAAGTCACTCGCATTTTAGGTCGATTGTTCATCAATCGACCCAAAGTTACTGTTACTGACTATAGAAGCTTTCCTGCCTTCTATTAGCCACGTGACTGTGGTCGACCATGTTCACAATCCAGGTGTCGGTTATATATAGCAGCGCTATTCTTCTCCCTGTGACATCAGAGCGCTGTGTAAAAAGTAAAATCTGGACTGGGCTCGTATACTGGGTCAGTGGAAAACAGTCTTCACGGAAACACGCCTTAATATTTTGACCCCCTTGAACCCCACTGTCTTAAGTGAAACTGGGGTTTACAGAGGTAAACCTTATTTTTCTTATTCCCATTCTAAATAGATTGTTGGTATTCATCGAGGCGGTTCTAACGAGTACCCACAATATATATATCTATATTTTGAGCAGAATAAGAAAAATATCTAAAAATTTTTTTTTTTTTTTTTGCGGTAAAGTTAACAATGTATTTGTATATGCGTGTTTTCGTAATGCTGTAGACCCAGATCTGATGCCGAATGACACGTCGCGTCGTGTCATGGTTTACACTGTTGGCTTACAGTACAGGAATTAAAGGGTTAACGGAAACAGTTTAAGTCTCAGTTCAGGACTATTTTCCAGGTTTTACGCGTCAGCGGAGCTGTAAAATGGAATTTTCGACCGTAAACCGACTTTTCACCTCCCCAACTGAAATGACAATGTGCAATACTGTTATTGTCGGCTTCGGTAGCTCAGTCGGATGCGCGTCTGACTGGTGATCAGAAGGACGCGATTTCAATATCCGTCGTGGTCGGAAACATTCTTTCGTGGAGATAAACCATAAACTCTTTTCTACGGTCATTCTCTCTCTTCCACTGATTCAAGAAGGTCAGTTGTCAGTTTCGGGCGAAAGAATGTGCACCGTACTGGTTAACCGCTTACCTATAAGCCTGCCCAGGAAAATTGTGGTAAGGTTATAACGAGTACCCACAATCTATATTTAGAGCATAAATAAGCAAAATACGGTTTTCCTCTGTAAACCCCAATTTTACTGTATAAAAGTAGGGTTCAAGGGGGGTCAAAATTATATTGGCGTGTTTTCGTGATGAAATTCGCTTGAAACGATAATTTCAGAGAAGCAAACCCTAAAGAGGAGTTGGAAAAAAAGGAGATACATGTATTCAAGAATATTCTTTTTGATAGATTTGCTAGAATCGCCTAACAATTGTCCATAGCATTTGTTTCTTGGGGCTATTAATTGAAAAATGTCATTTATTATCTATTATACTAGTTTTTATTGCATCACGAAAACAAGCAAAACAAGCCTATATAATTTTGACTTCCTTAATCCCATTTTTATACCGCTATTAGCCATTCTAGTATCGAATACATGTAATTGCACGCTATAATTGTTAGTGACCTATAATACCTTCTACTGACCTAGAATACATGTACGTCTTGCAACTGGATTTACAAATGTAAACAATAAAATGCAACTCTGTTTACCCGCGGAAACATCCAAATTTTAATAAATTTGCAGAATTTCCCCTTCTTGGGCTTTCCTGGTTTGAATGGTCCGTTTGATTAATTGTGCACTGCTGCTGCAGTTCACATCACGAAAACACACCTATAATTTTGATCCAACTTATTCCCACTTTTATATAGTAAAACTGGGTAAACATCATTTTTCTTATTTCTGCTCTAAAATATAGTTTGTATAGTTTGTTGGTACTCGTTAGAACCACCTTGATGAGGCGGTCCTAACGTGTACCCACAATCTATATTTTGAGCATAAATAATAAATCATCACAATTTTTCGTCTTAAAATTTGCATTTTTATCAGCAGTAATATTTATAATGTGTTTGTATAGGCGTGTTTTCGCAAATCCATTAATGAACAAGATAACCCAGCCCGTCGCAAAATGTGTTGTCCTGCCTGTGTGCTTCCTTTTCTATTTCTTCTGAAAAACATACCATCTGGGTACTCATTATGACCACCTCACTGAGGCAGTTGAACTGAGTTTTGAGGCGCTGGTTACAATATTATTTGGCGCACGGATTTGTAAACCATCAGATTTTGCACATATCAGCGAACCACCACTTATTAACGCAGTAACTTTAGATTACTGATGTCCACGTGACTATCACTGATTTGTACGAAATTTTGGTAACGCATTTTTATATAAAAAGTGGGATTTCCAAGAATATTCATTTCATGGATGTCAGTGGTGCAAGATCAATGAAAATAAGGTAACGAAAAGATAAAACAAATATTATATATAACGTATCTAATCTATACACGTTGCTAACTCTAATATAATAAGATCCACCATAATCGAGCTGCACCACCGTAGATTTTAAAATCAAAATCAGTATAAAGGAGCACTTAACATAGAATCAGCGTTGAAGCAACGTAACAAACATTGATTCACCGTTGAGTCAACGTTGTATGCCTACAGGAAAGAAGAGACAACAACTCATACCAACTTATCCATATCGGGATCTGATCGCCGCCCAATTCTTAATACATACTGCTGCATAGTAAACAAGGCCAAGCATTATTACATAAAAAAGCAAATAACACAAATGATAAATTTATATGTAACGTATATAACATATAAAAAGATGATAGCTAAACTTAATCAGCATGCAAATTATTGTTATCTGAAATGGAATTCGTCTTCTTTTCCATTATGAAATAGTAATTTATTATAGAGAAATGGCACTGCTTTAATAAAAAAACATTAAATTTTATGAAATTTTCTTCGAGTTTTATAAATCTGTCAGTGTAGTTTATTTCGCACAGTAGGTACTGAGAAATTCGTTTAACACAAGGTTTTCTTACTCCTCCAAAACGAATTAAATTACATTTATATACTTGTGTAAACAAAATGTGATTATTTAATAGTGATTCTGGCATATAAAACGTTGACGTGCTCATATTGAAAGCACTTCAATACATTACGATAACACACCCGTGTGTCATAGTGCATTCTTTCATATCTCCAAAGTGGCTACTTTTCCGATGAATATTTGTGATATTTTTCTTATTTATAATCCAAACATAGGTTGTGGGTACTGTGGATACTCGTTAGAACCGCCTCGGCGAGGCGGTTCTAAGCCGATGCGGTTCTAACGAGTACCCACAACCTATGTCTTGGGGTAGAAATAAGTAAAATAATGTACACCCCTGTAAACCTCAGTTTCCTCTATAGAAAGTGGGGTTTAGGGGGTTTGCATTTCACGGACTTGTTCACGTGATGTAAAAGATTCAATTTTCTGTTTCGTTAGCCCATGAAATGCTTAAAGAAATACTGAAACCCACAACACCACTTTAACAGGTCCGACTAATGACTACCCCTGTAAACTCCACGTTATACAGGGAAAAGTGGGGTTTAAATGCAAATAGATTATTTTCATTCTTATGTTTGCTTTGAGGCGTAGATTATGTGTACTCGTTAGAACTGCCTCAACGAGGTGCTTCTAATGAAATTCCAAAAGCTTTGTTTAAAGCAGCAATAAGAAAAAAAAAATAAAATTAACAAGTCCGAGTAATGAACACCCTCGTAAACCTCACTTTATGCAGAAAACTGGTGTTTACGGGGACATCCATTGTTTTTCTTATTTGTGCTAAGACTTATATTGTGGGTACTCGTTAGAATGAGGCAGTTCTTAACAGCATCTACAGCCAATGTAATGAGTATAAATAAGAAAAATGTCGCAAATTTCTGCCAGAAAAATTAATCATTTTGGAGATATGAAAAAAATGCACTATTTAACACGGATGTGCACTTTTTCAATTCTCCAAAGCGGTAATTCTGATGAAAAATTGTCAATCATATTTTTCATATTTTTACTCCAAACGTTTGCTGTTTTTTGCTTGTTAGAACCGCCTCATTGAGGTGGTTCTAACGAGTACACACAAACTAAATACTAAATATACATATAATTCCCCAGAAAACCCCGGTTTTCTTTATGCAAAGCGAGGTTTACAGTGGTGTTAATTATACGGACGTTATCGTGATTAGATATTTTTCTGATAAAAAAGATATTTTTTTTCTTATTTCTGCATCAAATATAGGTTAAGTTTTTGAGCAAAAAAAAAAATAAATAAATAAAAGGCAACAGTGCCTACCTCTATAAACTCGACTTTTCTCAATATAAAGTGGTCTTTACAGGGGTGTACAATACACAGACTTGTTAACGTGATACATAAGCCATTGTCATTATCAAAACTGCAGAATTATCGTCCCACGAGTTGGTAGTAATTTTTGGTCTTTTTATCTGTTATTATCAGAAGTTTGTAACACACGTATTGAGTTTTTTCTTTCGTTAAGTCCAGTTGTTTGCATATTTCCATCCTTTATGTTGTACGAAAGGTATAACTTTATCTTACCGATTGGCCTGGGTTGAATCGCTTTTGGGAGCCCTTCATGACAGAAGCGTAAATAAAAGAAACAAGAATAAGCATTATTTTTTTTATCTATTAATGCCTAGAGCGACCTTCCGTTATTTTGTTGGATACACAAGACTGTTTCCGGACATGCGCACCTAGCAGAGACTTCATCCGGCCTGCGTCCCTGCTCAGACAGCCTGCGTCCCTGCTCAGACAGCCTGCGTCCCTGCTCAGTCAGGATTTGTAAAGTGAACAGTTGTTTCAAAGCGAAACCATAAATGCACACAGCAAAGACTCAGATCAGACTGCGCAAATGCGCAGTCTGATCTGAGTTCATGCTGTGCGCACATGCCCGAAAGGTTTTGCAAATCTGTTTTATAATTATCCCTGTCTTTCTTAACAAATCCAGGGAGCAACGCAAACAGTGTGGACCTATGCCAGACAACGTATGCCGCGGCTACTGGCAGATATAGGTTAAGACGGTTTGTTAGTGTCCTTTTCATTGGTTACTAGGCATTAATACGTCAACAGAACTGCAAACAAAAACAATTGAAACATAAGAAATCATAATGATTGCAAAACAAAGAAAACGGAACTGAGAAATAAACAATAAGAATGCCTATGTTGCTAAAAGGTCTAAGAGGCATTTATTCTTGTAACAGTAGGACACACCGTGTGCTCATAATTGTATAATTGCCCCCTGTGATATACTCCCTGTAGCAGATCAAAGGTAGCCCCTGAATGAGACACTCAAGGGGAAATCAATAAGGTACACTCTAGTCCACAATTAGTAAACTATTGATTTTTCCACAAGGTGGCCCCTTACCTGTTGAAGACGGAGGACCATTGAGGGCTATATAATATTATGTAATGCGACGATGGTCCTCAGTAATCAAGAATAAATGCTTTGAAGTTTGGAATCAAAATAAGAACTTTACTGCGCAATATTAGCAACGTCACGAGAAAACCTATTTTCGGGTTTTTCGATCTGATCTGCACCAGTATTGCTTTTAAATGGTAAAAACTGGTTTTCTCATATGTGGCGTATGTTGCATGTTTTACAGACATTTTTATAGAATCTCTTACATGTATACAGCAATGATGTAAAGCGGCGACTCGAGGTTGCAAAAACCTTTTTCACGCTCAACTCATTTATTTGTTAATTGCTGAAATGCTCGTATATCAAACTACACTAATTGAGACTTGCAGTGTGCTTCCTCTGGCTTTCGTTGCCGGATCATTACAGGGTCACTGATGAGGCTTTATTAGCCGAAACTACGTAGTATGACCCATCTTCTTTCTTATGAATGTTTTCATTGCTCTTAAAGGAACCCATTATTGATTTTTATTTGGCTTCACTGCAGCTGGTGTTGTGCCGTGTGGCGGCCGTAAAACGTCTCCCCGTACATCAACCATAGTGCAGTTTATATTTTACTTTTGGTCCTTTGAGATCAGCGTGAATATTCTGAGAAATCAGAAATAAATTCTTGGTTTAGACTCATATTCTGGACAGGTTTTTCAATTATTTGGACCCCATTTTGATTTATATCAGTCTTTGAATCGACTGCCTATTCGAAATTCGCAAAATTGCAGTGTGCTTCCTCTGGCTTTCGTTGCCGGATCATTACAGGGTCACTGATGAGGCTTTATTAGCCGAAACTACGTAGTATGACCCATCTTCTTTCTTATGAATGTTTTCATTGCTCTTAAAGGAACCCATTATTGATTTTTATTTGCCTTCACTGCAGCTGGTGTTGTGCCGTGTGGCGGCCGTAAAACGTCTCCCCGTACATCAACCATAGTGCAGTTTATATTTTACTTTTGGTCCTTTGAGATCAGCGTGAATATTCTGAGAAATCAGAAATAAATTCTTGGTTTAGACTCATATTCTGGACAGGTTTTTCAATTATTTGGACCCCATTTTGATTTATATCAGTCTTTGAATCGACTGCCTATTCGAAATTCGCAAAATTGCAGTGTGCTTCCTCTGGCTTTCGTTGCCGGATCATTACAGGGTCACTGATGAGGCTTTATTAGCCGAAACTACGTAGTATGACCCATCTTCTTTCTTATGAATGTTTTCATTGCTCTTAAAGGAACCCATTATTGATTTTTATTTCGTATGCTCAGATCACCAGAAAATGTGGTTTGTCCTGTTCAAAAATATTTAGATGCAAGCAGCTGGCATTTATTTTCATAAATATTCAAATGTCAACCATTGTTTTCACATGAACCCTTATCCTGCTGAACAATACCACTCCTATATTTGCAAACTGTACGGTCTCAGGTCAGATGGCTTCTGATCAGAATCATGCAGTTTGTGAACTGAATAAAATATTTTTGTATTACGTACTTAATCTGGATGACAGTCAAAAAGGGCGCGGCTAAATTACTTTATTCATCAGAATAAGGGTAAATATTTATGTCCCATTACGAAAACACACCTATACAAATTTACCACCGAAAAAAGAAGAAAAATTTTAGTTGAAAAATTGGGTTATTTTTCTTATTTCTACTCAAAATATAGATTGTGTGTACTCGTTAGAACCGCCTCGACGAGTACTCACAATCTATATTTTAGAGCAGAAATAAGAAAAAATAATGTTTACCCCTGGAAACCCCAGTTTTACTATATAAAAGTGGGGTTCAAGGGGATCAGAATTATATAGGCCTGTTTTCGTGATGCAATCCAAAATACATGTTACACGTTAAAGACAAGGTTATTAAACCTTGTGGTTATGCCATAGCCGTCCACTTGAAAGTCACAGCTGAGATCACCTGTGGGTCGATAAGCTGGGAATAGGTCATGAACGAAGACTTATATTCCTATTTTTAAAACAAGCTAAACCCTGATCAGACGCCGCATAAAACAGCATCTGATCTGAGTTTATACTGTTTGTCAATTTCAGAGATCATAAGCCCAGTTCATGATTTTAACATTTAACCCACTGAAGCCACGGCGGTAGGAAATAACCGTTACCTGAAAGAACGCTACGTGCGCACGCTTTACTTTATTGATAACTTGACTGGGTCAGTCACGGAAGCTTGTAGACTGCTCAGTTATTTAGGCTCGACTGATAAAATCGACCAAAGGTTGTCCATAATGTAACTCGCATATCGAAAAATGCATCTTCTAAATTTTAAGCCTGTTCATTGATTTGGAATCTTAAGAACAATACTTGCCGACAATTTGTCACCTTGATGGAAGAGACTGCTGGAACCAACTCAAGAATGACTGTGACATCGACACAATATCATAATTTGGCATTTATACTAGGCCGAGTTTCCATAAGGACTTTAAAAGGAACAAGCTGACACGAATCAGTTCGATCCACATGAAACTAAAGCCATATCAAACTGCGTTCACACGAGTACTCAATTGAACAGGATCAGATTAATCCACCAAAGGTTTGGTTTTCACTGAGGGAAAACCTGATCCCAAGTGGGAACGAAGCTAGTTGACCCATAACTTGAACATGGCTAGAAGGTATCTGGTACGAACATTTCTTAACACTCACCCATCACGAGAACATGCCTATATAAATTTGACCCCCTTGAACGCCACTTTTATACAATAAAACTGGAGTTTACAAACTGGGGTTTACAGGGGTAAACCTTATTTTTTCTTATCTCTGCTCTAAAATATAGATTGTGGGTACTCGTTAGAACCGCCTCGATGAGTACCCACAATCTATTTTTGAGCAGAAATAAAAAATATCACAATTTTCATCTTAAAATTTTGTTGTTGTTTTTTTTCTGCGGTAACATTTTCAATGTATTTGTGTAGGCGCGTTTTCGTAATGATGGAAAAAGACTTTAGATCCATAGTCAGCTGTCTTATCTGGATTTTTACTGTTTAAAGAAGGATATATCGGGGTTCAGCATAGTGACAGTTAATTTCCTACTAGGGACAAACTTGAGCTTACCCTAGTTGTGAACGGGGCTGTACCATAGGGACATCACCACGTGTCATTAATACTCAAAGTAAACTGCAACTTATACAGGGAAAAGTAGGGTTTGCAAGGATAAGTTCCTTTATATATGCTAAAAGACACAGATTGAGTGTATTCGTTACAACCGCCTCATCATCACGAAAACACGCCTATACAATTCTAACCCCCTTGAACCCCAATTTTATATAGTTAAACTGGAGTTACAGGGGTAAAACTCATTTCTAAAGTATAGATTGTGATTACTCGTTAGAACCGTCTCATCGAGGCGGTCCTAACGTGTACTCACAATCTTTTTCTGCGGCAAAATTTACAATGTATTTGTATAGGGCATGTTTTCCTAATGAGAGGCGGTTCCAACGAGCACCCATTAACTATGCTTGGAGCAGAAATAGGGAAGGAATCAAATATTTTTATCTGATTTAATGCGAGTTTTTCAGTTACCATCACGTTACCACATCCATGAAACATAGCGCAATCTTCCTACCACCAAAATGATTTTTTTTTTGTTGAAAATCTGCCATAACTTTTTTTATTCATATTTATATGTTGTAGGTCTGGTTAGAACCGCCTCAAAGCGCCTTTTTTGAGGCGGTTCTAACGAATACTCACAATCTATGTCTTGGAGCAAAGATATAAAAATATTGAATACCCCCGTAAAACCAAGTTTTCTCTGTACAAAGTGGGGTTTACATGGTGTTCATTTCACGGTCTTGTTAACATGAGTTAAAGACGCCACTTTGGCACAAGGTTGTCGTACCGTATTGCATCTCTACAAGCGTGTCCCGGCTTAAGTCTGTGTATTTTTATATTCGTCACGAGAAATCCGGTCTTCGGGGTCTGCGACCGGGCAAATCATATATGGACCTGCTCAGCTTCATAGACCAGCCAAGGTCTCATTACGAAAACACGCCTATAAAAATACATTCAAATTTTTCGCCGAAAAAAAACTAAAATTTTAGGATGAAAATTGTGATATTTTCCTTATTTCTGCTCAAAATATAGATTGTGGGTACTCGTTCGAACCGCCTCATCGAGGCGGTTCTAACGAGTACCCACAATTTATATTTCAGAGCAGAAATAAGAAAAATATGGTGTGGGGTTCAAGGGGGTCAACATTATACAGGCGTGGTTTCGTGATGTGAAATTTTAGATATAGAATCAAGAGCTTTTGTACAGTGAACACGTAGAGACCGATCATGCTGCACCGACGCACAGGCTGATCTGCCCCTTGTTATTTGCAAACGGCGGACCCCGGTTTTCTCACGGAACGGCTAATATCAGTTTCAAATTTTACTCCGTCTCAAGACTTCGTTGTTATTAAATTTTTTGACAGATTTACAACGCTTACTTCAACATGCATAATCCATAAGATGCAAATCATAAAAATTGTCGCCTGCTTTTGTTGTATGCTGGTCACTAAAGTTTTAAAAGTCATTTTTGCAAACAGTCAGAACCAAGTTCAGACTGCAGTCTGATCTAGGTCCACACCGTTTGCCTGTCTGCAAAAATCTTTTTAAATAGATAATTGTCTGCAAGAAAAATATAGCAGACGACATACACAGATTCATGTACCATTTCCGATGCAGTTTTTCGTTGCATCTTAAGGGTTAAGAGATGTTTTGAGGAATGTAGGACAGACGTCAAAGGCAACAGTTCTGAACATTGTAGAAATTGCAATAGATGTCAATAAGATGGACACAATCAAAACATATAGACCTACCAGTTGCGCTTGTAGCGATCGTTTGGCTGTTCTTGGTGCTTTGAAATAATAATTTGTGGCCCAGTTCTTTTCGTAAAATAAAGAAAACACAATGATGGGTTAAAATAGGACTTGGCACAACATCAATAAGTGTAAAGTTGAAAAAAGCCTGGCTCTTAATTCAATTTTCAACTCAATCCTTTATTCATTCTAGGTTAACTCATAAAATGCTAATCCCGACAGTTGTCGTCTGCCTTGTCGTCTGCTGCTTACTTTAAAAGTCATTTTTACAAACAATGTGGGCCCAGATCAGACTGCTCCTACAGCAGCAGTCTGATCTGGGTGTATGTAAAAACATTTTTATAACGTTTGCATGAACATTCAGCAGACGACATACGCAGACGACATTTTTCTCGGCGTCTTAAGGGTTAACAAAGTTAACAGCAAGAGGCTGTACTTGTCACGTATGCATACTACAAACGTTGTGGGAATTTGATGCTCTGGATTTAAAGTGGCGGGAAATTCCATAATTAATCTCGTCCTAGATCTCAGTACATTGCGTTAAAAGGTATTTGTAACATAGTAGTGAGGCCCCCGCACATCGGGGCTTGAAGAAATAGATGGGCTGCATGATGCTTCCACGCAGAGCTAAAGCCGCCCGGATACGAGTACTGGTAAACCGCTCAGATTTAAACCTGCTCAGGCAAAGCCGTGCGAGTCGGACCGTCCATGCTTATAAACCCTATGGGTTGCATTGGGCGACAGGGCTTGAGATGTAATTTCATGTCATTGTCGGTTAAATGTCCCACAAAATTGGAAGCAACGTCTCCAAAATGACCTATACAGTGTTGACGGGGACGTTAAACCTCAAATCAAACAAAACAGACAAAAACATAGAAGTGAAGTCAATGATCAGGAATCGATATGATTACCTTACACCTCCCACCCTAGACACCAAATGGAAAGAAACACCAACCTAACTTCACCGTAATTAAAACATCTAAAGCAGAAAGCCAAAATGACAGTGTCTTTCCCACAAATGACCAAGCGTAAATCAAAATAAGATATTTTTATCCATCGGTATTGTGGATTCTCATTAGAAGCGATCGAGCGATTTTGAAGACCTTCGTAAGCCCTTATTTCATCTGATTCAAATGGACTTTGCGACAACTCTTGCTGATGTGATAAAATTGCAGCTAATACAAGGATGTTTTAGCCGACATATTGAAATTGTCATTTTGTGCGTTCATCCGCCTGATATACAAAATTCCACCACAACGACACTAACAATCATTGAGCCAGAACTATGATCACAGACGATCAGTAGTTTGAGATATTAATAAACAACCAAGTTAGTATATGAAAAATGTCATTACTGAAAAATGACTGGTATATAAAGATCATACATGGCATGGTACAAGAAATCATTGGTCAGCAGAGATAACTATATATACATCGAAAAGGTGGGCATTCAAATAAGGCCCATGCTCAACTCAGAATGCAAGAAAGTGATGTTCTGTATCTAAATATGTATGCTGAGGGGCATAGGCAGGCGGTTGACAATCTAAATTTTCAGTTGTGAAACAAAATGGCGAATGTTATAAAATGAGCAAGCTCTATCGCATCACTTTCCTGCAATCTGATTGGCTGCTGTATATAAATCTACAACCCAATATCATTTCGTAACAGTGTGATACACAACTAAATATACATGTAGATAGAAACAAATGATCTAATCTTCATCATACGTATTAAGCAACAGAGTGTATCCCTTTATAAAAAAACTTCGCTTATCAGACACAAAACACATTATCTACAATAATGTACTTGTGTGCTTTCATCCGTCTGTGGCAAAAACAAAATCCGCCACAACGCCACTAACAACCATCGACTGATCACAAACAGACGGTCTATCATCAGTAGGCAAGTCCAGATAGTTTGAGATGTTAATAAACAACCAAGATAGTATAAGATGTCATTTAATGAAAAATGACTGGCATACAAAGATCATACATGGTATGTTATCTCAACCTGTTGCAAGAAAACATTGGTTAATTGAGATTACTATTAAAACATTGGAAAGATGGGCATACACATTTGGTACTTTTTATCGCAAAGTGGAGAGTTTGTCAAGCACAACAATCATGTACATGTATATAATTTATGCCCTGCATAATATTCCGTTTTCTTTTTAATTCTTTGCAACACACACCGTTCGAGATATGGATGAACGTATTTGCATCCAGTTGTTATTTTTAAGTGTATTATAATAAAAAGTAAATAAAACACATTTTACACGCAAACAAACACGCACGCAAGCAATCTCGTCAATTTTATCTGTCTCAATGCTTCTTACAGATTCCAAATGTAAGCGATAAACATTACGTTGGTGTTAAACGACACGTCAACTTATGTGGGTAAATGTGTGTCATCTCTCAGAGAAAGGGGGAAAAGAAATTGAAGAGACGGAAGAAGAGAACGAACAGAAGGGACAGGAAAATGAATTAAGTGAAGAAACAAAAGAAATAAAAGCGTTTTCCCTCCTCCCCGCTTTTATTTCTTTTGCCTTATCCAACTGTAAGCCAATGTCAGTTAGAACTCGAACAAATTTTCATGGTTCCAGAGGTTTTCGAGTTATTGAAATTCGACTGTTTTAAGAAAATCCATATTAAAATGTATGCTGTGTGTACTTTCTAGAATGACATTGATCTTGTAAGTACACACGCCATAAATTTATTTACAGAAGAGCAAAAACATATCCACATTATGTATCTTCCTCTTGCGCTAAGATTAACCCTAAGTATCTCAAAGTACCTCTGTCTCAAATAGATTTTTAAGGTTCCAAAGTTATTCTGTCCGATGAGGTTTAGCTGTATATACTTCCCTTCACATTCGTGGTATTCATAAGGAGAACGAAACTTGAGTCCTTCTCATTAGGAGCTAACTCTTTCCATTCACCCTCTCACCACAGAAGCAAACAAGCTATAGATTCAGATGATATGGCTCAACATGACCCAGTTTGAAAATAATTATCGAGTAAACCGACTGTTCACAATAATAAATGCGTCCTAATTTGAAGCTGGAATACACCAGTACAGAAATTCATAGTAAGAATTGTCCTCACCGTTTTCAAAATAGCCCTTTGCCGGTCATTTGTATCTTTCTGATGCTTACTTTGGTGTATCAATTAACCCCCGCTCCCATCCCACAAAAAATCAAGGTTACCTACCATTTCGCGCAATCTTTTGCCTCTGGGTGCTCCGAATCTAGATCTTATCTCCCTCTGATGTGTTGAAACAAAAATGAATGAAAACAAACGCAAATAAATTTTCAACAGAAAAAGCAAAACTTCGAACTTAATGTCAAAAATAATAAAATATAATATCATCAAGTATTGAAGAGAAACACAAACAGAACGTGTCTTATTTTAAAGCTATAAAATAGTTTTCAAACGCTAATAATATATGCTGGTTTTAATTTTTGTTAGACTCATTCTGAAAGATTTAGTATTTTATAGCAATAATTATTGTTCAATTTATTCGAAGTATACAACAGTGAAACTGACCTTAGACAATTCAAGTAAACAGGTCGGAGCAGAATTTTTGAAAGAAAGACAACAGATCAGAGCAGAACTTTAAAGATACAAAGACAGCAATCGGCAGACATTTTGTGAAAGAAAGACAACACTCATCAGGCCATAGCAGAAATTTCATGATAGAAAGACACTTTTTAGAAAGTTCAATAATGGTAAAAATTGACATCACGATCAAGATTAACATTAAAATATTTATATTCTCCATTATGCAACATATAAAAAGATATATAAGAGAACGACAACGATTCATCCACGGACATGGTCTGATAAATCAAGAAAAAGGCATTCCAATAACCGGAAGAGACGTATCAAACATTTACGAGCATCCAAAGGTATCGATAGCCACACGAACTGCCCAAACAATCTGCTTGATTTGACAGGAGATTTGTGATTGATATGAACTATAAAATGTTTGCTGGGCCTCAGAAAAAAATATTCGAATGGGATATTATAGATTCACTTATTTCAGCTCTAGTGGCATTGAAAGTGTATAGAAGTTAAAAGAACAAACGTTTTCACACTTCGTTTGAAAAAAAAATGCGCTTATTAAAAGTGATTAAATGTCAACCATCACATTTTGTTTGCTTCCCAATCTTTTTAA
The DNA here is from genome assembly GCA_963580285.1 of Lucinisca nassula. Classification (NCBI taxonomy): domain Eukaryota; kingdom Metazoa; phylum Mollusca; class Bivalvia; order Lucinida; family Lucinidae; genus Lucinisca; species Lucinisca nassula. Next base: position 63,952,808 of record OY757023.1, read on the forward strand.
AAGTGAAATGGATTAGTTTTCATTTCTATGACCAATCCATGTGTTTAATGAGGTATCAGGACATTCGCAAGGGTTAGTGTTTAGAAGTTGAAATAGTCAATTTATGCTTGTCATTTTCCAAACTGTGCATTTCGTTTTCAAATGTAGAAATTTTGTTCTTGAGACAAATGAAAGAAAACCTTTTTCGGTTCTGTCGTCATAAAATTGTTCTTGGAGGATCTTACATGAGTGCTCATGTATTATTGAATTTATTAAACGCGTTGAGAAAAAGGGATAAAAGGTGAGGCTGTGCCGAGCATTTTATCCCTTTTCTTCAACAAGTTTAATAAATTCAATAATAGATTAGCACGAATGCAAGATTCTTTTTATCACATGACATTTCAAACGCATTTTATTCCCGATTTTTTTACAAAAATGTCAATTTTCCGCCATTAGTAAACGTTAAGGACGTCGTACGAGTAACGTTACGGAACGTGTCTAACTAATTTGCATATTTAATCCACTAGTGGATTATCGAAAATATTACATGGCGTTATTACACTCTCAGACGCGACGTCATATGATAAATATAAGTAATGACAGTATGAGAATAAAACATGCGACATGAAGTTAATCAAACGGTAAGAACATGAGTCAATGAAATTAATCATGTTAATAGGTTTGTACATATACGTCGTATGGTACAAGATACTATTGGATAAGGCATGGACAATACGAGATGCAGATTCAAGTATATGGCAACGGACAACAGAATGAAATTCGTAGAGAGTCAAGGAAAGTAGAATAAAACCCCGAAAATGCACTGTACTTCAAATAAAATTTTATATTGTAAGGCACATGCAGTTATTACTCTACATTACGAAAACACGCCTATACAAATACATTGTAAATTTTACCGCCGAAAATATTAACATTTTCAGATGAAAAATTGTGATATTTTTCTTATTTCTGCTCAACATATAGACTGTGGGTACACGTTAGAACCGCCTCATCGAGGCGGTTCTAACGAGTACACACAATCTGTAATTTAGAGCAGAAATAAGACAAATAATGTTCACCCCTGCAAACCCCTGTTTATAAAAGTTGGGTTCAAGGGGATCAAAACCATATAGGAATGTTTTGATCATGGAATATACAGCCGAAAAGATACTCATCACGCAAACCCGCCTATGTAATTCTGACTCCCCTTAAAATCCACTCTTATATTGTCAAACAAGGGTTTACATTTTCTTTTCTTATTTCTGCTCAATACATAGCTTGTGGGTATTCGTTAGAACCGCATCGCCGCAATCTAAGTTTGGGCAGAAATATGAAAAATATCAGGTCTTGTTATCTGAAAAATTTCAGTTTTGGCTGCATAATTTTCAATATATTTGAATAGGCGTGTTTTTATAATGTTATTGTAGGCCCGAATCAGTCGTTGGTGTTGATTTTGTATTCTTTTTGAATTTTCCTGAGTATGTTCTATTTCTTACAAATCATTGAGCTATACTGCTTTTCGTGTGCCCTTTTCAGCATATAAGTTAACTATTACACAACTACGCTTTGCGTGACATTTTGCTTTGGCAGGTTAACACAAAAATAGCATACTAAAACATCTTTCAGATGACTTCTATATGTTCACTACGCTTACTGTCAAACCCTGAACCATCTATGTTTGTAGTTTATATATATATACTGCTGTTTAAACCAAACTCGCTGCTCTCGTTAAGAATCCAGATATGAACACTCTCTTCGCAGTATGTTATACTTAAAAATTAGACTTTCCAGACCTATTAGGATGCATAACTTTTATTCTTGCACACCAGACAAGGAGATCCGTGGTTTTACCCTGGGATAGAAATTATGTTCTGACCCTAGTGTTCCGACCCAAAATCGAATATAATCGCGTGTTTGATAAATGCACTGGTTGAGTACAACCTCATGCGCTGCGGCGTCATGCGTGACGTCACTAAACATTCCTGTCGTGTCATCACAAAATGGCGGACGTCGGTAACCGAAGTGACAGCAGCATTAAAAATCCGTGCTAAGAAATGGAAGGTATGCAAGAAAAAGTATCAAATATCGGTGTGAGGGGTGGATAGAACAATCCGCCCCTCGGGATCACTGTCCGGCATCAATCGGCAAGCCTCGTGATGCCGAACAGTGACCCTCGGGACGGATTTTTCCATCAACCCCTCACCCCATATAAGATTCTTATATGGTCATATGTTACACATGAAATCCCCGATCAAAGACCCATTTCACAATAAACATCTCAGTACACATAGGTATTTTTAATTGTGTGAGCCAGTTCTTTTCATCTATATGTTTGGCTGTTTGCGGAAAAGATTTGTTGAATTCAAAGTATAGAGAAAATTACATGTACATTAAAATAAAGATAGATATGGTATGTATATACATATTACAGCGCATGCGCAATTATACCAACCTGGTCTATAAAATTAGAAAAATATGGCGAAGTCTCGATGTCAGAGAAATCAGCATCTGTCTGATAAAAAAACGTAAAAAGAATTGAACGTTGAAATCACCACTAAGAACATCTTGTTTCATATAAGGTAAATGTGCTAGTCATTTTTGAAGAAGATTGTAGCCACGTAAAGTCGATTTATGGTCCCTAATAAAAAAAAACTTTTTACTGACCGTTCTATTGAAGTTTATTTTTGTCATAGTTCGTCTTTACATGTATGTATTGCTATTATCTGTTAGTTTCGATAGCCGTTCGGCCACTTTGTGAGAATGTAGCTGTCCGTTTGGTCCACTTGTTCAGTTTTCATTATAGTGAGGTCATTTGATCTGTCTGTTTCTTTCCCTTTGTTGTCTTGGATGGGAGATTTTACTTTGCAATATTGAACACGGAAAATGACGTGCAGTGTAATAGGGTTAATTCTTTAGAAGCAAAGAATGCACCAAAGAACTTAAAAGTATGTAGTGTACAGTTGTCTGGGCCAGACTAGCTAGTTTCGAACAATTAGGCCTCATCAGTGACCTCATCAGTGACCCTCTAATAGTTTTAAGATTCCACAATGGAATCACTGATTCCAAAGGACAAGAAAATATAATATTAACTACAATATGATGAAGGACAAAGAAACTTTTACGGCCTCCACACGTTCGCTTAACACCAGCTGCAGTGACGTTAAATGTGTTCAATAAAACTGTTATCCTTTTTTTTTGGAAGCAAAGAATGCACCACGGAACTTAAAAAAAGTATAAAGTGTACGGTATTCAGGGCCAGACGAGCTAGTTTCTGCCAATTAGGGATCATCAGTGACCCTCAAATATTTTCAAGGTTCCACAATTGAATCAATGATCCCAAAGAACAAATAGTATAAACTACACTACGATGTAAGTCTTTCCTCATTGGGTAATACTAATGAAGGAATTATGCTGCTGTTTCTGATGCCACTCTCCTTGTTTAAATGAACAGAGCAAAATATTATAATTGACAGTGAGGGTATTCCATATTTCTTTTTATTTATTTAAGCAAACTAATTGATGTAAGAATATAGTTAATGCGTTTTTTCATAAACTCAAATCTACGTTATGGACTCTGGGCGATAAAATAAAGCTTTGATTGTTGTCTTTCGAAAACACGCCTATGAAAATACATTGCACATTTTACCGCCGAAAAATAATAAAAAAAAACAATAAGAAAATTTAAAGATGAATCATTGTGACATTTTTCTTATTTCTGCTCAAAATATATTTTTTTTGTTGGTTCGCGTTAGAACCGCCTGATCGAGGCGGTTCTAACGAGTACCAACAACCTTATTTTAGAGCAGAAATAAGAAAAATAAGGTCTAGCCCTTTAAACCACAGTTTTACTAGATAAAAGTGGGGTTCAAGGGATTCAAAATTATAAAGGCGTATTTTCGAGATGAAAAGAGCCCGGCTTTATTCTGGTGCTAAAGGAACCTTCTTTTCATAGTTTGATGAGTGGTCTGCTTTCTAAGTAAAATCGCAGTGTTTATCAGTTATTATATATTTTAACATACATTCAAATTTATAATCGTCACAAAGTAATCCGGTTTACGAGGGGTGTTCGAAAACATTTGCAAACGCAATGTATACTCGACAATAATGGGATTTATATGCACTAATCGAATTCGAAACTGATGATTGATTATCACTGTATATTGTGTATAAATCTACTTGAAATTTACACAATTACTATTACTTTCAGGTATATTCAAAGACACTGCGTTGAAATGACTAGAAAATAAGTACAAAGAGTTTCGGAAATCATTGGTTGTAGAGAAGCCCGCAAAAAGTTGGGATTGGGAGTCAAAAGCACACTTGATGAGATATGTGTTATGTATTGGGATAAACAATTGTCATTTTCCACAGTTTATAAATGGTTTACAAAATTCAGTGCCGGTCAGGAATCAGTCAAAGATTCATCTTACTCGGGAAGACTCAGACCGGCAGTTACCAAATCTAACAGCCCATAGTTGTGAAAGATATGCGTTTCACAGTCAGACAGCTGACACAAATGACACACTTGAGATAAGCCTCCGTGTACTTCATATTTTGTTTGTTTGTTTGTTTGCTTTTGTTTAACGGCCCTTTCAAGATTATTTGCCTCGGACTTGGACGAAAACCGGAGAAAAACCACCTGACCTTCCTTTTCTGAACTTGGTATCTCACATATGACCCGAGCGAGGCTGGAACCCACAGCGGTGAGAGTCCTTTAATTAAGAGTCAGCGCTCTTATCCACGTTGCCACGGAGGCCCGTGTCCACTTCATTCTGAAGACAAATATGTTCTATAAAAGTGTTATCCTTTGGTACCAAGAACTGCAAAATATGGAGTGAACATGTTTTCAGGAACAGACTAGCTACTTTCGGCAAATTATGCCCCAATAGTGACCCTCAAATATTTTCAACGTCGTAGGTTACGTAGGTTAGTGCTCGCTGGATCCTCTATTTGCTTACTGATAATCAGAAATGTACGAGGGCAACTGTTGAAGTACCAAAAATATCACATAAAGACAAGAGTTGTCAGACTGCAATATCGCTCGCCAAGGTTGTTATAAGTAAGATGAGGGAACCTTTTGTTTTGTTTTGTTCCATAATGACATTTTCTTTTGTAAAAAAGCTAAAATGGCTGTACAATTAAAAACGAACCAACAAAATATCTCTAAGAACCAGTGAACAAGAAATCTTGTTTTAAGTGTTTGTGTTTTAAAAACATAAATATTCTATTTCGCAGTTTTTTCCCCAAACAGCCATTTTCTTATGTAAACTTTTGACCCAATTTTTTGACAAATACAAATGAAGAATGCTGCAAGTCAGAATGACTGCTAATATGTTTAAAGGGGAATGGGAACACCTGGCAGATTTTTCTGCCATTTTTCAAAGGAAGATAACTTTCGGGACTTCCTGTTCGCTTTTCTATAAGCCCTGTCCCACTGAAAAATGCTCCTCAGTAGCAAATACTTTCCTTAAAGACTTGACCCCTATTGACATGGGAGACAAAATACTTTTGCAGGAGTTGCCTCCCCTGAAGGTGTACCCATTCCCCTTAAATAGATAAAAATACCAAAAGTCCTCGGCCGGGATTTAAACTCACGATCTTTTGGTTGAGAGGCCAAATACTCTAACAACAGCACCAGAGAGCTTGCAGGTAAACTTTAACCACGGGAGGTAACTCTATTAACAACTAGAAAAGTCAAAATTAAGCCAGAAACGAGAAAGGAAAGAATGTGTTAAGTTTTTGTCCCTGTTATTTTGTTGATTTGAAAACAAATTTATAAAATACAACAAAAAAAAGCTTGCAGGAAAATATTAGCCAAGTGCGCACGCCGACGAAGCCAGCACCGTCGACGCCGGACGCCGATGATGGTATGAAAATAGCTCCCCGTACTTTTGTAGCGGCAAGCTTAAAAAGAGGCATGGGTCCATTTTCATGAGCCATAGCGAACGGGATTTTGGCTCTGAAACATGACCTAAGGTTAATTATTGCTGAACAAACACTGACAGCAAAGAAGGTGTTATACGCCCTTTTCTTGCCACTCGTACATATTTCTGTTCCAAAAAGTAGGGGTAAGTCTTGTAGCTTTATAAGAATGCTGCAGTGAAAAATATTGCGAACACAAATTGGAAAAGTACGTTCAAATATCCGCTTCCAGCATGTTTTTTTATTATTTTTGGTTCTGTTACACGACACTGCTCCAGCCCCAAATCCTCATCTGTAGTACAGTTTTTGAAGTCTGATAAGGTTAATGTATTGACGCACCCTCCCTACAGCCTGGACGTGGTCCCGTGCAATTTTTCCTCTTTCCGAAATATTTGAAAAAAAATCTGGTAGTAGATATAACTCCAGAAGAGCAATATTGTCCTAAGTTCACCAGTTTCTTAAGGGTGTAACATGAAAACTTTTTCGAAAAGTAAGTGAGTAAAAGATTTAACGATGTGTTCTGATTAAAGGGGATAATTCAAAGGTAACTACACAACATCTTATCTCGGAATAAGGGTGTCATTTGCAAAAGTTTTGAACATCCCTCGCATTTCGGATATCGGGTGTTGCATGTCGTTGTTTATAATATCAAACCACTCTCGTTGTTGGTAAGTTTTGTTTATTTCACATTGAACGTACCGGTAGATCATAAGGATTTCTCTTCCCCCGAGGTGCAGCAAATCTTGCCGGTCTCTAAAAGAGTAACAAAATGCGGTTAGTTCTAGACAAACCCGTTGTTTTATTTCGACTGTGATGACACTGGGCGTAGACAACATCAATAAAAGATACTAAGACCTTTTAGATATGTTCTAAAAGCATACATGAGCCCCGCCAAGCGAATTTGTGTCTTCGAGCATACCGTCATGACAAATTTTAACTGCGCATGCCCAGCCAATCAGAGGGGCCCGGGATATGGCTTTCTGTCTGAAGGTTCCTCTTGATTCACTGCGTATGAGCGAGCAGCGAAGGTTCTGGCGAGACTGCGTGGATGCGCAGGCTCGCCTGAACCTTCACTGCTCGCATAGGCGATAAGTACCAAAATCGCTTGACGGGGCCCATTTAATCTTCAATTTAGCTGGTTCTAATAGGGGGATGAATTTCGGTTCAGCCTAAAATCCTACTATTTTTTTTAGTTTATAAAATATATGACCAATGTTTATCTGGAAATTCTAAAAAATGTGGCAGACAGAATTATATCACATTGAAACAAGTAAAATCTCTGACTGAGATCAATTTCACTGCGGGAACGATGTTGTAGCCAGGCACCCAATCCAACGGCAAGATATACGTGAACTGAGTTTCATTCCATTTTAATTCTTCAGTGATTTTCTCTTGATATCTGAACTTTTAAATGATATCAAAGCGTGTACAAAGATATCTATGGTATTTGTAGTTAAACCGCACCTTCAAAGTTTAGCATCACTATAACACATCCGTGTGACACAGTAAATTCTGTCATTACGTTAACACACCCGTGCTTTTTTGCGATAAAATGTCAATATATTTGATAAAGGAATTGTCGAGCTTTTGTTTGATTGATTTGAGGTTTAACGTCCCCGTCAACATTGTATAAGGCTTTTTGGAGACGTTGTTTCCAAGTTTGTGGGACTTCTACCCGACATTGAGATGAAATGACATCTCAAGCCCAATCAAACCAATAGGGTTTATAAGCATGGACGGTCCGACTCGCACCGCTTTGCCTGGGCAGTCTCAGATCCTCTAAGCGGTTTACCAGCACTCGTGTGTCGGTCGGTTTCAGCTCTGCGTGGAAGCACCATTGAGTCCCGCGGCCGGGATTGTCGAGCTTATCTGTGTAAACTTTTGCTTTTGTGCAGTAGCATAGTGAATTGGCTACTTTTCTGATGAAAATCCGTGATATTTTTCTTATTCATACTGCAAACAAAGGTTTGTTGTGCTCAATGATGCAGGTCTAACGTGTACCCACAACCTATGTCTTGGAGCAGAATAAGTAAATAAGGTATACTCCGCCAACCACAGTTACTCTATATACATTGTAGGGTGGGGTTTAGAGGGAGGTGGGGTGTTCATTTCACCGACTTGTTCACGTTATTTGTCATGGCTCCAAAACAGACTCTTCGAAATAAACGTTAGTTATTTTTCTTAATAATGCTCCAAACATAGATTGTGTGGAGTCACCTCGTCAAGGCGGTTCTAACTTGTATCCACGGTCATATATGTTTTGAGTAAAACTAATGAAAATGTGGTATACCCTTGGAAACCCCACTCTTCTATATATAAAATGTGGGGTTTAACCCAATCACGGTTGACAACTTTGCTTCCCTCTTTAATTGCACGCCGGTGGGTCAGACCTCATTTTCTATTACAGTTCCAACTTAAAGGCTTACTGAGTTTTAGAAAGAATTTAACTTTATGTAATGTCGGTTGGTGCCTGATGCTTTGTCTCTGGTTGGGCCCATCGGAGTCTATCTGTTGGTTTTCTTTTGCTCCAGCATTAAGGTTTTTTTTTTTGTTGTTGTCGAGACCTCACCACTGTTTAATCTCTGTGGTTGTTTGCTTTTTGTGTTCTCGGAGATGTTGCACTGATGAGATTGGAGGCCTTCGTGCGGACTGGACAAATCATTCGTCTAAATCGCGACGGAAGTAAGGGGCGAGGATTGGGCGCGTTTTAAGCTTCCCAGTGGAATTCGTTTCACTGACCTTTCCATCCAAGGCAGTTCTTCTCTCGCGGTTTATTTTTGTTATGGTTTGTCTTTGAGAGTGTATATCGCTTGTATGTTTTTTGTTTGTTTGTTTTGGATAGCCAACTGGCCATTTTGTGGGAAAGTAACTGTAGTTTTGGCTTCCGCTATTGATGTTTCCATTAGGGTATTGGTATTTAAATGTTTGTGATTCTTTCCCTTTGGTGTCTCGGTAAATTGTATCGATTAATGATAATTGCCTTCACGTCATGATGTTTAGGCAACGTCATATCAACGTCGGTGCAACGTCGTTGCACCGACGTTGATTTTGCGTTGCCCTAGCGACGTGTGCCTGCGGGAAATTGTGTCGATTCCTCTTCGATTTTACATGGATGCATATTGCATGCACTTGTTCACGTAATGTTACCAGTAGTCACAGTTTATTTATTGAAATTGTTAGTTTAATGTGGCTATGTCCAATATGTCTTCTCAAGTTCTGTTCATCGAAGAAAAGCAACACAGGTTACAGCCCAAAGTATCACACAAACAAGTACCCCTAATGAACACTAATTCCATTTCAAGGTGGGATAGGGGTGAGAATGGGAGAATGAGTGTATTTGTGTTTGTGTGTTGGGATCCAGTTAATATATCTTACTTAACAGTTTGCTCAGAACCATAAATGTGGAGGATACTGGCTGGAACCGTTTTATATTCAGGCGGTGCGAACGAGCAGCAGAATCTTTGTTTTGGAGTATTAATAAGACAAATGTATCGTAAATTCGTCAGAAGAAGGCCGTGAGACCTTAAAGTAATGATTGCTTAATGGTGTTAGCCTTGTGATTAACAGTTATTTACATGGTTTAGGAATGAATCCTTAAGCTGACACAGTGATTGTAGTAGTTCAAAAAATAACACAAACCTGTTCAAACACGTCAAAAGGCGGGTAAACATTTGGTCCAACTAATTTCTGCATTTGCTGGAAAAACGAACAAAACGGAAATAAAAACAGAAAACAAAACAAAACAAAACACAATGCAAAACTTGATAACAAACTAGTTAAATAAATCATCAAATAAATCAGTTCACCAGAAAACGAAGCGTGGTAGCTCAGTGGTTAGTGCACTTGCCTATCAAGCTAGAGGCCCCCGGTTCGATTCCCGGCAGCGGTAATAGAATGTCCGAACATGCTCCAATGGCATCATTTACAGGGATGAATGTCACAAAGTGCACCGTGCTTCGGATCGGGACGTTAACTGGAGCCCCCCCCCCCCCCTGTGCAGGGAGAACCATCCCCTGTGCAGGTAAAAGATCTCTACCTTAATTTCATGATTACTGCGTATGCTTTAATCCTGCAAACCTGGAGTGTACGTAAGGTACACATGCACGTAATCCTCGGGAAGGGGTGTCGCAGTATATATAGAAAGAAAGAAAAAATAAAGAAAGAAAGAAAGAAAGAAAGAAGAAAGCAAAGACTAATAAACTGTACGACATTTATCTGTACTTCGTTGAACGGACCAATAGTGATAAAAGTAAACCTGTTTCCTGACGATCATTCTTAAAATTTATCCAATTCGACTGGTGTGCCAGGTGATGCCCTGTTTCTAGGAATATTTAAAAATGAATTCGCCTGTATTCCCAAAACACTACAAATTGATTGAAAAATATGCTGCTGACTTGAAGAAATTTCTGCAGCTATGTATATCGTACCATGTATTCTATGAAGACTTGGTTTTGTTCAATACAGAACTGTTAGCAAACCGAATGTTTCAAAAAAAAAAAAAAAAAAAAAAAAAATTGAAAAAAAAAAAAATCGTTACAAAAAGTTCGGATTCAATTTTGAAATCATGCGACAGACTGTGTGAAGCTCTTACCTTTCTACTTCACAATATATATGTATAAGGTTTGGTGCTAAGTTATCTCAACAAATTACGGGGATTCCGGTGGGTACGAATAGTGCAACCCTTGTGGCTGATTCACAATACTTCACAATATATATGTATAAGGTTTGGTGCTAAGTTATCTCAACAAATTATGGGGATTCCGGTGGGTACGAATAGCGCAACCCTTGTGGCTGATTTGCTCTTGTTTTGTTATAAAGGAGACTTCATGATGTCCCTTTCAGTTGATAACCATTCTGAAATTACTGAAGCTTTTTTTTTTTTTTTTTTACCGGCCCCGATAGCTCAGTTGGTAGAGTGTCCGCTCCGGGGAACGGGAGGTCTCGGGTTCGATCCCGGGCCGCGACATACCAAAGTCGTTAAAAATGGTACTAGTTGCTCCTCGTTTGGCACTCAGATTTACGGGGTAGAGCTAGGACTGGTCGATCCAGTGTCAGGATAATGTGACTGGGTGTGGTATCATGTAATGTGTCTGGGACATGATACTTCAGTGAGGCAGCACTATAAACGTGAGCATTGAGCTCCCTGTCGCAACCAGACACCGTCGTGATATGACTGAAAAATTGTTGAAAGCGACGTTAAACCCGAATTCACACACACACTGAAGCTTTTAGCTCGACGTCTATATATTTAGATGATTTATTGAATATTGAAAATACCTGCTTCGATGGCTGTACAAGTCAAATTTACCCTCCAGAAATTCAGATACATAAAACAAATTCATCTGATACCGAAGCCCTGTTTTTTTGGATTTACATTTATCTATTGTAGATGGTTTTGTGTCCTGCAAAATGTGATTTTGAGTTTGAGATTTGAAATTCTTCTTTCTTGGATGATGATGTTCCTCGTTCGATAACTTACGGTGTTTATAGTTCGCAATTAATTCTGTTTGCCAGAGTGTCTAGTCATGTATCTGATTTCAAAACTCGAAATAAATTGTTAACTGCTAAACTTCTTAATCAGGGTTCTTAATAGTTCTTAAACTTCTTAATAGTGCAGTTTATATTTTACTTTTGGTCCTTTGAGATCATCGTGTATATTCTGAGAAATCAGAAATAATTTATTGGTTTAGACTCATTCTAGACAGGTTCTTAATTATTTGGACCCCATTTTGATTTATATCAGTCTTTGAATCGACTGCCTATTCGAAATTCGCAAAATTGCAGTATGTTTCCTCAGGCTTTCTTTGCCGGATCATTACAGGGTCACTGATGAGGCTTTATTAGCCGAAACTACGTAGTATGGCCCATCTTCTTTCTTATGAATGCTTTCATTGATCTTAAAGGAACTCATTTTTTGATTTTTATTATCGGTATCAAAAACTACGAAAAGCCTTTTGTAAATTTTATAGATCTCATTCCGATTTAGTTTCTTAATTCAATGTTGGACTAAAATCTCTTCTGCAACAAAGCTTTTCGGAACCCGAATTTCAGTTGGTACCTGATGCTCTGTCTCTGGCCGGGCCCACCGGAGTTTAACTGTTCGTTTGCTTTTGCTCCAGCATTTCAGTTATTTCATGCAGTCGATTCCTCATCGATATTCCAACTCTGTTTGATTTTTATGTTCTCGAAGGTGTAGCACTTATGAGTTAGAAAAAGTAGAAGTAAAACAAAGATCAGGAATTGATACAATTAACTTACTCCATCCATAAAAGACACCAAAGGGAAAGAAATACAAACATTAAGCGACCAGACCATAATGGAAACCTAAACAAAGGAAGGCCATATGGACAGTTACTTTCCCACAAAATGGCCACATGGCCATCCACAATTAAAAGACACAAGTGATACACACAGTAAGTAACAAACAACAACATAAATAAATCGCCACAGAAGAGCCGCCTTGGAACGGTCAGTGGAGGATTTCCATTGGGGGGCTTAAATCGATTTTACGTGGCCACAATCCTCGCCCTTACTTCCGTCGCGATTTAGACAAATAATTTGTTCAGTCCGCTTGAAGGCCTCCTAACTCATCAGTGCAACATCTCCGTGAACACATAAATCAAAGAACCACAGAGGTGAGACAACGGTGAGGACTCGACAGCAAGAAACCACTGAAATGCTGGAGCAAAAGAAAACCAACAGTTAGACTCCGATGAGCCCGACCAGAGACAGAGCATCAGGCACCAACCAACATTATCTCTTTAATTTTCAATAAGCCTTTACGTTGGAGCCGTCATAGAATCTGAGGCCTGACCCACCGGCGTGCAATTAAAGAGGGAAGCAAAGTTGCCAACCGTGATTGGGTTAACTACCATGCATGCAGTCTGTCGTATAATATCCATGTTGTACCCAATCATTTTATATCGAAGAATGACTTTACTTCGGGTGCTGAAGTCATTGCGGTTATATATTTTTCTGAATTTATATACTAAGTCACCATAAAATTCGGGTTCCGATAGACCTTGTTGCAGAAGAGATTTAAGTCCAATATTGAATTTTGAAATTAAATCAGAATTGCGTCTATAAAATTTTGAAAAGGCTTTGCGTAGTTTATGGTACCGATAACCCTGATTAAGAAGTTTAGCCGTTAATAATTTATTACGAGTGTTGAAGTCAGTTACATGACTACACACTCTAGCAAATCGAATTAATTGCGAAATATAAACGCCATAGGATGGCGCACGAGGAACATCACCATCCAAAAAAGGAAAATTTACAATCTCAAAATCAAAGTCATCGCGTTTATCATAAATTTTGCACGAAACAAATCCATCTACAATAGATAGATGTAAATCCAAAAACGGGGCCTCGGTATCAGAAGAATTTGCTTTATTTAATTGAAGTTCTAGGGGGTAAATCTGACTGATCAAACCATCAAAATAGGTATTATCAATATTTAATAAATCATCCAAATATCTAGAAGTAGAGCTAAAAGCTTCAATAACTTCAGATTGGTTATCAATGGAAAGCGACAAAATGAAGTCTCTTTCATAACAATACAAGAACAGATCAGCCACAAGAGGTGCGCAATTAGTACCCATCGGAATACCCACAATTTGTCTAAATAACTTAGTACCGAATCTAATATAAATATTGTCAAGTAGAAAGGTGAGGGCATCACACACTTTCTGACATGACCAAAGTGTATAATTCTTATGCTCTTTAGAAGTGAAAAATGCATTTCTGACATTACATGCAAGATAGAGAGAATCTTCTCTGTGAAAAGCCCATTCAATTAAATCATTAAGCTTTTTTTTATAAGATTATGAGGAAAGCCTTCATATTCGGACTGAACCACCTATTTGTCTTAACCACGGCACAACAAAAGGCGAGAGTTATGGCCATGTAAAACTGATCAAAGCTCGCCCGCAACCCCAACCCCAGTGAAATACTTTCTGCTGCCGTTCCAAGGCGATTCTTCTGTCGTGGTATATTAATTGTTATAGTTTGTCTTGGCATATATGTATTGCTTATATCTTTTTACTTTGGATGACCGTTTGGCCAAATTTTGAGAAAGTAACTGTCCTTTCGGCATGAATTTTTCGTCAAGGTTTAGTTACTTCATGATCGTGTTTCTTTCCCTTTGTTGTCTCTGATGGGAGGTGTGGCGAAATTGTATATATTCCTGGTCATTGCCTTCTCTTTTATTTTGTTGACACAATTGCGGTTAAGAGCTTTACTGAACTCTTTAATTGCACGGCGGCGTTTCAGGTTTATTCTGTCGCGGATTATTTTTGATAATGTTTGTCTTTGAGTGTGTGTATTGCTTATATTTTTGTTTTGGATAGCCAATTGGCCATTTTGTGGGAAATTGACTGTTTTTTGGCTTTCCACTATTGGTATTTCTATTAGGGTCTAGTATTTCATGTTAATTTTGTGTTTCTTTCCCCTTGGTGTCTCTGATAGGAACTGTGGGTTAATTATATTGAATCCTGATCTTTGCCTCCACTTATATTTTTCAAACACAATAGCAGACTCAGTATACAGCTTCTGTAAGTTGGTAGAGACCTGCTGCCATGCTATGTATTTCGCTGGACCCGCCATTGTTTAACTAGTGGATAACCACCTGTACCATAACTCTTGCCAAATTCGACGATTAATCGTGTAGACACGACTTAAATGCCACGAACAGGTGCAATTAAATGCAGACAGAAAGCTAATCATAATGGCACAAAAATAAAACTAGATATAACCGAATAGCAAAAAAAAAACTTTAGAATAGATTTTATTTCAAATTAGTTAAAATGAAAAAAAAAAACAGCGTCGAAAGTAGATGCTGATATTCGAGTGTGAAATAAAAGCCAATGTGGTTGCATCACGTGAACAAGACCCCCCCCACCCCCCTAAACCCACTTTATATAGAGAAAACTAGGGATTATGGGGGTAACATCATTTTCCTTATTTCTGCTCTAAGACATAGATTTTGGGTACTCGTTGGAGCCAACGAGCACGCAAAACATATGTTTTGGGTATAAATAAGAGAATTATCACAAAATTGCACCATAAAATTACTTTTTTTGAGGTTTGAAAAAAATGCACTATAGCACAAGGATGTGTTATCATAATGCCTGTCCACGCATCGATTTGAAGCCAGCACATTTCAAATAATCTCCAATAATCTCGTCTTATGCATTTATTCATTATATGAACAAGACACACGGGAAAAGTATTTTCAACACAAAATAAATGCAACATACCACGTCAATTAATGGATCCCTTTTCCCTCGCGGCGCAGCAAAACGAGCCTGTCGCTATAAACAAAATAGTTCTGTTTAAAGCATTTTTATCAACAGGAATTATATATATTACTGTAACAATATTTAATCTTGTACGTGTCAGTATTTCTTCTGAGTTAATACCCTTGAACATAATTGCAAATAAATTTAACTTGCATCTTCATATAGTATTAGAAAAATGAATGAGAAGTCCCGAAAGTTGTCTCCCTTTGAGAAATGGTGGGAAAATGTGCTAGGTGTTCCCATTTCCCTTAATAGTTGGAAATGGATGTGGCTAAATTAGTTTATTCAGCAAGATAAGGGTTAAGCCTCCATGTGGATCAATTTGATATTGTTATTTTGTTTGATACTGTACTGGAACTGAGGACGAGGGTTGAAATTTCATAAACTCCGTAGTTGAAGACCTTCAGTAGTTTTAGTGCTGACCGTCCCAAGGCGGTCGTTGTTTTGTAGTGTCTTAACTGTTATTTGGCTTTGTGCCTTTACTTAATGTTTCGTCTGTTTTTGTTTGTGCCTCTGTGTCACTTTCTATAGGTGACTTGAGACGGCTGCATTCTTGGATTGTGGCCTTCCCTGAGTGACCTTTTCTTTCTAGTTTAAGCATTGTAACCACTTGTTGAGTTGGAGAGGATAAATTTGTTCGGTCTCGGTGCTGGTTATTGGCCATCTTACTTTTTCTTTTGCTTTTGATGCTCGTTAAGAAGAGCTGAACAATATAGAGTTTATTTCTGTCTCTTCTTTCTTTCCTTTGATATCTTTCTCTTTTGTTTCAAAGTCGTTTTTAATATTATTATATAAAATTGTTTTCATTTGTTATAAAATTACGATAGAAAGCTCAATTAAAACTTATTTACCATTGGCCATCGTTTAGCTGGCAACAGTTGTTCTGGATATATATCTTCTTCCTTTATTTAAGAAACAACATAATGTCAATAGATATACGTATTTGAATTGTTTACCGTTATTATTTTATTCACAAAATTAGTGTAACGTGTTGGTAAGCGTTGAAGTTGTCATTTCTTAAGAAGTATACACATTCAAAAATTATTTTATACTAAGTTCATGCCATTGTCATTAAATATATTTATTTTTAAAAAATGTATTTATTTAAAAACCTTATTAAAACGGATACAATTAAAACTTATCATTACGAAATCACGCCTATAAAATACATTGTAAACTTTACCACCGAAAAAAAAACACGAAAATTTTAAGTCGAAAATTTGTGATATTTTTCTAATTGCTGCTCAAAATATAGATTGTTGGGACTCGATAGGACCAACGAGTACCCACAATCTATATTTTAGAGCAGAAACGAGAAACAAACTCCTAGTTTTACAATATAAAAGTGATGTTCAAGGGTGTCAAAATTATATAGGTGTGTTTTCGTGATGTAAATTTACTTAAATAAAACTTCACACTACAGGTTTTAACCACAGACTCAGGCCTTGCAGCATGACGCATAAGAACACATGACGTGCACCGTACGCAAAGACGCAGGTCAGAATACGCAATACTGAAATCTATTACGGACTGTTTGGCTCAGGTTGCATCGATTTGCATGGCAATTCGTTGTCAACACATTTCTTCTGCGACTTGGCTAAGAAATATAGCAATAAAGCAATGCCAGATCAAGTTCGTTCAAAATTAATGTCTTATTAAAATGTTAATGTAGAAAAATGACAGGTGAAAAAAAGAATTTCATGCTTCGAAGAGAGTAATTGTATACGAAAGACACATAGAACTGACGTCATAATAAATGGATCTTAGTTCGATACACATAAGTTCATGCATTCTGCTGGAAAGGTTATGTAATATTATTGGATATATAACGACACACGTTTAGATAATTACAAAGGATATTATATGAATTGACCGTTCTGGGAGAAAACACATTTGGTGACAGAAACGGCTGAAACTTGACAGTCATGCAACATCAATATGATATTCAAGAGAATACAGCTCAGATGACACAGTAAGACGAGTCCCTTTGTATAGTGGAGACGCATGCTCCCGGAAGGAGCTGTTGTTTTTGTTTGATATTAGGTCCAATGAAAAGAAATATACATGCAGGTCAAGAACTTTTATTTTCCCTCAGAAAAAATACAAAATGAGATTATCAGAAAGTGTTACAATCTATTAAGAGAATACCCCTATTGAAGTAAATTGAACAATTTACCACCAAAAAAGATAATTTTCAGATACAAAAAAAAAATCTGATATTTTTTCAAATTTCTGCTCAAAACATAGATTGAGAAGAAATAAAAAAATAAATGCATACCCCTGTAAACCAGAGGTTTCCTATATAAAAGTGATTTTTAACGGGGTCAAAATTATATAGGTTTGTTTTCGCGATAAGATTAAAAGGAAGTGTCACAATCACTGACTCGTTTAATTCTTTAAATAATGTTAATTTACTCGAAGGAAACAGTTAAATTCGCCATTTTCAAATATCACATTAACATCGCTTGTCACTGATAACGCAGTTGTGTTTTATGATACAAGAACCAACATGTTTTCATGTGAAACTTTGTGACACTACTAGAATAACACATCAATTGTTAAATAATGCCTCATTAATAGTTCTAAAAATGATCTTTGTTTTTGGAAGACAATTTGCACCATGATAAATTAATGATTTTTGTTTCAAACATATTGAAGGTGTTCGTTATAACCCCCGTCAAGAGTGTCTCCAGCGATTGCCCAATCCACAATATTATTGTTTGGGGGCAAAATAAAGCAAATGCAGCAAACTTCTGCTATTAAGACCACCAAAACTTAAGACTACTTCTGCTTTACAAAGTTTAATTTGATGGCTGCAGCTATTTTTTCTGCACACAGTGTCCTCTGGTTAGAGACCACCTTTGGGACTGTGAATAGTGGCCTTAAAGACAACTTTGGAACAGTCCCAAAGATGATCCTAATATAGGAATTTTACTGTTGTATATACCCTTGAAAACCCAAGTTTTCTTTCCTATACTGTGCTTTGAAGGGTATCATTTGACGCACTTGGTAATGTGAATTTTCTTATGTTTGCTCCTATTGTCAGGCAGTTTGAGCCACAAATCTATGATTTGGAGCCGAAAAAGGGAAGGTGATGTATACCCTTTGTATTCTAATGCATATGCAGCGTGCTTCACCATAGAGTTAACAAAAGGTATTTACATACATTTGTATGTGTGTTTGAGTTGTACGTCCCACTAACAACTAAGGTCATGTGGAGACGGGACCTCTGTTTAGTGACTCATCCGAAAGTCTGCAGAAGCCGGAATCGAGCCCAGGCGTGTACCTTAACTACTACACATGGGAGGCTTTCTTTTGACATGACGGTGTAGTTACACTTTATCATTTATTTTCCGTATGAATATCAATCAATATTTCAATATGCATGCGCAAATCATGTTAACAATTCTTTGAAATTAACACCCCTGTTAAACCCACTTTTAGTTTACCATTACAAAAACACGCCTATACAAATACGTAAATTTTACCACCGAAAAATGAAAAGTTTCAGATGAAAAATTGTGATATTTTGCGTAATTTCTGCCCAAAACATAAATTGTGGATACTCGTTCGAACCGCCTCGGCAAGGCGGTTCGAACAAGTACCCACAATCTATGTTTTTGAGCTGAAATAAGGCAAATAATGTTTACCCCTGCAAACCCATTTTACTATATAAACGTGGGGTGTAAGGGGTCAAAATTATATAGACATGTTTTCGTGATGCAGGGGTAGACATTATTTTTTTATTATTGCTGCTCCAAGATACAGGTTGCGGATACTCGTCAGAATTGCCTTAGTGAGGCGGTTCTAACCAGCACCCACAACCGGTGTTTGGATATCAGTAAGAAAAATATAACATCAGAAAAAACGAACGTTTTGGAGAAATTATAGATATGCCACACGGGTGTGATCTCGTAATGCGAAAAGAAACAGCCCTGTACAACATACAGAAAATATTGGCTTCACCAAGACAGAAGAGAAGAATAGGCTTTAAGATAGCCACAACATGCTGTTACTTGGCTGTTACCGGTGGCTCTGCATTCAGAAATTCTGGAGGAAAACCTACAGAAAAACTCTGAAAACAAAAAATAAAAATAAATAAAATTATGGAAAACGAAGATAACATAATATAAAGGTAAACTAAGGTATAAATGATCATGGTCTGAAACTGTGGTTCAGTTTAAATGCATTAATTGAAACAAAATCAGCGCCAAATAAAACGTGCAAATGTAAATGATGCTAAATGCCTGTAATTAGCACAAACATTATCTAAAGTACCCAAAAACATCACAACCTCTTTATAACATTTTAAAGTTTTATCAGGGTCCAAAGCAGAAACTGTGTTAGGTAAACAACCGTGTTATTGTCAAACAAAAATGTATAGATTGTATAGAAAACAATGACCATTTATCGTCATTTGACTATATAATATATACATGTTTGGGATAATTGTCATTTTTCTATATAATCTATACATTTTTGGGATCCATCTTGAAACCGGGCTTTATGCGAAACCGTGTTATAACTAACCGTGTTATAATGAGGTTGCGGTATAGTTGTAAGTTAATCAACTGAAGGTCAACTGTCTTCTCGCTTTGCAGTCGTATCATATTTATGAAACCATGAAGGAAATGGGCCAAAACTTCTGAAAAGCTTAATTTTCTCTCCAAATCATTAGGAAATCACGCCTATCCAAATGTACTGAAAGAATATGAAAATTTCCAGATAAAATTTATGATAATTTTTAAATTTCCACTCAAAACATAGTTTGTCGGTACTGGTTAGAACCGCCTCATCGAGGCGGTTCTTACGAGTACCAATAATCTATGTTTTTGAGCAGAAATTAGAAAAAGCATGTATACCCCTGTAAACCCCAGTTTTACTATACCAAAGTGGGGTTTAAGGGGTGTTTAAGGGGGTCAAAATTATATAGATGTGTTTTCGTTATGTTTACGTTCTTCAAACACACGAGAGCTATCGACTAATAAGACGTTGCATGAAGCCACATTATATATGCGACCGGATTCAGCTCTTCGTAGCCCAGTCTATTTATTGAAGCCATTAAGAAAACACGCCCATAATACATTGTAAATTTTACCACTGAAAAAACGAATATTTTCAGATGAAAAATTGAGATATTTTTCTTATTTCTGCTCAAAATTTAGACTGTGGAAACTCTTTAGAACCGCCTTGACTGTAGGTGTGTTTTCGTTGTGTTGAGTCTTCAAATGCACGTGGGCTGTCAACTCATATAGTTTATCAACGACCTTTGAGAGTTCATAGTTTAAGCGTGACTAAACCATTCTATGTTTTAGGGGAAGCAGGCTTCGGATATCGTTTTCAATATATATATTTTAAAAATATAAATAAGTTTTTGGCAACGGCATTATGTAGAAGTCGTTGCCAGGTGGTTAATGTGATGCACTACGAATCTCACAAAATCTATATTGCCCAACGTAAAATCCCATCTAAAGGCGATTTACCTAAAACACGGATGAGTCCAAAATTAAAAGGCAGTCAAGTCTCACTGCATTTTGAAAGACTATAAGACTTTGCAAGAAGATACATGGTTTAACAGTACCTGTATATGTGGTCAGGTCCAGATCTTCCAAGCTCGATCTATTTCTCGAAGCCTTGATGGGCGGGGGCCCAAAATATTGTATATAACATACACACGCATTGCTTTGAATCGCCTATAATATTTAGCCTGCGTTTCTTTATCCCTTGCATATATAGGCCGCGCAACAGCAAAAAAAGGTGTTCAAGCATATGAGCTCAGCAAGAACTGAAACCGACCTGTGCCGGTACCCACCACGTTTTTACACAACCGCGGAGTCTAAAAAACGTGGGATCAATTGGGCATCTATATATCGCACAGTGAACACTCTGATCAGACTATGCTGACGCGCCGTCTGATCTGAGTCTTCGCTGGGTACACATGTTCGAAAGCGGCCCCCGCCCATCGGGGCTTGAAGAAATATATGGGCTGCATGATGCTTCCACGCTGAGCTGAACACGACCCGCACACTAGTACAGGTAAACCGCTTAGAGGATCTAAACCTGTCCAGGACCGCGGTGCGAGGCGGACCGTCCATGCTAATAAACCCTTTTGGTTTCATTGGGCGACAGGGCTTGAGATGTCTTTTCATCTCAATGTCGGGTAAAAGTCCCACAAAATTGGAAGCAAAGTCTCCAAAATGACCTTCACAGGGTTGACGGGGACGTTAAACCTCAAATCAAACAAACACATGCTCGAAAATCCATCTTAGCTTGTTGCGTCCAATATAACAACAGCAACAGTTGCTTTGTAAAAGGGCAATGGACGCCGAGGTCCATTTTTGTTTCTTCAGTGCCATTTGATGAGCTGATTAGAAACCGGCGTTTTGTAATTCTATCAAATTTTCAGCACCTACATAGTTACTGTAAATGGAATTATTAGCCCATATATACCTAGCTGTCCATCTGTGGGACATTGGCAAACAGTGTAGACACAGATCAGACGCCGGAGAACGCGGCGTCTGATCTGGGTCTACACTGTTTGCTTAAAGAACATTCATTTTTTAAATTGCCACAGACAAAAACAAACCTGACACCCCTATAATTGGAAATGGACCACTCCAAACTCATTTGGTAGAATATGTCATTGTCCTACATGGGTTAATGATCCGATCCCATGTTTACTTTGACACGCTCACAACTAAAGGAGACACCAACTCGTACGGATTTGGCTCATCCGGCGAAAATATGGCTCTTTCCAAGTGCCGTCAGCGAAGTAATCAATCTACAATTATAGGTATACTCTCTACAGAGCACATTTGTCTGTGCACATGAAAATCTCTTGAGTCAGAGGTTTTCATTAAATTGCCCAATGAAGCCTCGGACTTGCTGCGCATGCGCGCAGACTGGTCTGGGCCATTTTACCGGGCGCTCTTGTTTGCTATCCGGTACATGGCCGTGGAGCTTGATTCAAATAACTACCACTCTTCTCTTATTACTATTAAAAAATAATAGACTATTGATATATTCAAATAAGGGGTAAATAAAAGTAATTACTGGATGGCATGGCATTCGATGCCAATATCAGATATTAATTACTCATAACAATGACAGGTTTAGATCAATGTTGACAATTTTGACACAATCTGAAACCAGTCTAACACATAACTAAATAATACAAGTAGCGAATTTCCTTGTACTTGTATATGTATTTCAATAGTACCTAAATGGTGCCATCCCCTGCAAAGGTACCCGGACCCCTATCCCCTCCCGACCCCCCCCCACCCCACCCGCCCCGTCCCGCAATCTTTCGGACGAGAGTTTAAAATAATGTTTAAATTTCCATCTGTTAAACAGGCTGAAAGAAAAGCTTATTCAGTACATATTCATATTCCAAACAATGCACTCTAAATTTTCTTAAATACTCGGGTGGAGTGTGGGAGAATAGAAAATGTTTTTTTTTTTTAATTTTAAACGCACGGGTCGTTCATGAAATGGTCCCAAACTTGTCCATAAAATAAGCTTTGTTCTGTTTGATTATATAAAACTAGTCTGGCAAACATCTCAAAGTGGTATCAAAGCAAAGTTCTATCAAAGCACGTAAAGCGCCCAAGGGAAATTGAAAGATCAATCCATAAGCCACACTTCAGAAGTGATAATCTTGTTAGACACCGGTTAAGTGATCTGAGACATATAGAGACGTAATGAATTGTATGGTCTGCGCCGAGCGAAACTTGGTCTTCGAACTTGTACGCCCAGCGAAGACTCAGATCATCCTGCGCATCTGCGCAGGCTGATCTGAGTCTTCGCGGTGAGCTATAGACGCGTCCCTTGACAGACCGAGAAGGTTATACAATGGTTGAGAGAATACACAGGCAAATTTGAGTCATGCTCGAAGACCCATTTCCGCGAAGCAACTCGCATGAAAACATCCCACATGGCCGACGCACCAGTGAACGCGACGTAACAAATCAACACCACGTGACGCAAAAGTGTGTCCTCGTTTTAAGTCGGGTAAAAGTCCCAACGTCTTTAAAATGACCTAAATAAAATAATGTTGCCGTTAAACCTCAAATCAAACAAACAAAACTCAAACCACTGTGAGTGATCAATCGAGACGTTATTGAGGCTGCATATGTATACAGGGTTATTTCAATTTTGCTACCCGCACATTGCTCAATATAATAATCATGCATCTGACGTAATGCATCTAAAACCCGACATAGCTTTAATCGTAAGGGTCCCCGCCCAACGGACCTTGCAGAAATAGATAAGGCTGCATGATGCTTCCACGCAGAGGTGAAGCAGACCGCACATGAGACGGCCTACTGGTAAACCGCTAAGAGGGACTAAGCCTGCTCAGGCGAGGTGGTGCAAGTCGGACCGTCCCTGCATATAAACCTTTTTGGTTTGTTTGTTTGTTTGTTTGTATTTGAGTTTAACGGCCCAGTCAACACTATTTTTGAGCCGGTCAGTTAACCTATCCACAATTTTCCTTGACAGGCTTATACGTAAGCTGTTAACCAGTAAAGTGCGCATTCTTTCGCCAGAAACGGACAACTGCCCTTCTTGAATCAGCGGAAGGGCGAGAAAAGATTTCACGATCAATCTCCACGAAAGAATGTTGCCGACCCCGGCAGGTATCGAACCCGCTTCCTCCTGATCACCAGTCAGACGCGCATCCGACTGAGCTACCGAGACCGGCAATCTTTTTTTGTTTATTTGTGTGGTAGGTTCATCTCAGTGTCGTGTAAATGTCCCACAAAAGTGGTACCAACTTCTCCAAAATGACCTAAATAGTGTTGACGGGGACGTAAAACCTCAATTCAAACCAAAAAAATTTCGATCATACTGTTGTCTAATACTAAATATAAGCTCGTATAAGAAGTCAACGGACAGACTGCATCGATCCACATTACGAAAACACGCCTATACAAATATATTGTAACCTTTATCACCGAAAAAATGAAAATTTTTAGATGAAAAATTATGATTTTTTTCTTATTTCTGCTCTTAAATATAGATTGCGGGTACTCGTTAGAAACGCCTCAATTTTTTCTTATTTCTGCTCAAAATATAGATTGTGGGCACTCGTTAGAACCGCCTCATTGAGGCGGTTCTAACGAGTACCCACAATCTATATGTTAGAGCAGAAATAAGAAAAATAATGTTTACCCCAGTAAACCCCAGTTTTACAATATAAAATTTGGGTTCAAGGGGGTCAAAATTATATAGGCGTGTTTTCCTGATGAACCACACTTTACATGGACATGTGCACGAACTATCGGTAACCCATTGTATGCTAGTGGACTCTTCCATCGCTATATGTTGGAAAAGTCCATTTGTCATACACAGGATGGCAGGCCTAGTTTTTATTTTTTATTCTATTTTTGATGGAAAATTCTGTTAGCAAATAGTGCATGCCCTGATCAGACGCCGCGTCCTGTGGCGTCTGATCTGGGCCTGCACTGTTACCAAGGTACACCTTCAGGGATTTCCCGCATACAATTCGATTCAGAAGAGACAACTCTTACAAAAGGGCTGTCTTCCATATGAATAGGGTCTACTCTTAAACGATTCTTTTTAGTGCGGGCCCTTTCTGGTGGTAATAATAATAATAATAATAATAATAATAATAATAATCGACCTTATTTGTAGAGGGTAACACATTTAGTACTAGTACTTATCTTCCATGTGACCCTCTTTTCCTGGGTAGGAACCCGTACTAAGTAATGTGGATAAAATCTCAAGGAAACAACACTCGGCGCTTGCCGGGATCGAACCGGCTACCTCTCGATCTCAAATCCAATGTTTTACCACTGCACCAGAGCGCTCCATTGTGGTGACAAGTATACATTACGAAAAAGTACCTATTCAAATAAAGTGAAAATTTTACCAACTCCACAAAATGAAAATTTTCCATCGCGAAAACACGCCTATATAATTTTGATCCCCTTTCATCCCCGTTTTAAATAGTAAAACTGGGGTTTTTAAGGTTTTTCATTATTTTTCTTATTTCTGCTCAAAAACATAGATTGTAGGTACTCGTTAGAACCACCTCGCCGAGGCGGTTCTAACGAGTTTCCACAATCTATATTTTGAGCAGAAATAAGAAAAAAATCAAAATTTTTATCTGAAAATTTTCAGTTTTTGGTGGCAAAATTTTCCAATATATTTGAATAGGCGTGTTTTTGAGATGCAGACGAGGCGGTTGTAACGAGTTTCCACAATCTATGTTTTGAGCAGAAATAAGAAACATATCAGAATTTTTTATCTGAAAATTTTCAGTTTTTGGTGGCAAAATTATCTAATATATTTGAATAGGCGTGTTTTTGAGATGCAGACGAACAAATCTCAGATGCATGGCCTGATTGATAATGGACCCTCCTCAGTACCTGCCAATTTTCATCAGTGATTGTTGAAACATACTTTTATAAAGTGCACTTCCCTATATTGGTTTGTCAGCGGAAAAGTCATTTTAAAAACAACAATAGAAATAATCGCAGTTGGTCTGATCAAATTCGGATCTAATTTCTTGAATACCATTCGCCTCAATTTGATCAATTCTCCAGGAAAAATACTGAAAACCTGTAATTATAATAAATTATCTCATGCGATGTCCGTTTACATTTATTGGCGGGAAATTAGTGCGTTTCCGGAAAAACTCATCTGTCAACACATGCAGGTCTCAGTTTTCAAATTTGCTGTGATTTGAGTCGCGACAAGGAAAAATCTGTCTTCGACCTTGTGCTCTCAGAATAGACTGAAATCAGCCTACTTGCTCAGTGAACAGGTCAATGGTCATTCGTGAAGTTCACCGCCAGGGTACTGACCAGACTGCGTGGATGCCCCGACTCCTTTGAGGTTTCTCTTGGCGTAGGTGTCCGGAGAAATAATAATTATTATTTCGTTTGATGCGCTTTATTTTAACTATTTATTCTGAAAGGGCTGATTAATGGTTCTTTTCACAGTAGAGCTTGTTTTGTTTGTATTGGAGTTTAACGGCCCAGTCAACACTATTTAGGTCATTTTGAGCCGGTCGGTTTACCTATCCAAACTTTTCCTGGGCAGGCTTATACGTAAGTGAAAATACGCATATATAATTCTGACTCCCTTGAACCCACGTCTATATAGTAAAACTGGGGTTTACAGGGGTATACATTATTTTTTCTTATTCTAACGTGTACCCACAAACGATACTTTGAGAAGAAATAAGAAAAATATCACAATTTTTCATCCCAAAGAGTCGTTATTTCGGCAGTAAAATTTACAATGTACGTATTTGTAACGACGTATTTTCGTAATGGCATTCTTTCGCCAGAAACTGACAACTGCCCTTCTTGAATCCGCGGAAGCGAGAGAAACAGTAGAGCTTGACTCAGAACATTGATGGCTCGCTATTCATGACAGTTTCGAATTTGTCTTTGTGTCCAGAGAAAATTCTACCCAGAGTATTTAAGGATAATTTTTGCGTCTGTCTTTATTTTTTATCTCCAAAGGTATGTTATGTGTACTCATTAGAATCGCCTCGACGAGGCGATTCAAATGAGTACACATAAAATACCTTTATGTAATAGAACATAAAGAATATACCGAACTCATACCGACCTGCAGCTGGTGCTATGGTAAGCCCTCAGAGGCTTGAACTATTTTTGTCGAAAGCATGTGCATTGTCCCCAAGGTGTTTGACTCATTAGTGACCTCCTTATGACAAGACCTGTATTTAGCATTCTGTGCTTCGAATAAAGCTGCACGTGCTGATTTTGGAAACGCCGAGCAAATTACAGGTATATATCATGTATACAAGTCCTGTGTAATGATTTGTTTTTGTTTGATTTGACGTTTAATGTCCCCGTCAACACTGTAAATGTCATTTTGGAGACGTTGCTTCCAACTTTGTGGGACTTTTACCCGGCATTGAGATGAAAAGACATCTCAAGCCCTGTCGCTTAATGAAACCAATTGGGTTTATTAGCCAGGACGGTCCGCCTCGCACTGTGGTTCCTGGACAGGCTTAGATCCTCTAAGCCGTTTACCAGTACTAGTGTGCGGGCCGGATTCAGCTCTGCGTGGAAGCATCATGCAGCCCATATATTTCTTCAAACCTCTATGGGCGGGGGTGTAATGACCAGCCCCACAGTGGTGTTTACAGGCGTATACATAATTTTCTTGTTATCGTTCCAATACATAGGCTGTGATACCCGTTAGAATCGCCTCAGTGAGGCGATTCTAATGAGCACCTACAATCTATGTTAAGAGTATCAGTAAGAAAAATATCATATATTTTCATAATGAAAATAACCGTTTTGGATATATGAAAGTATGGGCTATATCTCGCGGGTAATGGGAGTCTCCAAATCTACACGTGAAACTCTGTTGATAGCGGACTTAAGCTGCAAGATTAACATTTTGTGCTGACCCGAAGTCTGTTTTAACAGGACACAGATCACTTCCGGAACAATATTCTACCAATTACTGCACAATAATGCATTGATCATTCGGCGAATTTCCTGTTTTTGCACTTTGTCTAGATTAGACATTGGTTTCCAGAAAAAATGAAGCGTTAATTAAGAACAAACTGTAGATTTAACAACCACTCGATGATAAATGTTTGAACTGCCATGGTCATGCATATTGTGTTTCTCATTAACGCCATACATGCTGGGTATTTTTCTGCAAACGACATTTTGGATTTTTTTTTCTTATTTTTCCTAGAAAACAGGATTTGATATTTCATGCAAATTGTCTCATATGGATGGAGACAACTTGCATGCGATGTCAAGTCCAGATCGAGGCGGTTCTAACGAGTACCAACAATCTATATTTTGAGCAGAAATAAGAAAAATATCACAATTTTTCATCTTAATATGTTCATATTTTCGGCGGTAAAATTGACAATGTATTTGTGTACATGTAGGCGTGTTTTCGTAATGTTTTCTGACGAAAATGTGGCCATTCTTCTTAATCTAACTCCAAACATAACCAGTACCCACAACCTATGGTTTGTAGCAGAAATAAGCCCAAAAAATAAATAAATAAATAAATAAAATAAAAAAATAAATAAATAATAATAATAATAATGTATACCCCTGTAAACCCCAGTTTTCTCTAAATAAAGTTAGATTTAGGGATGTTCATTTCACGGTCCTGTTCTGTACTATTGACTTTTTGTTGGAAAAATGCAAAAGAAACTCACATTTTTTTTCAGCAAAAACATTAGTAGATGTGTTATAGTAAGTGATCGAAGTTTTATTAACGGTGCGTTAACTAAAGACATGGTATGTTTCGAAAAGAATTCCCCTCAACTTTAAGGAAAGCATTACGGTAACACACCCGTGCGACACAGTGCATTTTTCACATCTCCAAAATGGTAACTTTTCTGATGAAAATCCGTGATATTTTTCTTATCTTTACTGCAAACATAGGTTGTGGGTACTCGTTAGAACCGCCTCATTGAGTACCCACAACCTATTTCTTGGAGCAGAAATAAGAATAATAACGTATACCCCGTAAACCCCAGTTTTCTCTATATAAAGTGGGGTTTAGCGGGGTGTTCATTTCACGGGCATGTTCACGTGATAGATTGTGAACCTGTTTCAGTCGCCGCGTTCTGATCTGGATCTACCTTTTTCCGCCGACAAACAATAAGGGAAGTGTACTTCAAAAATATTAAATTGGCAAATATATTGTAGATTTTTTCTGGGGCTTGTTGACAAATGCAGCAAATATGGCATCGCAGGGCAAGCTACTCAGTAAAAACTCGTATTGGTCAAGTACCCATGATACATCTTGGGACGCCGATTCCAAGATTCTGAAAAATGTGTACAAAAAAAGCTAGTTCAATCCATCACGAAAACACGCCTATATAATTTTGACCCCCCCCCCCCCCCACTTGAACCTAACTTTTATATTGTAAAACTGGGGTTTCCGGGGCTATACCTTATTTTTCTTATTTCTGCTTCAAATATAGATTGTGGGTACTCGTTAGAACCGCCTCGATGAGGCGGTTCTAACGAGTGCCCACAATCTATATTTGGCGCAGAAATAAGAAAAATGCCACATTTTTTCATTATAAAATTTTCATTTTTTCGGCCATAAAGGTGACAATGTATTTGTATAGGCGTGTTTGCGTAATGGAAAAGAACTGATATGTACAGCATCCCAGTCGTCGGTCCACCTATAATTTGCGATTTTCATTTTTATGTACATGTAGCGTACCTATAATTTGCGATTTTCATTTTTATGTACATGTAGCGGACCTATAATTTGCGATTTGAATTTTTATGTACATGTAGCGTACCTATAATTTGCGATATTCATTTTTATGTACAAGTTGCGTACCTATGATTTGCGATTTTAATTTTTATGTACATGTAGCGACGGGCCTCCGTGGCCTAATGGATAAGAGCGCTGACTCTTAGTCATTAGGTCTCTCACCGCCGTGGGTTCGAGCCTCGCTCGGGTCACGTGTGAGACGCCATGTTCTGCAACGGAAGGTCAGGTGGTTTTTCTCCGGGTACTCCGGTTTTCGCCCACCTATGATTAACGATCGGCTCGATATGAGTGAAATAATCTTGAAAGGGCCGTAAAACCCAAACCAACGTGGTACAATGGTTGTTGCTGTTCGTACGTGGTGACCTTCCCTTGCATATTTCATCTCTTTAAAAATAGAGGATCTTACACGAGTGATCATTTCATATGAAATTAATGAAACGAGCCTTCGGCTGTACATGTAGCGTATCTATAATTTGCGATATTCATTTTTTTTTTATATTTCTCTTCAATGTGGTACAATGGTTGTTGCTGTTCATACGTGGTGACCTTCCCTTGCATATTCCATCTCTTTAAAAATAGAGGATCTTACACGAGTGGTCATTTCATATGAAATTAATGAAACGAGCCTTCGTGTAAGATTCTGTTTATCAAATTGGATTTCATCGCCTTTAAATTTGACAAATTCTCCTCAAAAATACATGGTCGACATGGACGCCGTCATGACGTTACTTAATCCGGCCAAAATGTTATTACACGTGTGGTCATACGAATTTAAGGCGGGCGTTAGTCCGTCTATAGTCACCGTACACCTCATACATCATATTTTTGTGCACCTCTTTAGACATTCCTTTTTGTAGTCCTCCGCTCAAAAAAGAAAAACTAACATATCTAAATATGAAAAAAAAGTAAGACGCGCAATAAATTCGATTAAGTTCGGTCGGACTGTTTGAAAAATGACAAAAGTTTGTAAAATAGGCCTGCTGCTTGTTGGATGTTACAAATACATTTGCGCTGAAGTCTGATTAAAAAAATCTGGCACTATTTTCCTACGCCGTTGCTGTTTATGCTTGATATCATTCCCTTTCATCCCTCAGTTTCTGAACAGAACCATTCTAGGTTTGATATTCAGTGTACCAATTCTTATAGAAAGATGTTTTTCAAGTCATTGACAGCTTGCAAACAGTGTAGATTCTGATTGAGACTGCTCGTCACATGCCGTCTGATCTGGATCTATAAGGTTTGTATCGGTATCTGTACCTGAATAGGCATCTGCAGCGATGTACAGGGTTGAAAGGGTTGACACGTAGTATTCCGACCGCTTTGGAGCGGTCTAATTACAACGCTGTGAATTTACATAAAGTTCCATACCTCAAGCCATTAATGATGACACTTATCAGTCGCCGCATTATGTGGCCTTTCATCAGGGTCTAGTGTTTTCGAATGTCCCAGTAAAGGGACACTCGGCATTTATGGGCAAATAAGCTGCAGAACCTGTAAACGCGTTTATACGCCCTTAGTAAGACGAATCAGTTAAAGTTGAAGTTAAAATAATGCAGCATCTGATCAGGGCCTACACTATTAATTTCAAATACAGAAATTAAAGGGTCAAACGACTGACATTGAAAATTTTGCAAAACTTTTTTCCCCACTTCCGAAGGAAATGGTGGGGCGTGTCCATTTTACAGAGAGGTGGGGGAAGGGGGGGGGAGCAGAACAGAACTTAATTTGTGGCGTAAGTTGAGCTATTATCTCAAATTTACGGTTATAACATGAAAAAAGAGAAAATGAACAGACTCGTCTATTTATTTATGTTTGCCTTTCCTCCGCCTGATTTGGTATGTCTCCATTTTCGACAAAGATAGTTTACTCACGAGTGCGATGCACGAGTGAAATTTCTGATTTTTTCAATACTCAGAATGATAATTTGTAGTTGGCCCTCATCATGAAAACGCCTATATACTTCCGATTCCCCTTGAACCCCATTTCATATAGTAAAACTGGGGTTTACAGGGGTATACATTATTTTCTTTATTTCTGTTCCAAGACATATGTTGTGGGTACTTGATAGAACCGCCTCCAAAGGGGCTTGAAGAAATAAATGGGCTGCATGATGCTTCCAGGCAGAGCTGAAACCGACCGCACACAAGTACTGGTAAACCGCTTAGAGGATCTAAGCCTGCCCAGGCAAAGCCATGCTTATAAACCCTATTGGTTTTATTGGGCATCAGGGCTTGAGATGTCATTTCATCTCAATGTTGGGTAAAAGTCCCACAAAATTGGAAGCGACGTCTCCAAAATGACCTATACAGTGTTGACGGGGACGTTAAACCTCAAATCAAACAAACAAAATAAGGAAAATATTACAATTTTTCATGTAAGTGTATAGGCGTGTTTTCGTAATGTCTATAGATATGTGATCGTCAGCAAAATCGGAGGCCAACGTGTTGGAGAAATGCATCCTGTATGTGGTCTTTTTTTTAAAATTGCCCGTTTGAAGATAAAAAAAACACTCAATGATACATTCAAGAGTTGTTATATGTGATTAGAGCGTAAAAGACTGTTTTTTTTTTCCAAGTTTTATTATATAAATCCGATATAAAATTTCAAACGTTCGCTTCTTTTCAAGAGCGTTGTACAGAAATGACATTACTCGCCCGCCTCTCAGTACTTTGATTATTACACGACGTTATCCACTGCATATCGACGACGTCATATGATAATCGCTTTTAAGCTTAAAACCAATAACCATTCCTGTGGTAATGAAAAATAACGCAACTTGCATATGTATGCCATTATAACGAGCCTACAATAAAATAAAATCCCTTATAAGACTTAAAATTGTTTTTTTATTTTGTTCCATCCTTCGAAGCAAAGACTGCCTACCATCGAATGCGAAACAGAAGACAGTCGCCTTTTCTCAATATCCTTTACAATTTACATTATTTCAGCTTAATTACTACAATTGGTGATTCCCCTGAAAGCGCTCACTAGATTGGCATGTGTCGCACCTAGCGGAAGAGGGCCTTTGAGCATCTCTATTCAGTTAAGACACAAATCCGCCTCCGTACTTACTCAATCAGATTACTTGCTTTTTAGTCTGTTTGAAGAAGCATTAGATCACCGGGCATCGGACAGCGCTCGGCGAAGGCGCAGATCAGCCTGCGCGGATGCGCAGGCTGACCTGAGTCTTCTCCGGGCGCATATGATCGAGGCCCCTTTTCGTTTTGCGTGGTCCATATTGAATTTGCTGCATCGAACCAGCAAAATTACAATCAAGAGACAGCTAAGTCATGGCGGATCAAGCATTAATGTGCAACCTTGTACAGCAGAATGCTTTTGAATTGTTCAATAAAATAGTATTTGTGGTATTATTTCCAGTAGAAGTGTTTCAATTTCTGATTTTAAGCAATCTATATGATTCCTGGCGAAACCCGAAGCAACAGTATTCGAAATAATGTTGAGACGACATGTCTAATTGAATTTGAAATCAACGAGGGGCCTTGTGTAAAGAAAGAATTAAGTCATGACATGACAGAACGTACAAGATCTGTGTTCAGGCCTCGGTAGCTCAGTGGGATGCGAGTCTGACGGACGCCGGTTCGATACTTGCCGGGGTCGGCAACATTCTTTCATGGGGATTGATCATGAAATCTTTACATAATCTCCTTTCCGCTGATTCAAGAAGGGAAGTTGTTAGTTTTTGGCGAAAGAATTCAAGTTGTACGGTACCTGTTAACCGCTTACGTATAATAAAACGCTAAAAGCCTGCCCAGTAAAAAGTGTGGATAGCTAAACTGACCGGCTCGATGTGACCTAAATAGTGTTGAGTGGGTCTTTCAACTCCCAAACAAACAAGATTTGTACGACAAGCCAACTGAGATAGGTCTGAATACACCAGCCGACTGAGCAGAGTTTCACTGGTCGCATGTGAATGCAGTAGTCTCTCATTACGAAAACACACCTATACAAATACATTGTAAACTTTACCGCCGAAAAAACGAGCATTTTAAGATGAAAATTTGCGATAGTTTTCTTATTTCTGCTCAACATATAGATTGTGGGTACTCGATGATTTTTCTTATTTCTGCTCAAAATATAGATTGTGGTACTCGTTAGAACCGCCTCATCGAGGCGGTTCTAACGAGTACCCACAAACTATATCTTAGAGCATTAATAAGAAAAATAAGATGTACCCCTGTAAACCCCGGTTTTACTATATAAAACTGGGGTTCAAGTGGTGTGGGGGCAAAATTACATAGGCGTGTTTTCGTGATGTTTTTTACCCTTTGTTTTTTGACCAGCAAAACTTCTAGCCAGACTTGGTGGAAGCAAAGAATATGTTTGTTTGAACTGAGGCGTTACGTCCGCGTCACCATTTTGGAGACGTCTCTTCCAATTTTGCGGGACTAACAGGGTTTATATGCAGGGACGGTCTGACTCGTACCACTTTTACCTGAGCGAGCGGTTTACCAGTACTCATGTGCGGTCGGTTTCAACTCTGCGTGGAAGCACCATGCAGCCTATTCTAGCTTGGCGGGGGCTGAGGTCTTATAAAGATGCTCAGATTTCCAGGTTTTGTCGTGTCACGGCTTAGAATTTCATTAACCCATATATGACAATGGAATCTTCCATCTTATAAATTTGGAGTTGTCCATTTTCAATTATAGGGGTGTCAGATTTGTTTTGTTAAATGTAAGTTGTACAAAAATGTATGTTCTTTGAGCAAACAGTGTAGACCCAGATCAGACGCCGCGTTATGCGGCGTCTGATCTGGGTCTACACTGTTTGCCAACGTCCCAAAAAAGGGCCACTAGGCATATATGGGTTAAAGGCGAACAGACAATGCTTTGTTTAGACTGTATATACGCTTTCTCTCCAGCACCTTCAAACATACAGAGAAGTTCATGAAGAAACAGCCAGTACACGAGGAAGGGTGTTATTGCATAGATGACCAAAAACGGTCTCACCCGAGCTTGCGCATATAACAATAACGGCGTGGCCCTTATTTGTTCATGTAGCTACCTTAAGGTGTCATTTACATGTTCGCGGGTGGCAAAGTCTCTGACGAGCCTGCGCGCACGCGCAGGTTCGCCCGAGCCTTTGCCACTCACCCTCTGTGATAAATACCCTTTTCTCATGAGCAGACCCGTGTATTTTCTTTGGCTGGTCTGTTTGGGTTTTACACCCCACCAAAAACTAAGGTTATACTGAGGCGGGCCCTCGGTTTACAAACTCATCGACGCCCAGAATCGACAATATTAGGCGAGTAGCAATATAAGACACATATAATCCTTCGCTGCCACGGATAGCTTTATAGTCTTTTTTCAATTTTCAATTTAAGTTGTGTTTAGGCTTAAAAATAGTTATGTTTCCGCTAACATGCCGAAAAAAATACG
The DNA here is from genome assembly GCA_963580285.1 of Lucinisca nassula. Classification (NCBI taxonomy): domain Eukaryota; kingdom Metazoa; phylum Mollusca; class Bivalvia; order Lucinida; family Lucinidae; genus Lucinisca; species Lucinisca nassula. Next base: position 63,987,675 of record OY757023.1, read on the forward strand.
GCATGTCAGTTAAACTTTTTATTTTATAAAAAAAGAGCAAAAATCTTAAGAAGGTCTTAATTTCAGCCATATTACCAGAAAACATTCAAATAATGAGGTTTAGAGCATCAATGAAGCAAAAGGACCGGATTTTAAGTATTAGTTTTGCCTTTTTTTTACAGTTTTATGATATAATATCCAAAGTGCTAGAAAATATTAAGGTCGGTAGGTAAGAAACTAATTTTTTTCTGAATGGCCATAAAAATTGCAGGGTCGGCACAAAAACTCAGGGTCGGTCGTGTTAGCGGAAACACAGCTATTTTTTTACTGAGGCCTTATTGTGCAAATGACCTTGTTTTTAAAGCAAAAAAATGACATTACGCAAACATGCCTATACAAACACATTGCCACCTTTATCGCCGAAAAAAATGAAAATTTTAAGATAAAAAATTGTGGTATTTTTCTTATTTCTGCTCAAAATATAGATTGTGGGCACAGACAAGTACCCACAATCTATATATTAGAGCAGAAATAAGAAAAATACGGTATACCCCCGGAAACCCCAGTTTTACTATATAAAAGTAGGGTTCAAGAGGGTCAAAATTATATAGGCATGTTTTCGTGATGAATACGGCGTCCTGCGGCATGGGATCTTGGTACTCACTGTTTGACAGTGTTTCGTTTTGGGGACCCTTTTGGTCGTGTCTGTGACAGTTTAAAGTTAATAAGTTCTGAATAATTAGCTCCTTGCGGAAGCAAAGAATACACAAATAAAAGAAAATAGCAGACTCGGTTTTATTGAGTCTGTTCATGACCAGTACATAAATGTTCAACACCGGCCACGCCCTCTAGCACCGGTTTAAGGGAAACTCTATTTTGAAAATGATTCTAAATGAACTCAGCGGTCTCAAATGACCAGAAAATATAATCTGCACTATGATGATGTACGGGGAGACTCTTTACGGCCGCCACACAGCACAACACCAGCTATAGCCGCCATAGGTAGTCAACCGGCTAAAGTCAGCCATAGCTAGTCAACCGGCATGGACTAACAAACTAAGTACAAATAAGTGTATGCATTTTTAGAGTCTGATAAGGTGATTCATTATCGAGACTATATTGTTTCTGCACAGGTGTCATCGTGTATGAAAATATATCATATTTTAGACAAATAAAAATCTGAGAATCAGATACCATGATCTGCGACAAAATGAAAAACACTCTTGACAATATTATTAATCTTTTGTGATTTCCCTGGACGAAACCACATTACGTTAATACCTCCATGTGACATAGCGCATTCTTTCATATGTAATAAAAAAAACTTTTTTTTCAGATGAAAATTTGTCATAATCGTTCTTATTAATAACCCAAGCATAGATTGTGAGTGCTGGATAGAACCGCCTCATTAAGGCGGTTCTAACGAGTACCCTTAAACTGTGTTTTGAAGCAGGCACCACTGTTGGGCCGACAGGTGACTTAGAATGTTGACATTTCGTTTATAACCCTTACGTTCCTGAACTATAAGCAAACAGTGTAGACCCTGGTCACACTGATTTGGGCCTAGACTGTTTGCCAAACCCAATGCAGTAAAATTCCTATATTAAGACCACCTTTGGGACTGTTCAAAAGTGGTCTTAAAGACCACTTTTGAACAGTCCCAAAGGTGGTTCTTGACCAGGAGACAATGTTGGTGGAAAACACAAAGAAATATTAAGTGCGCCCTTCAAAATAAGCTTTTTAAAGCAGAATTAGTCTTAATTTAAGGTCGTCTCAATAGCGGAATTTTACTGTACATGAGTCCAGTCCAAACTCTATAGATAACCCTATTACGCAACACGCTGACATCACAGCGATAAGAATAACTTGCTATGTTCTATTAATAACCGTTATCTGGATTTCCTACAAATTAGTTATTGACCTTATTTGCATTATTTGCTGGTTCCTAGTCTGAGGATTATCAGTGTTGGGAAAACAGGTAACCAGACCCCCCTTGAAGGTCAGGGTGGTCTGGTTACCTGTTTTTCCAATATTGATAATGTGCAAGCTGGGAGCCAGCAAATATGGCGAATAGTCACCTGGACTGGAGCACTGAAAAGCTTCTATGCTTAGTTACTTTGCGTCGACTGGCAAAAATGATTGAACGTACTATTTTCTTTATCTGACTAATGGTGGGTGTGTAGTATTGTTTCTCATAGTCTGTCTGTTCCAAATATAGACCATGGGTGCCCGCCTCATTGTGCCAGTTTTGCAAAGGTGTGGGAGAGGGGGCGGGGGGAGGATCTGTAATGGAAAACCCACCGAGAAGGATGTCTACTCTTATAAGAAGGAATTACCTCTTTGTGGGCACGATCTTTTTCTTTACTAGTAGAGGATGCAAAATGTCTGCAAGAACTGCATCCGTTGAAAATGTTTCCTCAGCCCTTAAAACTGAAGACGAGTGTATTTAGGCGTTTGTTTAATGGAAAGCAAAAGGCAGAATGGAATTAATTTAAAAGTGTGCGGGAGTAATGCAGAAATGACAATCCAAACAAGTTTTAGATTGACAAATAATTTGATCAGTTCCCTCCATTACGGGATAACACGTCCTTAATGGGTTTGCGTGTTCTGGTTCAAGAAGATTTTAGATAAAGCCTTAACGTGGAGGTTATGTTTATTCTGCAGTCGTTGAAGACATATTCTAATTGCATGCAAAATCCCTTTAAATTCACACAAATGTAAACGTAGTCGCCCTATCCCAAGTTTTACTTATACAGTAAAGTAAAAATTTATAAAAAAATTTCGACTACAGCTTTGTCTGTTCCAAAGTGATCCTTTGGTAAGTGGTCTTTAAGACATCTTTTTTACGTTCTGAAAGTTGGTATTTTGACATATACTAGAATACACTGGGTGCAGATTACACAAAGAATGAATAACATAAACCCTTTTAGTACCAAATGGAAGCTTCCTCCTCATATATAGCAGAAATCCGTTTCTAAATTTAGGGGTGACAGGTTGTGGTATCTTCAAAATTGATTTGGAAAATGGCTGCACTTTCTGCAAATATTATACGTCTTTACGTTTATGCAACGTCACATCTACGTCGGTGCAACGTCGTGACGTTGAACAGATGTTGATTTGACGTTGCCCTAGCGACATGTACCTGCTAGGATGCATTTGATGCATGTATAAAGTAAAGAAATAAAGTTTGAACCCATTTAATTAGAGAACCAAATGGTTATCCCTATTGAAGGCTTTACCTTTAAAACAAAAATGGTCTGAAACCCTTGCTAAACGAATATGGCGCCAAAACAAAGCGGACATAAATAATGGCCTTAACTATGCTTGGCGCCTGTTTCATGCAATTCCGTAGAGTGTCTCAACTATCTTGTCCGGCTTTAAGTGTTTGTAAAATCACAAGGGAAAGGAAATTCGATAATTTTGCAAGTTAAATGCCTCCAAGCTCCGTTTAAAGACTGACAGCATTTGGCAAATACTGGCAATTAGATAATATAAAGATTCTTGGAAAACAATTTCGTAACTTGCTGAATAAACAGTGTTGCATTCTCCATTTTTTTCTCTTTTTTTTCTAATTATTGGCTAACATTCACTAAACCCTATATATCTACCATCATATAGGTCACGACATTCAGCGTAAGTGTATCTTAGCATCTATTCTGTAATTAAAACAGAATTTTACTTCTACTGTGATAGAATGAGTTGAAACGCAATGAAAAGCTGGGAGTTTTAACAAAAAGACATTGGCGATCAATGAGAACCAGCTCGTTAATTAGGCCTAAAAATAGCCGTGTTTCCGCTAACCTGATTCAGACCCACCGACTCTACTATTTTTATCAATAAAAATAATAAAAATTGAAACACCGACCCTACTATTTTTAATTTCCGACCCTACCCAGTGTCGTCTTTGCATTTTACCATAGTAATATCGCGTTTTAAGTAAATTTTTATAGTTTTTGGCATTTAGTACCTTCCAAAATACAGAGCTGACTTTTTTAAGCATCTAAAATGAACAATGATCTACAGTGTAAAGTAGAAGTAAAACAAAGATCAGGAATCGATACAATTAACTTACTCCACCCATCAAAGACACCAAAAACATGAACCGACCAGACCATAATGGAAACCTAAACAAAGGAAGGCCATAAGGACAGTTACTTTCCCTCAAAATGGCCAAATGGCCATCCAAAATAAAAAGACACAAGTGATGCACACAGTAAGAATCAAACAACAACATAAATAAACCGCCACAGAAGAACCGCATTGGAACGGTCAGTGAAAAGAATTCCACTTGGGGGCTTAAATCGATTTTACATGGCCATAATCCTCGCCCTTACCTCTGTCACGGTATATGCTAATTTTGTTTAGTCCGCATGAAGGCTTCCTAACTCATCAGTGTAACATCTCCGAGAACATACAAATCAATAAACTACAGAGATGAAACAAGGTTGAGGACTCGACAGCATCCAACAAAATAATTGCTGGAGCAAAAGAAAACCAACAATTGGACTCCGAGGGGCCCGACCAAAGACGGAGCATCAGGCGCCAACCAACATAAAGAATACTAAAATAAAATAAAATTCCATTTATGTTTTTACGCTGGAACCGACATATAATCTTAGGTCCGACCCACCGGTGTGCAATCATAGAGGGAAGCAAAGTTGCCAACCGTGATTGGGTTTACCACCATGCATGCAGTCTGTTTTATAACATTTATGTTGTACCCGATCTTTATATATCGACGAACGAATTTACGAAATTAGACACTAAAGTCATTACAGGCATGTATTTTTCTAAATGTATATACTAAGTCACCATAGAATTCGGGTTCCGATAGGCCTTGTTGCAGAATTGCTTTAAGTCCAACATTGAATTTTGAAACCAAATCAGAATGACGTCTATAAAACTTAGAAAAGGCTTTACGTAGTTTATTATACCGATACCCCTGATTAAGAAGTTTAGCGGTTAATAATTTATTACGAATGACAAGACACTCTTGCGAATCGAATTAACTGCGAAATATAAACCCCGTACGATGTTGCACGAGGAACATCACCGCCCAAAGAAGGAAAATTTATAATCTCGAAATCAAAATCATCACGTTTATCATAAATTTTGCAAGAAACAAATCCATCTACAATAGATAAATGTAAATCCAAAAAGGGGGCCTCGGTATCAGAGGAATTTGCCTTGTTTAACTGAAGTTCTAGGGGATACATCTGACTGATCAAACCATCAAAGTAAGTATTGTCAATATTTAATAAATCATCTAAATATCTAGAAGTAGAGCTAAAAGCTTCAATAATTTCAGATTGGTTATCAATGGAAAGCGACAACATGAAGTCTCTTTCATAACAATACAAGAACAGATCAGCCACAAGGTGGCTCAACATGACAATTTTAGTAAAAAAAAAATACATGTACAAAAACAAAAACGAAAACACATACACAATACAAGCCCGACCCTATTTTTTTCCGTTGAAAAAGTGAAATAATAAAAAAAAAGTTTATCCTACGAGTACCTGCCGACCAAAAAGTTTTTAAGCATGTTAGTAGAAACACAGCTCATAACAATTTGATCCCCTTAAACCGCACTTTTATACAGTAAAACTGGGGTTTGCAGGGGTATACACTATTTTACTTATTTCTTCTCAAAATCATAGATTATGGGTACTCGTCAGAACCGCCTCGCCGAAAAATGTTTCATCTGAAAATTATCATTTTTTCGTTGGTAAAATTTACAATAAATTTGTGTTGGCGTGTTTTCGTAATGTTTTATGCCTTAGTTCTTTAATCCATGAGTATCTAAAATGGACCGTTCTATCTTTGAATATGGACACTTCTATTCTGGTAATTTTGGAGTTGAATCTAAATAATGAACTGAATGACAGAATGACACAGTGTAGATCCTGATGAGACGACACATTATTGTAAATCACAATGACGGCTCATCACGAAAACACGCCTTTATAATTTTGATCCCATTACACTCTACTCTCATACACTCCGACAGTAAAACTGGGGTTTACATGGGTATTATTTCTGCTCAAAAATATAGATTGTGGGTACACGTTGCCAAACGAAGCGGTTCTAACAAGTACCCAAAATCTATGTTTTAAGCGGAAATATGGGAAATATCAGAATGTTTATCTGAAAATTATCAGTTTTTGGTGGTAACATTTTTAATATATATATATGAATAGGCATGTTTACGTAATGCATAATGAACCGTCATTTGGATCTTCAACGTCCGCGCAGATACCTCTGCCTATCTGCAGGGTTGAAAGAATTAATGGCAGCTAGACCAATTTTCCCCATACAAGAAAACAAATTCAAGTACACCAGCCTCTTCTAATGACACATTAAGCAAACGTATACAGCTGACGCACCTTTACTTTCTTTCTCCCATGTCGCCTTAAACCCAGGGGACACGTTGTACATTATATATACTCCAGTTTTGCAGGATTTGCACTTCATGTTTGCACCTCTGATATGTAACATTGTCTAGTTCGTTACCATTACCAGCTGACGCACCTATGTTAAATATTGTCTAGAACGTTTACCATTTGACACACCTATGTTTAATATTGTCTATAACGTTTACCATTTGACGTATCTACGTTTAACATTGTTTAGAATGTTTACCAGTTGACGCATCTCTGTTTAATTTTGTCGTGAACGTTTACCAGTTGACTAATCTTGTCCAGAACGGTTGTATTCGATAATGGTATTTCACCTTACAAAATGTAAAGATGAAACACAGGGACAAAGTTTTTTTAATGTTTACGCATGCACATTGGACTGGCAACAAATCCCTTATCTCTGGGGCTATTAAACAACTGGAACGATAATCTGTAAGCCATTATCCTAGAGCCATGAGAGATATCCAAGAATATATATTCGGTCAACAAGGTTTAAGTAACTACAAAATAAAACTACACCAGATCTGTTCTCTTTTGGTTAAACGACGCATTCGTCATACAAAAGCAGCACATATGATTTGTTTACTTAAACAAATCGGATAAACACCCAAGGGAGCTATGTGTCATTTTGCAGAAAAAAAAAATTATCAATGCTTCAACATCATACAAATAACTCCTAAACTTTGATACATGTTACATTCCTTAGATACCCCGTGTGTCTATTCACAAACGATTAGGACTTATAGTGCGACCGGCTACGAAAAACAGGCGATCACTTATGGTCCTCCAATTATTTGAAAAGTTGTGTGCAAATCCCAGTTTTCAATGGAAAACCCACGGAAAATCGCTATCGGTAGTGCAACGTGCTGCGTGAATTGTCTGCATTATTTACCACCAAAGTTAACAGCAATGGTAGTATTTGAGCATTTTAGTGGCAGCCTCGATAGCGCAGTGGTTAGCGCGTTCGAAATATGATCGAGAGGTTGTGGTTTCGAATCAGGCCACCGGAGGCAAGGTGTGTCCTTGGGCAAGATATGTAATGACACTGCCCAAATGGGTAGCAGTGGTGAAAAAGTCACTGCCTCTTTCTCGCGCGCGTGATAACATCATGAATGAGTGTTCGAGAGCGATTCAAATGAGCTTGAAGCTTTCATCGCAAACGAACTTAAATTAGTGTAAACTAAAGCATTTTAAAGAAATTGCAAAGATTAATTTGATACTGGATAGCTAGTGAGTTTTACCCGGAAGTTGGTTTAGTTACTCTTTTGACTAAGAATAAATTCCTACATTTTAAAAGTTGTCTGTCTCACACATTTTGCCTCAAATTAGTGTCTCAATTAAAAATCAAAAATGAGTTCTCATTTTGGTACAGGCTGTTTTATGTTTGCCGATCGTGTCTATTTAAGCAGATAATATACCGGTTTCTTGATCATGAAAAGCCTGCATGAGTCATCATAAGCATCTAATATAGTGCACGTTGTTTCACTGCGAGCATCTTACTGGAGAGATATACCTTCCACTCAAAAGTACATTCAGAATAGGAACCATGTGCTTATGTTACAAAAGATGATCATTCAAATATGTTTTAAAATATGTTTGCTGGGTAAAACATTGACAAGGACATTTAAATTGCTTTTTCTTGTCACGTAAAGCTCGTGCCGAGGATAGTCTCTTCAAACTAAGTCGCCCGAGAACTCGCTTGTGATATCTTTGTTACTGTCAACCCCAAGTAGACGACGTAGATTATATAAACATTAAATAGAAATCTTATTTTAATGCGGCTTTTTTTCTGACACTCCAGTTTGACCGAATAAAATTTTCCGCTTTGTATATATCAGGAGTCCATTTTTAAATTTAGGGTTGTCAGTGTAAGATAATTTTAGGACTTTATTTAGAAAAATGGCTGAAAGTTTCACAAACAGTGACGGCATACAGTGAAGGCCATGATCAGACGCCACGACCTCCGGCGCCTGATCTGGTTCTGTGCTGTTTGTCGACGTCTTCTGGTATGGCTTTGCACATAAAATGGACTTTTCATCCACAGCATGTCGTACAAACGCATTGAGTGACACAAATTCCAATTGTGGTATTAGAGTTCACGCTTGTAAGTACTTGAACCATATTAAATCTTGTTAAGATCAAAAAGCCCGTGGCATGTGTATTTGAAGTACATCATTTTTCCCCTGTTTCACACGCTGAGAATAGCTCTAGAAAAGGACTTAAAAGAAGTGCTTAAAATTCCGGAGTCGAAACAAGGCCGTGTTATGAACGCTCCTCTATAGTCCACGTAATATAGAGAAAACTGGGGTTTACGGGGGTATACATTATTTTCCTCATTTCTGCTCCAAGACATAGGTTGTGGGTATTCGTTAGAACCGCCTCAACATGGCGGTTCTTACGAGTACCCAAAACCTATGTTTGCAGTATAATAAGAAAAGTTTTACGTTTTCATCAGAAAGGTAGCTATTTTGTTGATGTGAAAAATGCACTACGTCGCACGAATGTGTTATCATAATGGTTGGATAGTTTTATGAATTTATTCTGAAAAATGGCTGAATGTTTCACAAACACATAAAATGGGTTCATCATCCATAGCATGTCATACAAACGCATTCAGTGACACAAATTCCAATTGTGTTATTAGAGTTCACGCTAATAAGTACTTGAACCGTAATAAATCTTGTTAAGATCAAAAAGCCCGTGGCATGTTTATTTGAATGACATCTTTTTTCTCAGTTTTACACGCTGAGAATAGCTCTTGCATATATAGGACTTGAATCTGCATTGGAACTGATTTAAAATACGGAGTCGAAGCTTTCAAAGTAGGGCATTGCTTACACGTGACTTATGGAAATAGAAAACTATGGACAAACATGAAATTAAAGAACTCTCCATCTGTTGCAGCATTGCTCAGATAATTTTAGAGTATGAACGCTTCTACAACTTTCTCGCTGAAATTGTAGTTCGAAAATTAAAAAAAAATGTTTTTGCCACAAAAATAAATAAATAAAAAGAACGCTGTTTAGCATTTTGTACGTATAGAACATGCTATTAACTGATTAAGTTTTCAAGGATATACACAAAGTCATTCCCCTCACAAAAAAAAAAAAAAGCAACGCAAACTATCAGCCATTCAAAGCCACTGCAAAAGAGAAGGGAAAGAGGAAGGTATACGCATTAGCTGCAAAAAAAACAATTACAGTGAAATTCCGCATTTAACCCTTATCCTGCTGAATATTTCAATTAACCACATCCATTGCTGACTATCAGCCAATCTGAATTCATGATATTAATTTTTAGGGCCCCGCACTGAAAGTGTGGGTGCCCTATAGTAATCACTCTGTCCGTCCGTCAGTCTGTCTGTCTGTCTGTCCGTCTGTCCGTCCACAAATTTTTTTATCCTCCTCTGATAGCGCTGCCGGGGCCCTAGTCAGTTTCACTGACAGCTCTAGTTGGTTCAGTTAACAAACTGCATGACAAACAGTGTAGATCTGATTAGATGGCTTCTTCAGAAGCCATCTGATCTGGATTTACGCTGTTTCCAAAGGTAGGGGTTGTCGTGAACAGCATGATAAGGGTTAAGACCACCTAAAATTAAGATAAAATCATATTAAGAAGGTTTCAGCTACATTTTATTTGTGTTTTCCACATCCATTATGATCTAGTGGGAGACCACCTTTGTAGCTGTTCAACAGTCCAAAGGTGGTCTTAATTTAGGAATGATAGTGTAGTATTATAGGAAACGGCAAATGAAAGATCGACTGGCGGTACAGACATCAGCAGAGTGTTATTAAATGACTTCTGTCTATAAAAGCTTTGAAAGAGACTGAAGGTCTGCTAGACTGTTATTAAATTTTCTTCACTTAAAATAAAATTGCATTTTAAGGGCAATGAAAAGCCCTGGCGTAATTTCCACCATTTGAACAAGGGGTCAAACTGTCGGGACTTCTTGTTCGCTTTTCTGCGCTAAAATGTCCTAAAATGGCATGGTTTTATTTTGCCGCAGCATTTCAGTGGTTTGTTGCCGTCGAGTCCTCACCGTTGTTTCATCTATGGGGTTGTTTGATTTTTTGTGTTCTCGGAGATGTTGCACTGATGAGTCAGGAAGCCTTCATGCGGACTGAACAAATTATTTGTCTAAATCTCGACGGAATCAAGGACGCGTGTTGCGGCCGCGTAAAATTGATTTAGGGTTTTTCACTCACCGTTCCAAGGCGGTTCTTCTTCGCGGTTCACTTTTGTTCATGTTTGTCTTTGAGTGTGTGTATCGCTTATATATTTTTGCTTTGGATAGCCAATTGGCCATTTTGTGGGAAAGTAGCTGTCCTTTTGGCTTTCCGCTATTGATGTTCCCATTAGGGTCTAGATATTTAGAATCTGTGTTTCTTTCCGTTTGGTGTCTCTGATGGCTTGTGTGGGGTAATTGTATCGATTCCCGATCATTGCCTTCACTTCTATTTTTCATACTTTTGTCTTATTTCCAATCATGACTATGGGTGCTCGTGCATTGTTGTGTTCGTTGTAACAATCTCATTGAGTTTAGGATGGGAAAATTGTCCTGAACTGGAACTTAGACTGTTTGGACCAAATCTTGCGAACCTGCACTTTCTGCGGTGTCTGATCTGTGTCTACGCGGTTGCCAGTGGTCAGTATAGCTCATAGGGAGAAGACTAGTGATCCTGTAAATAACCTTTACCTGCATTTTCAAAATCCATGTACGGTACACAGTCAGCGACAGTCACGTGGACAATAGCAGGCGGGAAGCTTCTGTAGATAGTAACTTCGGGTCGAATGAAAACCCATTAACGTAAATATGTATAGCACAGTTAAATGAACAGAATACGACTTAAATTTATTTAAGTTTCTATTGCCTATTAAAGTGAAATGAATAGCACTTTGTTGTAATTTTATGGAAAACTGTGCAAATTGATGTATCGGTGACAACACTAGTTTAAACATGTTTGCTTAATTTGTAAATTATATCACTCGGGAGAGAAATGAGCGTTCTGCATGCAATCAAGTTAAGAACCATGCAAAATATGGTTACTGGGCTTGACAAAAGAAACGGTGTACCACGTTTACAAGATAGATCAAATGTTACCTTTGCGTAAAATGGGTTAGAATCATTTGGGGGTCATCATATGAACAATCTTGGATTGGCTCGAGTCCCAAATGCTACATACCCAATTTTATGACAATCTGCCCACTGGTTTTGGAGAAGAAGATTTTAGAAGGGTCTTTATCTTATATGAGCATGGCGGCCATTTTGGTCCTGTGACCTGGACCCCACGAAGAAACCTTTGTCTCGCATGCCATGAATGCTCCATATGAAAGTTGACTTAAATCGGCACAGTACCCGGGTTTCAGAGGAAAATGTTGACAGTCCACAGTCAACAATCATCAGACAAACAACGAAGGCTTGTCATACTATAAGCTCACAAATGAGCCTTTGGCTCAGGTGTACAGGGGTACACATTATTTTACTTATTTCTATCCCAGGACAAAGGTTGAGGGTCTTCGTCAATGAGGTGAATCTAGCAAGTACCCACAACATCTGTTTATAGTATATATATTAAAAAATAACAAATATTTATCAGAAAAAGTATGTTTTTAAGATATGAACGAATGTATAACAAAGGAACTACGATGCCGAGAAAAACTGCATCTGAAAATGTTGGCTGTTTATGTCGTCTGCTGAATCTTCTTGCAAACTTTTTATAAACATATTATTGCATACAGGCAAACCATGTGGCCCCAGATCAGACTGCTCCTATAATCTGGATCCTTGCTATTTGCAACAATGACTTTTAAAGAAACCGGCATACGACAAAGCAGGCGACAATCGTCGTGATTGACATTTTATGGGTAAATAATCACAAGCGACCTGACACTGACCGCCCTCAGTCCCACGAAAGACATTCGGCGTAGACAACAATAATGGGCATAGACAACAAAGTGCATGTTGTCAGAATTTTAGATTCAACAAAGGAACGACCTCCTTGGAACGGTCAGCACTAAAAGACTGCGCTATGTGTGACTTGGGGATGGGGCCGTGTGGATCTGAATATGCAGAAAGTGACGAAGAGTGACCATAAGGTTTTGCATGGCCGGTTGATTATTTGAGTTTTAACGTAACATAACCCTTAGTAGGTCGTTTCCGAAAGGGAGAAAAGAAATAGAAGAATCAGTAGAGGAGATGAAAGTGAGACACAGGAAAGACAGGGGAGAAAAAGGAAAATGAATCGAAATGTAGAAGCATAAGAAATAACACCACACACCCCTCTGCTCTTACAAAGCCGGCAGGCCTTGTCCAAGTGTAAACCGCCCCAGTGACACAAGATACTGGTGATTTCGTCTCACCCAACCTTCCCCGAACGCTTGGCATGGATAGCTTAACATGTCGGTTTTAAGCAGTTGTAACTAATTGCTAAAAGCCTAAACACTTTGAGCTGTTTCTAAAGCGAATGTTATGCAACAAATGGTGACCAAACTACTCAGATCAACCTGAACAAATATGCAGACCGATAAAGGCCTTGGTTGTCTACTAGAGACGATTCAATGTTCCTCATTTTTATTAGGGCAAAGGGCATCGGTTTCTATACACTATACATAGAATGAATGTTCTGTGTCATAACTGGTCGGAGTTCCCTAAAGACACGATGTTTCGTGTGGTGACCCTTTTTGTCAATTTAAATGGAAGATCCTGACAGTTATCCTTATTAAAACATGTTTGCAAACTGTTCAAACTATTTTGGGCTACTCAACCCTCAAGATACTCTCCCATTTAAGCACCAAATCCTTCTACTCGAGAGGTTAAAGAGGGCCTTTCCATTTGTGAATTAAGACAATTCCGTTTTTGAAAATAAGGGGCTTATTCGGAATTATTTATAGGGAGTTCAACAATGTAGACCCTGATGAGGCCGTCTCCTCTGCATCTACACCATAGCAATAGATAAGGTAAGTATTTTGTGATAATTGAAGGATAGTTTTCCTTATTTCTCCATACTTTATGGAGAATTAACAAAACATATCCTTCAATTATCACAAAATACTTACCTTATCTGTTGCTATGATATACAGTGTATGCACATGTATCTATCTGCAGGCTTCTCTTGGCCGAAACTAGCTAGTCTGGCCCAGAAAAACATGTACACTCCATATTTTTCACTTCTGTGGTGTATTCCTTGCTTCCAAAGGATAACCCTTTTATAGAACATATTTAACTTCACTACAGCTGGTGTGTGGGAATGTGTGGCGGCGGTAAAACGTCTCCCTGGCCTACATCATAGTGTAGATTATATTTTCTTGTCCTTTGGGATCATTGATTCCATTGTGGAATTTTGAAAATATCTGAGGATCACTGATGAGGCCTAATTGGCCGAAACTAGCTAGTCTGGCCCAGAAAACATGTACACTCCATAGTTTTCACTTCTGTGGGGTATTCCTTGCTTCCAAAGGATAACCCTTTTATAGAACATATTTAACTTCACTACAGCTGGTGTGTGGGAATGTGTTGTTGCGGTAAAACGTCTCCCTGCCCTACATCATAGTGTAGATTATATTTTCTTGTCCTTTGGGATCATTGATTCCATTGTGGAATTTTGAAAATATCTGAGGGTCACTGATGAGGCCTAATTGGCCGAAACTAGCTAGTCTGGCCCAGAAAACATGTACACTCCATATTTTTCACTTCTGTGGTGTATTCCTTGCTTCCAAAGGATAACCCTTTTATAGAACATATTCAAGTTGGTTATACGATAGAAATATCTCAACTACTGATCATTTACAGTACAGTCTTTCTATTTTCTAAGCACCCATCTCAACACAGAAAACACCTGAGGAACATGGTTCACATATTCAGAATATCCCGCAGATCGGATGGGTCGATTGTCTCTGAGTTAAATAAGTCCTAGAAAGGGTTATCTTTTGGAAGCAAGGAATACACCACAGAACTGTAAAATAGAGTGTACATGTTTTCTGGGCCAGACTAGCTAGTTTCGGCCAATTAGGCCTCATCAGTGACCCTCAAATATTTTCAAATTCCACAATGGAATCAATGATCCCAAAGGACAAGAAAGTATAAACTACACTATGACGCAGGGCAGGGAGACATTTTACGGCCGCCACACATTTCCAGACACCAGCTGTAGTGACGTTAATTATGTTCTAGAAAGGGCTATCCTTTGGACGCATGGAATAAACCATAGAACTGTAAAATAGGGTGTACATGCTTTCTGGGTTAGGCTAGCTAGTTTCGGCCAATTAGGCCTAATCAGTGACCCCCAGATATTTTCAAAATTCCACAATGGAATCAATGATCCCAAAGTACAAGAAAATATAAACTACACTATGATGTAGGTCAGGGAGACTTTTTACGGCCGCGACACATTCCCAGACACCAGCTGTAGTGACGTTAAATATGTTATAGAAAGGGTTTTCCTTTGGAAGCAAGGAATACACCACAGAACTGTAAAATAGAGTGTACATGTTTTCTGGGCCAGACTAGCTAGTTTAGGCCAATTAGGCCTCATCAATGACCCTCACTCTAAGGCTGCGAACATCAACCTGAACGGGGACTTTTAGACTGTTTCGTTTACCCTTAATTCCATGTATTCTAAGCAAAAAGGTATATCTAGATCATAAGCTGAAATGCGGCGGGGTCATGGTCTGTAATGCTTGCAAATGCCCGAACACAAGAGCCAATTCCGTATTTTACAGACATTTGATATTTGTCTTATTTCTGCTCAAAACAAAGTTTCTAACGAGTACCCAAAATCTATATATCAGAGCAGAAATAAGAAATTCTGCTCAAAATATTGATTGCGGGTACTCGTTAGAACCGCCTCGATGAGGCGCTTCTAACGAATACCTACAAACTATATTTTAGAGCAGAAATAAGAAAATAATGTATACTCCTCTAAACCCAAGTTTTTCAATATAAAAGTGGGGTTCAAGGGGGTCAAATTTATACAGGCGTGTTTGCGCGATGGTATACGCTCATGGTCATCGACATCACGTGACCAATACCATGAGTTTAGTTTGTGCTTAAAACACAGTCGATCAGTGAAATCCCATCTTTTCTCAGTGAAGTTCAATAAACACATTACCAGACACATTTGCTGGCAACGGTTTCAATCAAGTGTCTGGCGTAATTTTCATCAATGTTATTCTTTAATTTTGAGCTGGTAATATAGACAAAAGTTCAATGGGAAAATGAGTGTTGGAGCTCAGCTATTTAAATTCTAACGCTTTAAATCATAGAAGAAAAAAGATAAAATGTCTCCAGCTTTTACCAAATACGATTCCAGCACTACAAAAAATAATTCTCATTGCGAGAAAACAGCCGTGTGCCTAAAGGGCATGTTTCTTATATTTTCAGGAATATATATTTTTAAATAAACTCTTTTTGGTCTAAAGGTAGATTGCGGGTCCTCGTAAGAACCAGTTCAACAGAAATAAGGAAAATAATGAAAACCACAGTAAACCCCACTTTTCTGTACATAAAATAGAAGTAAAACAAAAATCAGGAATCGATACAATTAACTTACTCCACTCATCAAAGACACCAACGGGAAAGAAACACAAACATGAAGCGACCAGACCATAATGGAAACCAAAACAAAGGAAGGCCATAAGGACAATTACTTTCCCACAAAATGGCCAAATGGCTATCCAAAATAAAAAGACACAAGTGATTCACACAGTTAGTAACAAACAACAGCATAAATAAACCGCCACAGAAGAACCGCCTTGGAACGGTCAGTGGAAAGAATTCCACTGGGGGGGGTGGGGGGGGGGGCTTAAATCGATTTTACATGGCCATAATCCTCGCCCTTACCTCTGTCGCGGTATACACTAAAGTTTGGTTTACAGGGGCGTTCATTGCAATACATTGTAACCTGATGTGAATACAAGTAGTATCCTTAATAACACTATATTTTCCGACAACTTCCTTCATGGTAAAAAACGTGTCAAATATTACCGACGTCTGAAATAAAACAAGAATTCCGCCCGATAGCCATGTCACGCTGTGGGGTGCTACGTCCCCAAGCCATGAAATGTAGGTCAAGGTCAAACATGGAAGTTTGTATAAAAGTTCCTATCCCTAGATGCAAGTGTACTAAGTATCGTTAATGAAGCTCCTATAGTTCTTCAGAAATGGACTCAAACATTAGAGTGAACGCTAGGGTTGACGCAATAGTTTACAAAGTCAGTGAACCATGAAAGGTAGGTTAAGGTCAAATATGGATGCATGCATTAAAGTTGCCATCTATAGATGCGAGTTTATACCAAGCATCATTAATGAAACGCTTACAGTTCTTGAGAAATGTACTCTTTCATTAGGTAACACTAGGGTTGACGCAAACGTTTACTAAATCAGTTAACCACGAACTGAAGGTAAAGGTCACATATGCATGCTTGCATTAAAGCTGCCATCCCTAGGGAGAAGATTGTACCAAGTATCATTAATGAAGCTCTTATATCTTTTGATAAATGGACTCTAACAAAGCGGTGAATACTAGGGTTAATGCAATAGTTTACAAAGTCAGTGAATCATAAAATGTTGATCAAGGTCAAATATGTATGCTTGCATTATAGTTTATACTAATTTATTTTATTGTAAAGAGTTCCATTATAATTTCAACGTTTCACCAGTTGAATATTCTGATACTTCGCTTTTCTGAATGAAGGGAAAAGTTTAGTATTAGGCATGATTCCCGCATCACTGAAGAAACATTTGTATTATTCAAGAAAAAGATCAGCTCTATCTGTGATTTGTTGAGTAATAAATCACAATTTGGAGGTCAGTTGTAAAGTAGACAAATCACGAGCGCGTAGCGCGCGTGAGTTGTCTACTTACAACTGACCGAAAAACTGTGAATTATTACTCAACAAATCATAGACAAGAGCTGATCAATTTCGATTCTAACACGCTGAAAATCGGCAATAATGTTGTTGTTTCCTTCAAATTCTCACAACCTTTCGCCATTGTTAGAAGAAATCCCGCTAAAATTATCGACTGAAACACATGCATTTATATCCTTTTCTTACGTTTTCGACGCGAGAAAATGACGTTACACCGTCTAACGTCAAGGAAATCGACGTCATAAATTGAGAATTTTAATGACGTCACTCGTCACGCCCTTCCGAGCTGTGATTTGTTGCAGAATAAAACACAGTTATTTTCCATTGCCTATATAGGCGCGCTGTGTTAGAATTACAAATTAGTTGAATAACTCAGTCGTGTTGTTGATATCAAACATTACACTGCTTTGATAAAGATAATCCTGGAATTGTGAAGGCTCAAATTCAATCACGCCATGTTGCTAGCAGAAAACATAATCTTTGGTTGAAATATGGTCAAGGGCTAGCGCCAATCCGAGGCTGGTACTGCCAGTGTATTATAGATAGTCGAACAGTAGGGTGTTGTGCACATACTGCTAGGGTATGAAAGGCACCAAACAGATAAATCAACAAAACAACCAAGCTTGGTGTTCATGGAGCATGTATTTGATGCAGCGGCAGAAATTGATGATTGCGGGGATGATGATTGAGGTTTAAGTGATGTTTCCAGCTATATTGTAAAATGCGTGGTATACCGCCATCAGATAAGCAGAAATGGTAGCATTAAAGGAGCTTATTTATAACACATATTTATATTTACTTAATAACAAGGGCAGATAATCAATGTTCTGCAGCAACAATTTCAAATTTTATATTTATATTTTACAAATTATGGTAGTATATATATATATATTACTGAACAGCAATGTAGATTAGATCAAATAAGTAGTAAAAGCGTGTTGTGGTTTTTCGTAAAGTTAGTCTTTTAAAAATACACGAACTCACGACCAAGTGTGTTGTTTCCCTACTCATAAATAAAACCTCCTACAGAAGAAACAATACCTCATTGCACATGTGTTTCAGAGCCTATTTAGTTTTAGGATTGTACAATCTTAATAGAACGGCATATGACTTTGTTTGTCACCAGGCCGACAAGGGGGTGGGTTACCGACAAGGAGGGTGAGTTACCCCAACCACTTTTATTAGTTATATCTTCTGTTGAAGTCCCCGTTCCAACTTTTATTTTGCATAGACAAGGTCAATAGATAGGAGGTTATTTATGGGGATTTGAGCTACGATCGGGTTGATGGGTCAAGAAAAGGCCTTATTAACACTGCCCCTTTTGTTATTATTTTTTGTTCTAAAAGGCTTATGTGCTTTTTCTTTCTGCTACGCTTGTCTCGTAACATGTGTCACACGGAAGTTTTATCGTAATAAAATACGAATTTCATTAAGAATACACGCCTATACAAATACATTGTAAACTTTATCGCCGAAAAAAAAATGAAAATTTTATGATAAAAATGGGATATTTTTCTTATTTCTGCTTAAGATATAGATTGAGGGTACTCGATAGAACCGCCTCGATGAGGCGGTTCTAACGAGTACCCACAATCTATATTTTAGAGCCGAAATAAGAAAATAAGTTTTACCCCTGTAAACCCCAGTTTTACTATATAAAAGTGGGGTTCAAGGAGGTGAAAATCATATAGGCGTGTTTTCGTGATGTATCGTATATAATAAACTAAGAATTTGTTCAGTTGCAATTGTCGTTATAACGAGTTTTTGTCGTTATATCCGATGTCAGTTTAAAGAGAGTTGACCGTACAAGACCATCATTCAGACTTGTCTGTCGCGTTGCAAGACAAAATGAAACAGATGTAATTCTTGACAAGTCAATTAATTTCTGCGCCCTTATGATCAATAGATACCATTCATCGCTCTTTTAAAGTTGCATGCCTTAGCAATATCAGCCAGGAAACAAGATAAACTATTGTACAAAGTCATATATTCTCTGATTCGATTTCTAGTCTACGCACATACCCATCACGTGGACAAGTCCGTGAAATGAACACCCCCTTAAACCTCACTTTATATAGAGAAAACTGGGGTTTACGGGGGAATACGTTATTTTTCTTATTTCTTCTCCAAGACAGTTAGAACCGCCTCAGTGAGGCGGTTCTAACGAGCAGCCACAACCTATGTTTAAAGTTAAAATAACAGAAATACCACAGATTTTCATCAGAAAAGTCGCCATTTTGGAGATGCGATAAAATGCACTATGTTGCACGGATGTGTTATTGTAATGCTAACAGTTCCGAAACCCCAGCACTTTAAGTATATAGAGACTTGCAAAGACAGTGAGATACGTTTCTAATGCACCGTCTGATCACAACATGTACTGATCGGCAAATGGCTCAAAAACCTTCGGTACCATCAAAATTTGTTCGACATTACGAAAACATGCCTATACAAATACATTGTAAATTTTACCATGCAAAACCGAAAATTATTTGATGAAAAATTGTGGTATTTTTCTAATTTCCGCCCAAAATATAGATGATTGGTACACGTTAGAACCGCCTCGGCGAGGCGGTTCTAACGAGTACCCACAATCTATATTTTAGAGCAGAAATAAGAAAAATAAGGTTTACTCCTGTAACCCCAGTTTTACTATATACAAGTGGGGTTCAAGGGGGTCAGAATTAAATAGGCGTGTTTTCGTGATTGAGATAGGGGTAGTAAAGTAAAAAAACGACAGTACTACTACTAATAATAATAACAACAACAACTTTTTGGAACGGTTAGTAAAAATCACTAGGCAGGCCTAAAGCCATTTTACGTAGCACAATCCTCGACGTGGTTTAGACAAATAATATTTTTTTCGGTCCGCGTGAAGGGTTTCGGAACATCTCCGAGAACCTAAAAACACACAAACGAATACAGAGATGTAACAACGATATGGACTCGGTATCGTGAAATAACTGAAATGCTGGAGCAAACGAAAACTAGCAGTTGAATTTCGGTGGGCCCGACAAGAGACAGGACTACAAGCACCAACTGACATCACTTAAAAGTAAGTCTTTTGGTCGCACCGCCATATTATCTCAGGCCCGACCAGTCGGTGTGCAATTATTTCCTCGAGGTTAAGTAAGCTACCAACATTAGAAAGAATGGGAAATCTCGATGTACTTTTGCAATGCAACTACATGTAGTATTATTGAAACACGATTTAGATTTCACTATAATAAAAAGCTGTGCTTGAAATTTTTGCAAATAAATAATGCTGGATGAGCACCTTGTTAAATCACATTAGGACAACGCCCCCATGTGACATAAAACATTCTTTTAGGGACCAGTTGTTCAAAACTAACGACGTAGTTAGTTAACGAATCTTTAATACTTTGATCATTTAATATTAAATATATACTAATATTTTTGCTAATATTTTTGCTAAAAAATCTACTCGTATTTTTGCAGCAAAAATACAAAAATTTAAGATATTGTACTTGCAAGAGAACAGTTAACAATATGACCGCTAACCAGCTCGCTTAGCTAACGATGCTTTGAACAGCTGGGCCCAGATTTCCAAAACTGATAGTTTTCTAAAATGAAAGTTTGTGACTATCTTCTTAATTTCTGCCACAAGTATAGATTGTGCCAGTAGATTCTTGTTAGAACCGCATCAATTATGTGGTTCTAATAAGTATACGCAATCTTTGATTTAGAGCTGAAATAATAATTACTAATGTTAATAAACAATAAAAGTGAGGACAATGATCACAAATCTATTCAGTTACCTCACACCTCACCATGTTAGCAAGTCCATGTAATGAACACCCCCACCCCTAAAACCCACTTTATATACAGAAAACTGGGGTTTAAGGGGATAAACATTATTTTTCTTAATTCTACTCCAAGATATAGGTTGTGGATACTCGTTAGAACCGCCTCAAGAGGCGGTTCTAACTAGCATCCAGGACCTATGTTTAGAGTATGAATAAAAATATATAAAAAATTTCATGGGAAAAGTAGCCATTTTGGACATATGAAAGAATGCACTATATCACACGGTTGTGTTAGCGTAATGTACATTCAAGACACCTAAAAAAATAGCCGGCCTCGGTAGCTCAGTTAGATGCGCATCTGAGTGGTGATCAGGAAGACGCAGATTCAGCGAAGCCTCGCATTTTATCCCTTTTCGTCAACTCATTTAATAAATTCAATAATACACGAACACACATGTAAGATCCTCTATTTTTATTATAAAGGACGTTTTTTTTTCTCTCTATATATAAAATTGGGTTTACAGTTTACAGGTGTGTCCATAGATTGGAAACAGTACATTCATTCCTGTAATTGTTTTTACTCATAAGAATATGCTTATTTATTTTGACTGCAAAGCAATGACTTCTGTCTGATAGCTCCAAATGGATTCAAACGTTTTGGGGATGATGAAAAAGTATCAGAGAGGCAGAATGATATAAATTCAATGCTGATATTGGTTAAACGTATGGACTGACTCCAGTCTAGAGTGTCCAGTACACCGTGTCTGATCAGGATCTACAATGTTTGCTTAAAGTACATGAATTTATGGGTTAAACGAAACATTCCAAGCCCCAGGCCAGAACAATTTTTTTCAGCCAACACTCAGAGACAATCGACCCACAAGTGTTGTTAGTGCTTTCAATATCATTTTTATCAGTGTTTTACGACCCTTAAAGTAATCTTGAGCAGAAGAAATACAAACTGCACAAAGTTGAAGAACGGGGAGAAGTGACATGAAGAACACACTATCGACAGAAAGCGGGTGTCGCTTCGCTATTTAGCTACCCATCACGTGAACAAGTCCGCGAAATGAAGAACCCCTAAACCCTACTTCATATAGAGAAAACTGGGGTTTACGGGGCTACACATTATTTTTCTTATTTCTGCTCGAAGACATAGGTTGTGGGTACTCAATGAGGCGGTTCTAACGAGCACCCATAACCTATGTTTGGAGTGTAAATACGAAAAATATAACACATTTTCATCAGAAAAATCACCTTTTTGGAGGTTTGAAAAATGCACTATATCACACGGATATGTTATCGTAATGCAAAGGTGAAGAACGGGGATAAGTGACACGAAGAACACATTATCGACAGAGAGCGGGTGCCGCTTCGCTATTTAGCTACCATTTTGCCATTTAGACGACCATGTCATTCCGAATTTCACAACGAACATGTCCCCGGGTCAACGTCCTTTTTTCTTTAAAGTAAGTCATAGGTCAAGGTCAGGGTCAGGGGTCAAATATGTTTTGTATGAGTGGGAATCCCTTGTCATGCCAGATATGAAGGCTCTATCTGAAACTGTTCAAAAGTTATGACCAGTGTTTTTGTTTTCTTTAAAGTAGGTCACATGTCAAGATCACATGTCAATTTTTTTTTTGCATGAGAAGAAAACACTTGTCAAAAGGAACCTACTTGCCAGATATTAAGGCTCGGTCGGAAACTGTTCAAAAGTTATGACCAATTTTATTTTTGTGTCTTTAAAGTAGGTTAAGATCAATATCATAGGTCAAAACGTTTGTATGCATGGAAGCCCTTGTCAAAAAGAAACCTACATGCCAAATATAAAGGCTCTATCTGCATTGATTCAAAAGTTATGACCAATGCTAATGTTGTCCCACCAACAAACAAACCCGCCGCAAACAAACCAATTAACAGACATGTCCCAGCTATACTACCGGGGAGATACAAATTCATACAGTTTCATAACTAGATGACGGGAGGCCCCCGCCCATTGGGGCTTGAAGAAATAGATGGGCTGCATGATGCATGACGTTAAACCTCAAATCAAACAAACAAAAAACTAGATGATGAGGGATCATTACGCTGCGAAAACGGCTTCGCATCGGTCTATAGTGCTTGTCTTTATCGGGTTTTAGAAATCATCACGAAAACACGCCTATATAATTTTGGCCCCCTTGAACCCCACTTTTATACAGTAAAACTGGGATATTATTTTTCTTATTTCTTCTCTAAAATAAAGATTGTGGATACTCGTTAGAACCGCCTCCATGAGGCGGTTCTTACGAGTACACACAATCTATATTTTGAACAGAAATAAGAAAAATATCACAGTTTTTCCGTTCAGAATTTTCATTGTTTTCGTCGATAAAGGTTACACTGTATTTGTATAGGCGTATTTTCGTAATAGTAGCGTTTGCCGGGTCCTCCACGCATCGTGGGACTAACCGCGATAGTCACTGCTTACGTAATTTCGTGAATAAGCCAACCACTCTGCAGATGTCGCTAAACAGCAAGGCTGTAGAAGTGGTATATATAGAGGCTATTTACTTTTTTGAGATGAATACCAAAAATATTTCATCTCGTGTGTTGAAAACATCAGAAAATTCTGAGTTTTCAACACACGAGATGAAATATTTTTTTATGTATCGAAAAAAATGTAAATTTTCTTTTTATTTTATAATATTTTAGGACACTTACTGTAATTGATCAATTGGATCTTACGTCACAATTTTTACTTGGCTATGACGTCACAACTGTCAGTTTCAAAACATAAACAGATCCCCATTTCGAATACAGCATTTTTAAAGTAAAAAGAGTACTTTTCAAGATATTTTACAGAATTATTTTATAGATAACATATATGAATTTTGGCGAGAAAGGTAGTCCCGGATGCTACTGTGAAATAACACGGTCATGTTATTTTTCACACTGTGAAAATATCATTTATGTTTTCTCAAGTGTGAAAATATTACTTTTGTTTGTTTCAGATATGCATTGGTTTCACTGCTTTGCATAAAATAAATAAATAACCGTTACAGAAGGACTTATAAAGATGAAGCAACGATAACGAATGGAAAATGAAAGTGACACACTGAGTGTCAATAATTACATTTGAACTCTTACTTGTCAACAGAAAACCTCTCTTGAATTATTGATGCGAACATAAAATAAACAGATTCCAGATGAGTAATTAAACCTGTTGTTAATGAGGTGTAATGTTTACCTTGTTTTATTGGTTTAGAAACTTGAAACAAACAATAACAGGAGATAACTGCTCAGGACTGTCTGTCCCGGGTTTTATACCGACAGCATGTGTTCCCTATTATTGTGCCGTTATAATGAATTTGCCGTGATATCGAATCCCAGTTAGGGTTATAATATAATGTTATTAATCAAGTAATTTCGTATTGGCCCAGGTACAGGTCCGAGGTCTGCTGCATTGGCCCGAGGCCGAAGGCCGAGGGCTAATGCAGCTGACCGTGGACCTGTATCTGGGTCAATGCGAAATTACTTGATCAATGACAATTTTATTAATTGACACAATTAAATAATCATGATTATTGATTTTTTGACCTCACTTGACCTCAGTTAATATTGGTTGACCTGGTGTTAATACGGATGACCTCCGATCAATACAGGATAGTCAATTAATAAATTATGTTATAAAAGGTCTTTTCCATGTCATTAATCCAAGAAACAAATGTTATGGACATTTGTTAGAATCGCCTCGGTGAGGCGATTCTAACAAATATATATAACATTTGTTTCTTGGAGTATCTTTCGTGGCTATGGATTCGATTTGGGGAATTTCCAACCCGAGGGAATCCCATGTCGCTTGGAATGGAGCTAAGAATTCTTTCCATTGAAATTGTCGTATTACGGGTTTGCCGTTATAACAAATGTCAGTATAAAGAGGGTTGACTGTACAACATACAGTAAATAGGGTAGACCAACTACAAGAAATTGCAAAGGAACAACAACATTGGGACGGTCAATGAAAAAGCTATTCTGAATAAACTTGCTTAGGGAGTGTGCTTAAGTCACTGTCTGGAAGCTGGTAAGTGAGTTGATTTTAACCTCTTTTAGCGGCATTGAATTAAGGCAAAGACCAGACATTACATTATAGTGTTAGAACTTTCAATGGCTGCACTTATCTGTTTGCAGTGCAAGGATATCCACCAACTAAATGTAGTCCGTGTCAAGCTACAAGGGACTACGTTATGTGCGCTCTGTGAAGCCTCAAATACGTTTGTACACCGTGACAAACTTAGACTACAAACTTACCAAACTGCATACAAAGCTTTGTGTCAATGGCCAACCGTATAGAGCTTCTGATCAGACTAAAAAGGCTAATCTTTGCTTTCGCTGGGTAGAATTGCTTGAAGAACCCTTTTACTTAAACAAACTCCTCTGTTAAGACCAGCTAAAATTAAGACTAATTCTGCTTTTAAAAGCATATTTAAATTGTTTTAGTATTCTTTCTTAGTGGTTTTTACACCCTGTGTCCGCTAGTAAGGGGCCACCTTTGGGACTGTTCAGAAGTGGTCTTTTCTCAAATGTCATCACGAAAATACGCCTTTATTATTCTGACCCCTTAAACCCCACTTTTATATAGTGAAACTGGGGTTTACAGGGATATTTCAAAATATTTTTAGCAGAAACAAGAGAAACATCACGAGTTTTCATCTTAAAGTTTTCATTTTTTATTTGGCGATAAAGGTTACATTGCATTTGTATAGGCGTGTTTTCGTAATGTGATTAAGATTGGTCAGTGTCAGAAATGACAGACGAACTATTATTGTTATTAAATCTTTTGTTTATGGCTTCTATTTCAAATACATTCTTGGCGCACATACTTGTTGCGCCGGCTAAGTGATGTAAAATGAAGCCACAATGGTTGTCATTGGAAACAAAGATCACATTACACCTGGAACATAGGAGAAACTCTTCAGACCAAAATACCCATCCTCTGGCGGACATGGCTTGGCAATGACACGGTTGTCCATGAAATCTCACCAGAAAAGAAAAGCATCACGCTACCAAGTCCGTGACATGAACACCCCCTTACACCCCACTTTATATAGAGAAAACCGGGGTTTACGGGGGCATACATTATTTTCCTTATTTCTGCTCCTAGACATGGGTTGTTGGTACTCGTTAGAACTGTCTCAATGAGGCGGTTCTAACGAACACCCATAGCCTATGTTTTGAGTATGAATAAGAATAATTCACAAATTTTCATTAGAAGATTGACCGTTTTGGAGATGTGAAAAAGTGCACAATAACGCAAGGGTGTGTCTTCGTAATGGAAAGAAAGAAACTATTCAGGAAAATTCTCTATCAAAGTCAAACCTAGATATACATGTGACTTGAAAGTAGCATAAGATAATACACTCGCCAACAACAAAAAAGAATATATGTATCATGTTCTTGCACAGATTTGAATTGTGCTCAGTCAAACATTTGGAATGTAAATCTTTTCACATACTTTGCAACCTTATATATTTCATTTTAAGAGGCTAAAAATATGGCTATGGCTGATTCAAAAGCGCATAACCTTTATTCTGGATTGTTGTTGTTGCCGCTGTGTTGAGATTTAGTGACACGTCAGTCTTTGGTAGTCATTTTGCGTTGTCACCAAGACAAGCCAGAAAAGAAGCGGAAGGGCTTGTAGATTGGACTAAATGGTGGACAGGGAAGAACGGCGTAAAAATGAAAGTAGAGAAACCGAAACAAATCCTATGCATCGATAATACCCAAGGCCTAAGAAATACAAACAGTGAAGACGGGAAGACCTACACCATCGTAGTCACATGTGAAACGCCAAGATCTGCAAAGGTAGGTCAGGTGGTTTTTCTCCGGGTACCCCGGTTTTAGCCCACCTCTAATTACGATCGGCTCGATGTGAGTGAAAATAATCTTGAAAGGGCCGTAAAACCAAATTAAAAAAAAAATACAATCGTAAAGAGAGGGCCCTGAAAGTCGGTAATAGAGAGTCATTGTCAACCACAGGTCTTCTTTTTCCAGCCATGTTTCAAAGGTTACCATGATGAATATGAAACAATGAAAAAGGTGACAACCCATACTAACAACGTCTGGCTTCAAAACTTCTTCTTAAACGGTTAGAATGCATTTAGACCCCCCCCCCCTTATTTGCATATTCAGATGCTAAGGTCTCTTGAATGTGAACTATGCGAACTATTGCTAGCTGTTTGACAGACAAGAGCAAGAATACCGATTCGTTCAGTAATAAGACCGGTGATCCATTATTATTATGTTCTGTATCTTCTCTTCGCCATTGAAAGTTTGGTTTCAGTGGTAAAATGCAAACGAAGTGGCATTTTGCACTTTCTGGTCCACTGATCTCTGATCCACGTTCTTCCAGTGCGCATGTGCAGCAAACTGACATGGCTAGACACGTGACTTGCATGAAGTTACCTCTTGGTATCCATTACATTCTGGCGAGCGGCAAAGGCTCTGGCGAGACTGCGGTAACGCGCAGGCTCGCCAGAACCTCTGCAGGTCGCGCGCGTATACTATAAGAACTCTTTTCTCAAGAGTTGGTCCAAATAAAACAGAGGAAGTATTGCATGTTCCTTATCAATACTTGTCAAGAACTAAAAACGATTCCGTCATTCAAAAATTTTAATATAGCGTTTTAATACAGCAAGCTTTATTGTTAGAAAACCGGAGACACCCCATCGGTTTGACACCTCTTAGGAATCATATGAGCATCACTGGGTGAGAAGCATGAAATTGTAATTTACCTATCAGCCACTCGAACATATTTGTATAAAGAACTCAAATAATCTTCCGACACCATTTTCATGGAAAGAGGATGGTGCTCTGCTGAGTTCGTAACGCGGGGTGTACCAGTTACATTTTGTATACCATGGCAGAACTAAGGGTGAGGATTGACGCCACGTAAAATCGAATTTAGGACCACACCTCCCGATGTAAACCATTTTTTGGGGGGTTACAGTCCTTCTAAGAATAGTTTTATCCGATCGTCAACACGTGGTGGGCGAAAACCGGACTAACCAGAGAAAAACACATGCTCTTTCATTAAGAACTTGGAGGCTCACATGTGACCCACGAGAAGCTCGAACCCACAGCGGTGAGAAACCTTATGGTTAAGAGTCAGACCTCTTACCCACAAGGCCACGGATTCGTGTCTACAAGGTAGTGCTTCGGTTGAATGGTTTTGCGAGTATAACCTGAAATTAATTGTATTTTGGATAGCTGTTCCGCCATTTTCAGAACGCGGTATCTGATCAGGGTTACATATAAGGCTACACTTTTTGTCGTTTAGTATTTAACGAAGCGGTCTGACTTCCCCGTCCAGGCCCATTTTCCAAATTCACACTCAAAGACAATGGACTCAACACTACTATCAGTGCGATTTTGTCACCAACGAAACATGCCTATATAATTTTGACCCCATTTAAAGTAGAAGTAAAACAAAGATCAGGAATCGATACAATTAACTTACTCCACCCACCAAAGACACCAAAGGGAAAGAAACACAAACACCAAGCGACCAGACCATAATGGAAACCCAAACAAAGGAAGGCCACAAGGACAGTCACTTTCCCACAAAATGGCCACATGGCCATCCAAAATAAAAAGAAACAAGCGACACACACAGCAAGCAACAAACAACACCACAAATAAACCGCCACAGAAGAACCGCCCTGGAACGGTCAGTGGAACGATTCCCACTGGGGGGCCTAAATCGACCTTACGCGGCCACAATCCTCGCCCCCACCTCCGCCGCGACCTAGACAAATAATCTGCCCAGTACGCACGAAGGCCCCCCAACCCATCAGCGCAACATCTCCGTGAACACAAAAATCAAAGAACAACAGAGGTGAGACAACGGTGAGGACTCGACAGCAAGAAACCACTGAAATGCTGGAGCAAAAGAAAACCAACAGTTATGTAGTAAAACTGGGGTTTACAGGGATAAACATTACTTTTCTTATTTCTGCTCAAAAACACAGAGTGTGGGTATTCGATAGAGCCGCCCTGTCGAGGCGGTTCTTGACGGGGTGGTTCTATCGAGTCCCTTTGAGCAGCAAAAATAAGAAAAATATCAGATTTTGAATCTGGAAATGTTCCTTTTTGGATGGTAAAATCTTCCAATGCATTTGTATAGACGTGTTTTCGTAATGTAAGCTGATAAATCTAATACATTCTGGGGGTAAACTCTATATATTGTATGTAGGTGAGGGCTATAAGAAGTTGTTGCAAATAAAAGAGAATACACAGTGTCCTGGATAACAATCTGAAAATAATCTCGATAAAACCTGCTCACATACAAACTACGCAGCATCTGCTCAAGTTATAAAGAATATAAGAATCTTATATGGGTGTGAGGGGTGGATTGAAAAATCCGTCCCGGGGACACTGTCCGGCATCACGAGGCTTGCCGAGTGATGCCGGACAGTGATCCCGAGGGACGGATTTTTCTATCCGCCCCTCATACCGATATTGGTTTCTTTTTCTTGCATACCTTCCATTTCTATTGCGAATTTTTAATGCTGCTGTCACTTCGGTTACCGAATTCCGCCATTTTGTGATGACACAACAGGAATGTTTAGTGACGGCACGCATGACGACGCCGCGCATGAGGTTGTAATCAACCAGTGCATTTATCAAACACACGATTATATTCGATTTGGGGTCGGAACACCAGGGTCAGAACATAAATTTCTATCCCAGGGTAAAATCGCGGATTTCCTTGCCTTGTGTGCAAGAACAGTTTTTCTGGGCACTGCCCAATATATCATTTCTGGCGTAGTAATATTTCAAATATCTTAAACGTTTCAAATTTATTCGCAAGGATATGATTTATAGGGTGTAGCCTCATATTTAAACCATGGAACAAAAGTTCTATAGAACAGACAGTAATTTGAATACATTGAAATTGCTATGAAGAAATATGAATAGTCATTAATTTAAACGTTTTAATCGAAACCGTTAGTGACGAAACAATATTCAGCCATGAGGGAAATCATAGAAACATCCGTGTCATACAGATTTCATACTGGCTAATAAGCATCATGCCAACAAGTCCCTGTCAAGAAAATCTTAACCCTTGTCCTGCTGAATATTCATATATGCCACACCCACTACCGATTATTTACCAATCAGATTACCTGTAGCAAATTATTACAACAAATTCACAATCTGAATGGCAAACAATGTAGATCCTGATCAGATGGCTTCGTCAGAAGCCATCTGATCTGGATCTACATTGTTTCAAAGATAAGGCATATCCGGGATTAGCAGGACAAGGGTTAAATATAAACATTCCTAGTGCATTTACAGAATATAAGAATCTTACATGGGTGTGAGGAGTGGATGGAAAAATCCGTCCCGAGGGTCACTAGCCGGCATCACGAGGCTTGTCGAGTGATGCCGGGTAGTGATCCCAAGGGACGGTTTTTCTGTCCACCCTCACATGCATGCAGGATTCTTTTCCTTGCATACCTTCCATTTCTGAGCGTGGATTTTTGATACTGCAGTCACTTCGTTTGCCGACATCCGTCATATTGTGATGACACCACAGTAATTTTGGTGACGTCACGTAACGTTCTTTGATGTCAACCTTAACGATAGCGCATATGAGGTCGTATTCAACCAGTGCATTTATCAAACCAGCTAGAATATTCGATTTTGGGTAAGAAAACCGGGGTTAGAACAGAATGTCTATCCCAGGCAAAAACTATGGATTTCCTTGTCTCGTGTGCAAGAAATGTCTATTTTAACTACTAGGACGCAATGTTGTTATGGCTCGTCTGCTGTTACTTGGAAAACTGCGTGCAATTGTTATAGCTTTCAACCAGAGTTTTTGTCACAATGGAAAATATTATGACACAATACACGCCATAAAGTGGAGTTTAG
Organism: Lucinisca nassula; assembly: GCA_963580285.1. NCBI lineage: Eukaryota > Metazoa > Mollusca > Bivalvia > Lucinida > Lucinidae > Lucinisca > Lucinisca nassula. The sequence continues at coordinate 64,018,621 of OY757023.1, forward strand.
ATGTGATCGTATAGTTTTATATTATTCTGAAAGTAAGTACTTCGCAAATAAAATAAAGTAAAAAAAGTTTTCTGTGTTTCTTTATTGTTTTCAGACCATTCCAAAATTGGTCTTTTAATTATTAAACGAAAATATTTTAGTCAAACGAAACTTTGACTAAAATCGAAAGCGAGGACGTCTGAGTCAAGACCTAGCCTTAGCCCGGCTCCATGCATACTCAAGTCTAGCAGAAACCTGACTGACTTGACACGATCAAACTGGACGTTTTATATGTTTGAGAGCATTCCACAGATTTTTGTTCTCGCGATAATACAATTTCTGTTTATACCAACTGTCTATCATTCACTAAAACGTTAAAAGTATTTCAACACCCCACCTGTACCCACACCTGCAGGATACTATATACCTAAAGAATGGCCCAACTGCCCACATAACTGACATCCCAACAAACCCGAGATTCATATTTTCTATCTGTCATGTGTTCTTGTTTCCAAATAATAAGTCGCAGTCCATCTCAGAGGTGGACGGAGTCGGTCGGACGGACGGACAGGGGTGTAACTTTATGTCCTTTTCACGGTAAAATATACAATGTATAGGCGTGTTTTCGTAATGCGTTCTTAAAGGTGCATTATTGAGCTATCGGTAAAAATGCTTCCAAAAATAAAATACATATAGCCGGTAATTTTCTTTAAAACAATACAAATGAATGCATTTTATGCAAAAATGCGAACAATTATGATGACAGGTAAACGAGTTTGTGAGGGATTCCCTAACTAGGTTTCGAACACTAGTTAGATCTATTTTTAGTTCGTGACAAAAATAGAATCCACATATATGACGTTATGCGACGTCCGTTTTTGGCCTTGTTTGCTTAGGCCATGCCTGAACCGGAAAAAAATATGACGCTGAATACCATGCCATAAGTAACGACACTCAGGGGCGATTCTGTCGCCGTGTATGTGTAAAGTGACGCATTTATTTTTAGAACAGAAATTCCGAACACATGTTCAGAGCGAAGGGTAAACACGAATGAAAACGACCATTTTCACAAAGTTCTGAAGCTGTATTTGGCTCCAAAAGTGTACACATAACAAAGGAGTATAAATTGAAGATAAAAACCAGAAAAAAAGTTTGAGACCCGGTAGCTCAATAATGCACCTTTAAACATCACGTGAACAAGACCGTGAAATGAACACCCCGCTAAACCCCACATTATATAGAGAAAACTGGGGTTTACGGGGGTATACAATATTTTTCTTATTTCTGCTCCAAGACATAGGTTGTGGGTACTCGTTAGAACCGCCTCAATGAGGCGGTTCTCACGAGCACCCACAAACTATGTTTGTAGTATAAATAAGAAAAAAATCACAGATTTTCGTGAGAAAAGGAGCCATTTTGGAGATGTAAAAATTGCACTATATCGCATGACTGTGTTAACGTATTGAAGACGTATTTTCGTTTGTCGCAGCGCTTATACATGTAGTTTTCCATTATGACTATTTTACCGTTATACATGTCAAGGGACTTTTTATTGTTGAATTAAATGCAATATATGCTTCCGTTGTCTTCCCAACAGGATCAGTTTCATTTATTTATAAGTCCCAGCATGGGCAAACCTGGCTTCGGGCTATGTAAAACTACTAGAGGCTTAAACTCCAGAGTTTATGAAAGTTCAATACCTACTTTTATTTATAATTACGGCTCCAGGTCACTAATGAGGCTTCCAACTGTTGATTTTCTTTTGTTACGGTATTTCAGTTACTTCATGCTGTCGAGTCCTCATCGTTGTTTTATCTCTGTATTCGTTCGATCTTTTGGCGGACTGAACTAATTCATTATGATAACACACCCGTGCGACATAGTGCATTTTTTAACATCTCCAAAATGGCCTTTTTCTGATGAAAACCTGTGATATTTTTCTTATAAATACTGCAAACATAGGTTGTGGGTGCTCGTTAGAACCGCCTCATTGAGGCGGTTCTAACGAGTACCCACAGCCTATGTCTTGGAGCAAAAATAAGAAAAATAATGTATGACCCCGTAAAGCCCAGTTTTCTCTATATAAAGTGGGGTATAGGGGGGTCTTCATTTCACGGACTTGTAAACGTGATGGTTTATCAAACCAAGGGCACCGATTGTAACCCCCCCCTCTCCCCCAACCATTCCAAGGCGGTTCTTCTGTTCTTCTATCGTGTGTCGTGGTTTATATTGTTATAGTTCGTTTTTTTTATGTGTCTTTGTCTTTTGCTACTATCTCTTTGGATAGCCGTTTGGCTATTTTGTGAGAAAGCATCGCGAAAACAAGCGTATATAATTCTGAACCCCCTTGAACCTCACTTTTATATGAGCACCGCAAAGCGAATTTGTGTCTTCGAGCATTCCGTCATGACAAATTAAACTGCGCATGCCCAGCCATTCAGAGGGGCCATGGAAATGGCTTTCTGTCTGAAGGTTCCTCTTGAATCACTGCTTGTATGAGCGAGCAGCGAAGGTTCTGGCGAGACTGCGCGGATGCGCAGGCTAACTGAACCTTCGCTGCTCGCATAGGCGATAAGTACCAAAATCGCTTGGCGGGGCCCATATAGTAAAACTGGGGTTTAAAGGGGTAAACCTTATTTTTCTTATTTCTGCTCTAAAATATAGACTGTTGATACTCGTCAGAACCGCCTCGAGGCGGTTCTAACGAGTACCCACAATCTGTATACACCTATATAATTCTGACCCCCTTGAACCACACTTTTATATAGTAAAACTGGAGTTTACAGGGGTAAACCTTATTTTTCTTATTTCTGCTCTAAAATATAAACTGTGGATACTCGTCAGAACCGCCTCGATACGGCATCTGATCAGGGCCTACACTGTTTGCAAAATGTTCAGCAAATTTCCAAACAGAGTCTAAAGAAAACACAACTTGACACCCCTAAATTTTGAAATGGACGCCGTCCATATATAAGGAGGAAGATTCCATTTGGTACAAAAGGGTTATTAACCATTATCATGCTGAGCACAATAATCTCTTACTTTGCAAACAGTGTAGCTGCAGATCAGATATTTTCTGAAAGGATCTACACTGTCATTCAGCATGTGAATTTGAACAAATACATGTCTATTATATCAGGTAATTTGATTGGTGGATAGACAGAAAAAGGTGTGGCAAATTAATTTATTCAACAGGATAAGGATGAAGAGATTTTCGATAGTATGGAGCAGCTAATAAGGCGTCAAATAACATCAATGCTTCCATCTGTCATCTAGAAATATTTACTCCTAAAACAATAACAGGCGATAATCTCATATCCTCATGACATTTTTTTCTAGTCCATTTCATTCCCATGGCAATGCAAATGTCAAAATGATCAAAATACTTGTCAGCTTAGAGGATTGTGATGAAAATTACTGACCATGATTACAGTAGTAGAGGAGACACAAACATCACAGACAAGAGTACAAACTTTCTTTCTTTCTTTCTTTCTGTCTTTACGCCTTAACCCGAAGGGGACACACACAGTTAGCATTATATACACCCAAGATATGCAGGAGGAAAGCCTGCAAAGTATCATATCAAAGGGGGGGGGGGGCGGTTTGGGCTGGCCCGGGGTGGGTGGGGAGGGGGAGGCTACAGTTGACATCCCGATCCGAAGGACGGTGCACTTTATGACTTTAGGCAGTGTGCCTATCTCCATAAAATGAGTTTATTTATTTCAGTTTTGTTTGTTTGATTAGAGGTTAAATGTCCCGTCAACACTGTATAGGTCATTTTGGAGACGTTGCTTCCAATTTTGTGGGACTTTTACCCGAAATTGAGATGAAATGACTTCTCAAGTCCTGTTGCCTAATGAAGCCAATAGGGTTTATAAGCATGGACGCTCCGACTCGCCGCGCTTTGCCTCGGCAGGCTTAGATCCTGTAAGCGGTTTACCAGCACTCGTGTGCGGTCGGTTTCAGCTCTCCGTGGAAGCATCATGCAGCCCTTCTATTTCTTCAAAATAGAAATAAGAAAATAATAAAAAAAAAAAATCACAAATTTTCATCAGAAATGTAACCGTTTTGCAGATATGAAAGAATATAAGAATCTTATATGGGTGTGAGGGGTGGATGGAAAAATCCGCCTCGAGGGACACTGTCCGGTATCACGAGGCTTGCCGAGTGATTCCGGACAGTGATCCCGAGGGACGGAATTTTCTATCCACCCCTCACACCCATATTGGATCCTTTTTCTTGCATACCTTCCATTTCTTAAAGCGGATTTTTAATGCTGCAGTCACTTCGGTTACCAACGTCCGCCATATTGTGTTGACACTTCATGAATGTTTAGTGACGTTGCTGTGACGTCAACCTTAACGACGGCGCATACGAAGTCGTAATCAACCAGTGCATTTATCAAACACGCGATTATATTCTATTTTTGTCGGAACACTAGGGTCAGAACATAAATTTCTATCCCAGGGTAAAATCACGGATTTCCTTGTCTGGTGTGCAAGAATTTAAGAATCTGATATGGGGTTCTGTTGTAGATGAGCGTTTCCAACCCGAGGGATGACCGTGCTGAGCGAAACCGAGGCTACGCCGAGGTTCCGCTTAGCACGGTCATCCCGAGGGTTGGAAACGCCCATCTACAACAAAAACCCATATTGGATTCTTTTTCTTGCACAACACCTCCGGTTAGTTTTGAGAGCTCGCACATGTATATTGTTTACAAAATAAAAGTAGTGCGGAAGTGGTTCCGGCAGTTGAATAGAATTGAAGCGCATTTATGTTAGTTGCCTGGGTCGGAACACCAGGGTCAGAACATAAATTTCTATCCCAGGGTAAAATCACGGATTTCCTTGTCTGGTGTGCAAGAATGGGACATGTCGCCCGGATGTGTTATCGCAATGGCAATAAGCTCCGAGGTTACAAAACCTTTTTCATGCTCAACTCACTTGAGCATGCAATTTATCTTGCTCATACATTTCAGAATGCCTACAAATAATGGCATTTTGATATTTAGGAGTAGGCAAAATGAAATTCTGTGTTGATCTGAGCAGGAAGATTGCCTTATTTGTTCGTATTTTAATAGACATGAGCATTATTTCGTCATGCTCAGCTGAATTGAGCATAAAAAAAAGTTTATAACCACAGGGTCAGGCCAGAAACCACAAAGAAACTGCAAATGAACGACACGCTTGGGGCGGTCTGCAGAAAAATATTTGATGAATCTTGTAACAGTGTGTATTATTCTAAATATAGATTGTGGGTACCTGTAAGAACCGCCTCGATGAGGCGGTTCTAACGTGTACCCACAATCTATATTTCATATCACAATTTTAACTTACATTATTCATTTTTACGGCGGTAAAATTTACAGTGTATTTGTATAGGCTAGGTTTCGTAAAGCGATTGTTCAGATGAAAAATTGTAATATTTTTCTTATTTATATTACAATTATAGACTGTGGGTGCTCGTTAGAACCGCCTCATTGAGGCGGTTCTAACAAGTACCCACAATCTATGTGTTTTTTAAACAAAAATAAGGAACATAATGAATTCCCCCGTAAAAAAATTGTACCTACATAAATTGGGGTTTAGTGGGGTGTTCAGACGACAGACTTGTTAACCTTGTGTTTTTGTTTATTATTATAATTCTAATGAGATACCATAACACAACAGTGTAATATATGGCGTCTTTCAACGCTATGGAACCAGCATTGTTTTTCAGACCATTTTGTAGTTTCCTTATTTCTGTTTCTAAGCAAAGATTGTGGGTGCTCACTGAAGCGGTTCTAACGAGTACAAACAATATATGTATTTTTAGCAAAAATTAAGGTAAATTGAAAATAATGTATACCCCTCTATATCCACTTCTCGGTTAACAGGGGTGTTCAGACGTTAGCCCAAGCAAGCAAGTCTTGCCCAACTGAAAGCCAATATCAGCTGGGCGCCCCAGAGACATACTATACATGGCACCTCCGCCTCACCCAACCACCTCACCACAATAATTATAGTAGTCGCAGATAAGATTGACTTGTCTGAGCTATCGTTTGTACCTGCCTTAAGGCCCCCGCCCATACGGGCTTGAAGAAATATATGGGCTGCATGATGCTTCCACGCAGAGCTGAATCCGGCCCGCACACTAGTACTGGTAAACCGCTTAGAGGATCTTAGCCTGTCCAGGAACCACGGTGGGAGGCGGACCGCCCATGCTAATAAACCCTATTGATTTCATTGGGCGATAGGGCTTGAGATGTCATTTCATCTCAATGTCGGGTAAAAGTCCAACAAAATTGGAAGCAACGTCTCCAAAATGACCTTTAAAGTGTTGACGGGGACGTTAAACCTCAAATCAAACAAACAAAAAAGCACCTGCCTTAGGAATATTCCATTAACGAAAAGGTAAACCAAGACATCCAATTGTGTGAATTCAACTGTAACACAAGCATAGCGTATATGACCATTTCGTTCGCTTGTAGAAAGCGTGCAAAAGGCACTCTACCGAATCTTATGGTGGACACAGCGAATTTGACATATATTGACAACAGCCGAATAGCTCCGCCTAGTCAATCTTATCTGTGACTACTATACTGACGAATAATAGGATGGTTGGTATTTCCGCATAGAGCTGAAACCGATCAAACTTTTGAGTGCATGTACTGATAAACCGCTTAGAAGGTCTAAGCCTGTCCATGAAAGTGATGCGAGTTGGTCCTCCATCAAACCTGCTCGGTAGGGCTTGAGATGTCATTTCATACCTCTTCAAAATGACCAAAATAGTGTTGACGGGGACGTAAACCTCAACAAAAACAAGTAAAATCAATTGACTATAAAGTTATCATCCAGACGAAATAATGATTGAAAAAAAGACGGACTCTTATTGATTTGAAAAACAAACATGTCTGCTATCCCGTCTAATTAATTCATTAGTTACATCTTAGAGCTGTAGTTCAACTTTAAAGTGGATTAAACGCTCAACTTGAAACAAATTGAACGATGATCTTTATCAAATTTACGTCCAATTCATCGACACTTAAAACTTTATGACGTCGGCAGTCGCAGACATTAGGTAATTTGTATGGGGAATTCTGAGGGCACATTCATTTAATTTCTTAAGGCGAATGAGAACACCTTCAGGGGAGGCAACTCCTGCAAAAGTATTTTGTCTCCACTGTCAATAGGGGTCAACTGAGGAGCAAATTCTTTCCATACCCCGGTCCCACAGACCTTGCGACTGCGATGCGACCTCTCTGCAACTGATTTCGTTGCAACTGGCCCGCGACCTTAACAATTGTTGCAACTAAATTTGCTCCGTAAATGTGATCACCGACCCTTCGCCGACTAGTCGGCGACCGGTCGCCGAACAATCGGCGATTAATGTTGCCCAAAGTCGGCGATTGATCAGCGACTTGTCGCCGAAGAATCGCCGTATGATCGGCGACTGACTTGCAACAAGTGAAACATGATCGGGGGCTAGTCGGCGATCAATCGGCGACTCTTCAGAGACTGGATAAAACCGATCGGCAACTTGGCGGCGACTGTTTTGCGTTTTTGTTTTGACACAGACAAAAATAAACTAAATTTTCGACTGCTGAGAGTCTTCTCTGGGCTGCTGCAAGTCCTCGTCATTCGAAATTGATATCCGAGCCTTGCTTCCCTTTTTTTTCGGCTGCACCGCCGTTTTCTTTTGCCCGACTCTCCGAACCATGTTGCCTCTTTGAAAGCTGTCGTCGAAATGATGCTAGGATGTTAACAGTTTTTATTGTAGTTGGCGCTATAATCGTTCGGTGGTTTTAACACCTTTTTACAGCTTGTCGCGACCAGTTGCAGATCAATCGCAGATCAATCGCAGATCAATCGCCGACTTATCAGTGACCAATCTCCGATCGATCGCCGACACATGGCCCAACAGTTGCCGACCGATCGCCGATAGGTCGTGGATCGATCGCGGATCAGTCGGCGATTAGTCGGCGATCGGTCTGCGACCAGTCTCCGATAAGTTGCAATAAGGTTGCTAGAATTTACAGCCAAATTTGCATAAATTCGGTCGGGGATCGATCGGTGACTGTTCGGCGATCGATCGGAGATTGGTCTGCGACGTCTAGAAAACCATTGCAACTAGTCTGCGATCAAAATCAGTCGCAGCCAGTCTTTTGTGCATGCACAAAAGACGATCATGCACAAAAGACGATCGGCGACTAAATTTGATCGGCGACCTACCCGCGACCTTGCTGCAACCTTTATAAAACCTCTCTGCGACTTCCGCAACCGCTCCGCGATAGCCATTTTTTTTTAGTCGTGGAGAGGTCGCATCGAGGTCGCAAGCTCTGTGGGACCGGGCCTTAAAGAGTTGATCCCTTTTTCAGTAATACAAGGCTTATAGAAACATGAACAGGAAGTCCCGAAAGTTGCTTTCCTTTGAAAATGGCGGAAAAATCTGCCAGGTGTTCCCATTCCCCATAAGGAAAATTTTCGAAGGAAGATAAGTTTCGGGACTTCCTGTTCGCTTTTCTGTAAGCCCTGTCCTACTGAATAAGGGGTCTATTCTTAAAGGAAAGAATTTGCTTCTCAGAGCTGAAACCGACCGCACACGAGTACATGTACTTGTGAACCGTTTAGAGCATGTAAGACTGCCCAGGAAAAGTGTTGCAAGTCGGCCCGACCATGCATATAAACCCTATTGGTTTCATTGAGCTGCAGGGATTGAAATGTTATTTCATCTCAATGTCGGGTAAAATTTGGAAGCAACGTCTCCAAAATGACCTAAAGTGTTGACGTGGACGTTAAACCTCAAATCAAACAAACATATCGACTATGGGTGTTTGTTTGATTCTATCTTGGAAAAGCATGTTGTGTGTTGATTCATTTTTTAAAAGGTATGTTGTGTGTAACCTGCACCAATAACCTATGTTTGCAATATAAATACGAAAAATATCACTGATTTTCATCAGGAAAATTGCCATTTTGGAGATCCAGATATAATTAATCTATTTATTTAGCTTCGTTTCTGCCGTGTAACAACGCTTTGTGTTCTCTCGACGCTTAATGTTCACCATGGACACTAAGCGTTGCAGTAGCAACGCTTAGTGTTCACCATCAACGCTTAGTGTTCACCATGGACACTAAGCGTCGCGCCTGTCGATACTGTGTGCGATCCCAACGCTTAATGCTCACCATGGCATTAGCTCGCCAAATACAATGAAGTACAATGAGAACTATTGTTGTCACATCGGTCGGCCGCTTTTGCGTTTGCGATTTCAACAGTCACGCATCACAGAGTACACATATTTTGGACTTAAGTACCTGGGAGAGTCTTCTTATGTTCCAAGAGAACAGACCCCTGGGTGCATGCCCCGGGTTGGGGCTAGGGGTCATAATCTAGAACATCTCTGTAACACTGTGTTTAAGTTTTTGAAATGCTTATATCTCAACAATCACTCATCACAAAGCATTCATATTTACAACTTTGATACCCGGGGGTGTCTTCTGAGAATACCTGCGAGTGTCTTCTGAGATTCCAAAAGAACACACCCCTGGTTTCATGCCTTTGGTGGGGATAGGGTGTCAAAATCTAGGACACCTTAAAAATTTGTTAAATACATTTCCATTGTGAACTCAATTGATAATACAACAGCCAACTATGCGACATTGGTTCATGTGTGAAAGGGTGAAAATCAGGGTGACCTACATTTTACGGTCCAGTGATTTTGCCTTATATCTTCAATACTATTTGATGGAGACGTGTCATACCTGGGATTATTTGTTTCATAGGACCCAATGATTGATCTGAAATATATCTAGGTCAGTGTGACATATATTTCATGGTTCATTGATTTTGCCTTATATCTTGAATACTACTTGACAGAGAAACATCATACCTGGATCATTAATTCCATGTGACACAATGATTGACCTCCAAATAAATCTAGGTCATTTATTTTAAAGACAAAAACGGACCATATTGACTCATAATACCAAGTTATGATGTTCATATACCATAAGGTCTTCGTGTTATAAGGCAAAATCACTGGACCATGAAATATAGGTCATGATGACATTCGTTTCTCTGGTCAAATGTCGGGTCGAACTGTCTCGTAATACTGAAGTTTGATGTTCATACATCAAGAAGTATTCGTGTTATAAGGCAAAATTACTTTTTTCATATCAGAAAATGAACACTAGCGGTTGATACTGCATTCCGATCTACATGATCGACGCTTAGTGTTCATTTGGCAAAATGAACACTAAGCGTTGACAGTGGCAACGCTTAGTGTTCAGCATCAACGCTTAGTGTCCATGGTGAACACTAAGAGTCGAGTGAACACTAAGCGGCGCTACACTGCCGTCCCAGGATCCATTATATGTGAATGTGCGCATCCATTAGATTGCAGGGGCGCCCGAGCAGCCACACGTCGCTAGGCCAACGTCAAAGCAACAACGGTGCACTGACAGAGATGTGACGTTGCATAAACCGACTGTAATGCCATGATGTAACATGCACGTCGACGTTAACGTGTTATGCCTGCGGGGGTTATATTATGAACATAAGTTGTGAGAAAACGTTTTGACACACAAACTATTCTTGAGGCGGCATCACGGCAGCACATTCAAGCATTCCAGCTTGTTACAAAGGGTGACCAAGGCATTAACAAAATGACTGAAGTGAGGTTTATGACAATTAAGATTTCGGATAAAACAGTAATTTGAAGTGTTGGTCTGCTCTTTGTGCTTTGTGAGAAAATTGGTGGCGTGTCTATTCTTTTGCATCACGAAAACACGCTTATATAGTTCTGACCCCCGCCCCCCCCCCCCCCCCCCCCTAGAACCCCCATTTTTATATAGAAAAACTGTGGTTTACTTGGGTTATTATTGCTGTAAAATATAGATTATGGGTACTCGTTAGACCACAATTTATATTTTGAGCAGAAATAAGAAAAATATTACATTTTTTTTTCATCCTAAATTTTCGTTCTTTTCGGCAGTAAAGTTTACAATGTAGTTGTATAAGCGTGTTTTCGTAATTTCGATGCTTGCGTCGTTGCCTTTCATCTGGGCGCCACTGTTTGGTTGTTATCTTTCATCATGACTTTTTCCAAGGAGTTGTACAGTAAAATCCCTTTATTGAGACCACCTTTGGGACTGTTCAAAAGTGGTCTTATAGACTCTTATAAGGAGGCACTGGGTGTAGAAATTACACAGAAAGAATAATTGATACATTCTCAATAAACTTTTAAAAGCAGATTTGGTCTTAATCTTTGGTGGTCTTAATAGCGGAATTCTACTGCATTTCTTTATTTGTCAGAGGTATTTTCATTGATAGTTATATTGGCTTACCCTTTTAATATAAATATAAATAAATTAAATTGCTATATTTATATTGCTATATTTTCGTAACGAAATCAAATACCGTTCAGTTCAAAGAAATAAATGACATACATAGACCACACAATCGCGACTTGCAAAATATCTTTCACCCACCATAGGAAGCCAATTCTATCATAAGTATCAGACAGTCTTGTCTGTTATATTAAAATTGTAATAAATTGTATAAATTTCACCGTAACTTTCGGACTATTTTATCAAATGATATAATTTGTTTTTAAAGAGGGCTAAAGAGAACAGCTGCGATCATTTTAAGGTTAAGGTCAACCTGTGCATCAATGATACAGATATTTCTTTATCGGGCTATTGTTAACTGTACATTTATTAAACCACACACACTCACATAGAATTTACAAGATTGTACATGGTTTGACTTGATTTTTCATTCAAAACAATGGCTTGTTTATTGCTATATCAATGCATGTAAAACACATGGACCAGTTGTTCATGTGACGTATCTTTAACATTTTGATCATTTTATACGGCGTATGCACCAGTAAATTGCTATGAAAATTAATGAGAATAGTGCTGCTCACACTTTTTACCCCCAAAAAATCCCAGAGTGTAGTATATGACACATGCCATGACGATAAACTTAAGATTTAGACCACTTATAAGTTCGCACCACGAAAACACAACCTCCTTAAAAAAGAAGTGAAGGCAATGATCAGGAATCGATACAATTTACCCACACCTCCCATGAGAGACAAAAAAGGGAAAGAAACACAAACATGAAATACCTAGACCCTTTGGAAACAACAATAGCGGAAAGCCAATTGGACAAACACATTTAAAGAGGATCTATAAGAAAAATAAACCGCTATAGAAGAACCGCCTTTGAACCGTCGATGAAAAGTATTCCACTGTGTGTGTGTGTGGGGGGGGGGGGGGGGGGGGTGGGGTGTGGCTTAAATCGATTTTACACGGCCGCAATCCTCGCCATTACGCCCGTAGCGATTTAGACAGATAATTTATTTAGTCCGCTTCCTAATTCGTCAGTGCAACATCTCCAAGAACACAATAATAAAACCACCACAGAGATGACTCGACAGCAAGAAACAACTGAAATGCTGGATCAAAAGAAAACCAATATTTAGACTCCGATGGGCCTATCTAGAGACAGAGTAACATGCCCATATGCTAAAATGAAGTCTTTCTTATATCTAGAACTAACATTTTACAGGCGAATGTTTGATATTTTTCTTATTTCTTGTCCAAATATAGATTGTTGGTGCTGGTTAGGACCGCCTTAATTAGGCGGTTCTAACGAGTACTGACAACCTATTTTTAGCACAATAAGGAAACCAACGAGTACCCGTGAATTACACGGACTTGTTAACTTGATGATCAGTTGGTCCTGTTTTGTCTCGAACTGGCTTGCTTAATATACAAGAGATGTCGTTTTATTATCAAATGGCTATCAAACGGCCAATGATGTTGTGTCTATCTGTTATTTCCAAATAAAGAGGAATAGGAACAGCTGGGAGATTTTTCCGCCATTTTTCAAAAGGAGAAAACTTTCGGGACTTCCTGTTCGCCTTTCTATAAGCCTTGTCCCACGGAAAAGGGGTCTACTCTTAAAGGAAAGAATTTGCTCCTCAGGAGCAAATTCTTTCCTTAAAGAGTAGACCCCTGTAGATATGGGAGACAAAAACACTTTTGTAGGAGCTGCCTCCCCTGAATGCCGTGTATCCATTCCCCTTAAGACCTCGATACATAATTTGCATTAAGGCATTTTATATGGTATTAGATTATTTCCAAACCTCCAAACCAGCCATCGGAGATAGAAAAATATATTTATCACCACACCTAGTATATAACCACTGCATTTCGCAAGCATATTCCTTAATTTCCCTTAAGTCCCGGAATAAAATATTCTTTTGAGCTAACAACTAGATTAGTTTCTTGAGTAATAAATCTAAGCATTCAAATGCATGTTCAACTTTGAAAACTCAGCTTTTTCAATTTTCCAGATTAATTACCTTAAGAAATTTTATGAATAAATTTATATGGCACTATGACGGCCCCCGCCCACTGGGGCTTGAAGAAATAGATGGGCTGCATGATGCTTCCACGCAGAGCTGAAAACCGACCGCACACGACTACTGGTAAACCGCTTAGAGGATCTAAGTCTGCCCAGGCAAAGCGGTGCGAGTCGGACCGTGCATGCATAAACCCTATTGGTTACATTGGGCCAGAGGGCTTGAGTTGTCATATCATCTCAATGTCGGGTAAAAGTCCCACAAAATTGGAAGCAACGCCTCCAAAATTACCTATACAGAGTTGACAGGGACGTAAAACCTCATATCAAACAAACAAAATATGGCACTATGTTTTGGGACTAATTTGTCAAACTCTAAAAAAAAACATTTGAATGGTTGTAAAAATTAAAACTTCTTTTTACCGTCTCAATGGCGCCCTTTTTAAATATACAGTAAAACCGGTCATAGTGGCCACCTCTATTAAGCAAGCAACCTGTCTTAAGCAAGCATGTCGTCGGTTCCCGAAAAAGGAATATGCATTAAAGTTCACCTGTTTTAAGCAAGCAAGCGCATTTTGATTGTCCCTTTTCGTGCTTGCTTAATTCAGGTTTGATAGCCTTCCTTTGTTTAGGTTTCCATTATGGTCTGGTCGCTTAATGTTTGTATTTCGTTCCCTTTGGTGTCTTTTATGGGTGGAGTAAGTTAATTGTATCAATTCCCGATCTTTGTTTTACTTCTACTTTGATAGTACTATATATGTGTCATATGTGTACATTGTTAGTAGATTAACACACTTAGTGGCTTAGTGAATTCCTTCATGGCTCAAAAATTCCGTTGTGGGTCGGTTGTGGTGGATTGTTTATCAGGAAGTTATAAGGACAAATCCTACACTATTTGCTTACGGTACAGGAATTTAAGGGTCAGACGCCGAAAAACGTAACGTCTGATCAGGGTCTACACGGTTTGCTTACGGTATTAAACGAATAAGTCTCAGTCCCCGATCAGGCCAATTTTCACAAAAATGCAGGGAGAACACGTGATTAAAATGTCTTGAAGAATATGTATACGTGACGTGCAAAAAAAATACATCTCGCTATACCTTAAAGCAGATATAGGCAAAGTTATGTATACGCCTGCGAATCACATTTCCCCTGTATTAAGTCTTATCCTGCTGTTCACGACAACCCCTATCTTTGGAAACAGTGTAGATCCAGATCAGATGGCTTCATCTGATCAGGATCTACACTGTTTGACATTCAGTTTATGGATTTGTAAAAATAAATTACATCAAGTAATCTGATTGGTTCTAAGTCAGAAATGAGTGTTGCTCAACTGAATATTCAGCAAGAGAAGGGTTAAGTTGTTTGTCCTTCGAATGTATCAATTACTTGCATTTTATTTGCCGATATGCATATTCGAAAATTATTTGATATGTTTGGAAGAAAAGTAATTTGTTGTATTGTTAAATATCTGCTTTTCAACTTGATAATGATAGCATTTCATGGATGTTTTGTATTGAATGACAACAAAATGAAGTAATATTTATCTCAAAACGGCTTTAATACGACAATAAAAGCGAAATGCGCATCAGTTTACGTCCCCGATTAGTTTCTCTGCGCATTAATTTATTTGATTGAAATTTGCTCGCTTGATATCAATATCAAAGTTATCTACAAAAAGGTTCGCTTTCAGATTACTTACACCTATTAAATAGCCCCCGCCCATCGGGGCTTGAAAAATACATGGGCTGCACGATGCTTCCACACACAGCTGAAACCGATCCGCACACGACTACTGGTAAACTGCTTAGAGGATCTAAGCCTGCCCAGCCAATACGGTGCGACATCACGAAAACACGCCTATATAATTTTGACCCCCTTGAACCCCATTTTTATCAAGTGAATCTGGGGTTTACAGGGGTAAACTTTATTTTTCTTATTTTTGCTCTAAAATATAGATTGTGGGTACTCGTTAGAACCGCATCGACGAGGCGGTTCTAACGAGTACCCACAATCTATATTTTGAGCAGAAATAAGAAAAAAATATCACAATTTTTATCGGAAATTTTTCATTTTTTCGGTAGTAAAATTTACAATGTATTAATATAGGCGCGTTTTCGTAATGGTCGCCCCGTCCATGCTTATAAACCCTATTGGTTTAATTGGGAGGCAGGGCTTGAGATGTCGGGTAAAAGTCCCACAAAATTGGAAGCAACGTCTCCATACAAAGTAAAACAAAGATCAGGAATCGATACAATTAACTTACTCCACCCATCAAAGACACCAAAGGGAAAGAAACACAAACATGAAGCGACCAGACCAAAATGGAAACCTAAACAAAGGAAGGCCATAAGGACAGTTACTTTCCCACAAAATGGCCAAATGGTCATCCAAAATTAAAAGACACAAGTGATACACACAGTAAGTAACAAACAACAACATAAATAAACCACCACAGATGAACCGCCTTGGAACGGTCAGTGGAAAGAAATTAAAATAACCGACAGACGGCAAAGCAGAATACAATTGTCGTGATAGGCATGTTATGGGTTGATTTGTTTGTTTGATTTGAGGTTTAACGCCCCAGTCAACACTGTAAAGGTCATTTTGGAGACGTTTCTTCCAATTTTGTGGGACTTTTACCCGACATTGAGATGAAATGACATCTCAAGCCCTGTCGCCCAATGAAACCAATAGGGTTTATTAGCATGGACTGTCCGCCTCGCACCGCGGTTCCTGGACAGGCTTAGATCCTGTAAGCGGTTTACAAGTACTAGTGTGCGGGCCGGATTCAGCTCTGCGTGGAAGCATCATGCAGCCCATATATTTCTTCAAGCCCCTATGGTCGGGGCCTGGATGCGTTATCGTAATGCAATGCTTTGATTTTATCGTAATTCAACAATCATTTCTTCCATAGAAGTGTTGTCATTTTTCATCTTAACCCTTAAGACGCCGAAAAAACCTACATCTAAAAATGTCGTCTGCTTTTGTCGTCTGCTTAATCTTTTTGTAAATTAAAAAAAATATATATATATTTGCATACAGGCAAACATTGTGGACCCAGATCAGACTGCTCCGGTTCCACACTGTTTGCCAAAATAAATGACTTTTAAAGTAACCGGCAGACGGCAAAGCAGACGACAATTGTCGTGATAGGCATGTTATGGGTTGATAATTGACTTATAACGATTTGCTTGATAGCGTATTCTCATGGCACCGCGTCCTTGTCTGTTTTATTTCCCAGGACTCTGTCAATGTCAAAACGATCTGAAATACTTGTCAACTATGGCGTCCGATATAGAATGTATTACCAATGCTTGAATATCGAAACGACTGAAAGGGCTTGGGATATCCATTACGTTATCACATCCGTGTGATATAGTGCGGTTTTAATACCTCAAAAAAGGTATTTTTTCTTATGAAAATGTGTGATATTTTTCTTATTTATACTGCAAACATAGGTTTTGGGTGCTCATTGAGGAGTACCCACAACCTATATCTTGGAGCAGAAATAAGGAAAATAATGTTTACCCCCGTAAACCCCAGTTTTCTCTATATAAAGTGGGGTTTAGGGGGTCTTTATATCACGGACTTGTTCACGTGATGCATATAGGTATGTGGCGATGTCAAAAAAATCATAAAACTTTATACATGTAAGTACAATAAAATTCCGCTATTAAGACCACCTAAAATTAAGACTAAATCTGCGTATTGAGAAAGTTTCACCGATTCTTTCTTTGTGTTTTTTTTCCACCCAGTGTCTCCCAATAAGTGTCTCCCACTTTTGAACAGTCCCAAAGGTGGTCTTAATATAGGAATCTTACTGAATACAGTCAAACTTCAAAAACACATTTGGGAGCACGAGAATTTGTTCGAGACTGGGGTTTGTTTGCTTGATTCGAGGTTTAACGGCCCCGTCAACACTGTAAAGGTCATTTTGGAGACGTTGCTTCCAATGTTGTGGGACTTTTACCCGACATTGAGATGAAATGATATCTCAAGCCCTGTCGCCCAATGAAACTAATAGGGGTTTTAAGCATGGACGGTCCGACTCGCACCGCTTTGCCCGGGCAGGCTTTGGTTCTCTAATGGGTTTACCAGTACTCGTGTGCGTGTCGGTTTCAGCTCTGCGTGGAAGCACCATGCAGCCCATCTATTTCTTCAAGCCCCGATGGTTGGGGCCGGTAGAATACAGTCAAACTTCAAAAGCTGGAACACAAATGGGACCACGGCAATTTGTTCGAGACTGGGGTAGTTCGAGCCATTGAGGGTTAATCATATCTACAAACCTGGAAGCAAAATATGGATATAATTTCAGTTTTCTTGAAAATAAAGTTACATTTGAGCCGGCGCATGACAAAACCTACAATAAGACCTGTGCTATGGTCGAAGGCTCAGTTCAGCCGGCTTATCAGGTTAGCCTGATTGGAGCATTCTCTTGTTGCCCTATGAATAGTCCGGGTGCTATATAAGGCTATTGTGAACAGCGAAGACTCTGATCAGACTGCGCGGATGCGCAGGCTGATCTGAGTCTTCGCTGGGCGCTCAAGCCTTCTTGTAGATTTTGTCATGCGTTGGCTCATTTGTATGTTGTGTGCACTCATTAGAATCAACTCATTTTTTCTTTTCAATTTTTCTATCTGTTAACCCTAATCGAGCTGAATAAATCAATTTAGTCGCAAAAATTGCTAACTATCCACCAATCAAATAACTTTATATCATGCAAACATTAAGTTCACAAAGTGCGAAGAGATGGCTCCATCCTGATCAGAGGGCTTCATCTGGTCTGGCTCTACACTTTTTGCCCTTCTTGTGAGGTTCTTGTGTTGTGTTCATCAGGATAAGGGATAATCTTGTCGAGCAAACATTTAACTTTTTATGCGTTTTTTTTTTCAGTTTTACGGTCCTTTCAAGATTATTTCACTCATATCGAGCCAATCGTTAATCGGAGGTGGGCGAAAACCGGAGTACCCGGAGAATAACCACCTGATCTTCCGTTGCAGAACTTGGCGTCTCACATGTGACCCGAGCGAGGCTCGAACCACAGCGGTGAGAGACCTAATGAGCGCTCTTAACCACTAGGCCACGGAGGCGCCGTACTTTTTAATGCGTTTAAAATACCGAAAAATGGACACGAATTTAAGATTTTGTTTTATGGCCCCTAAATATGTTTTGTTTGCACTGTTACACTTTCCACTTAACGTCTCAAGCTATTTTTATATGCATTCACGCCCTAACTAAGATTTAGTTGTGTGTTTGTTTGAGTTTTACGTCCCACCAACAGCTAAGGTCATATGGAGACGGGACCTCGGTTTATAGACTCATATGAAAGTCTGGAGAAGCCCGGGGTCGAACCCACGACCCCTGGTTTATGAGGCGAGTAGCTTATCCACTACACCACGGAGGCTTCTAAGATTTAGCTGTACAAATTAGTCATGAAAACAGCGAACATATTCCATATGCGGTCAGCAAAGGCCTAGGCAAGCATACGCCTAAACGCAATCTTGCCAGACTTTGTACTGGTATCAGATATGTAGGACAGACCTAGAGTCAGCTTCCCAGCCAGCAAGGAATGTCGGCCCGACGCTGGCCCTGGTCTGTGTTAGCTGGGTTTATGCAGAAAGTTATGCATCTACCCATTTGATCTGCTGTCATCCGTGTTAACTGATTGTATACTAAATTTAGTGGACTCATCCATTACTATATACTGGACGAGGTCATTTGTCATATAAGGGATGTCAGGCCTATTTTTGTCGTTTTTAATCTATTTTTGACGGAAATTTCTGTTAGTAAATAGTGCAGGCCCTGTTCTGTTTTTAATCTATTCTTGACGGAAATTTCTGTTAGTAAATAGTGCTGGACCTGTACTGTTTGCCAAGGTACCCCTTAAGGGGTTTCCCGCATACAATGGTTTAAATAGAGCATCCAGAAGGACCATTTCTAATAACTTAGTCCAAACAAAGGTTGTGGGTGTTCGTTAGAACCACAATTTGAGAAAAAAAAAAACAGAAAAAAGGAAAATAATGAATACTCCCCGCACACCCCCGTTGATCTATATAAAGTGGGGTTTCACGCGTACTTGTTGACGCGATGTCGCAGGTGAAAGACATGTGGCCTAGAGGCAGTTTAATTAAAAAAGTAATGCGTGTATCCACCCAATAATCGGAGAATGTAAGCAATGCAAAGACCCCTTTTCTTGTCTGCTAGTTAAATTATTACTTACAAAAGATTAGAAGATAAGTTTTTTTCTACATGAAATTAGACAGAATAACTCAATTTGAGTATCCCTTTTCACAACGATGTCTCAAGCTCTGTCTGTACATTTCATTAGTTATGATTAGATTCTCCATTTGTATTTAAGTGGTTTAGGGGATTCATGTTTAAGTGGTTTATGGGCTCGACTTCACTGACCCTTATCATATTTACGCCCTATCTATCCATTCGTTAATATTTTTCACGACCTAAGTTCTATGCTGATATCGTCTCCAAGAAACCACGTGATAGCATGGCAATGACGTCGGAGATCTGGAGATAGGATGCGCAAGAAAAGACCGATACGATTACCCCCCCCCAACACACACACACACACACACACACACACACACACACACACACACACACACACACACACACACACACACACACACACCCTCCCCCGCCCAACCATCGGAGCTTGGAGAAACAGATTAGGTAGCATGTTGCTTACAGGCAGAGCTAAAGCCAACCGAACTTTGAGTACTTGTTAACCGCTTAGAAGGTCGAAATATGTCGAGTTTTTTTTGTTTGAATTGAGATTTTACGTCCCCATCAAGAACTGTTGATGTCATTTTGGTGACGTTGCTTCCAGTTTTATGTGACTTTTACCCGAAACTGAGATGAAACAACATTTCAAGCCATGCCGCCCAAACAGACCAAAACGGTTTACATGTAGGGGCGGCCTGGGTTTATATGTAGGCACGGCCTGCCTAACACCATTTTGCCTGGGCAGGCCATGACCCTCAAAACGGTTTACCAGTACTCATGTGCGGAAGCATAGCCTAATGCAGCCCAATTTATTTCTCCAAGCCCCGATGGGCGGGTGTGAGTTGGACAGTCCCTTAACATGTCAGGTAAAAGTTCCACAACACTCAAAGCAACGATTCCAAAATGATCTCAATAGTGTTGTCGGGGACGTAAAACCTCAAACAAATCAACCATGCAAAGCACCGTTACATTCATTACATGTATGCTATTACAATGTAAAAGGTACAGAGAGAAACATAGATCGCAAAATAGTTTGCTGATGCCTCTCATTACGTTAAGACTCCCGTTCTTTCAGATATCGAAAATTGTTATTTATTTTTTTTTATGAAATTGTTTGATTCTGGTTATTTACACTTCCAACCTATGTTGTGGGTGCTCGTTAGAACCGCCTCACTGAGGCGGTTCTAACGAGTAGCCACAACCTATGTCTAGAGACAGAAATAAGAAAAACACTGTATACCCCGTAAACCCCAGTTTTCCCTATATAAAGTGGGGTTAAATGGGGTGTTCTTTTCACGGACTTGTTCACGTGAAGTTCTCCAGCAAGCTGTTACAATGTTATCGAAACCAAACAAAGAGACCCACTTATTTGGGCTTGGAGAAATAGATTGGGCTGCATGACGGCCCATGAGTACTGGTAGGTCTTAGCCTGTCCAGGTAAAGTGGTACAAGTAGACCGCTACTTTTGCAAGTACACCCCTAAATTAGCAAGTACACTTCTATTTCAAATGCATGTGTACCTGTAAATTTGCAAGTACACTTTCATTTTGTCTAATTGCATTTTACAAGTACACTTGCATTTTACGGGTACATTCATCGGGTGACAGGGCTTGAGATGTCATTTCATCTCAATGTCATTTAAAAGTCCCAAAATAGGAAGCAATGTCTTCGAAATGACATTAATAGTGTTAACGGGGGCGTACAGTGAAATTCCGCTGTTATGACCACATAAAATTAAGACTAATTCTGCTTTTAAAGGCTTATTTAGAAAGTTTCAGTTATTCTTTCTTTGTGTTTTCTGCATGCAGTGTCCTCTGGTTAGAGATCATCTTTGGGACTGTTCAAAAGTGGTCTTAAAGACCACTTTTGAGACCATCTTTGGGACTGTTCAAAAGTGGTCTTAAAGACCACTTTTGAATAGTCCCAAAGGTTGTCTTAATATAGGAATTTTATTATACATTGTAAAACCTCAACTCAAACAAACAAAACCAAACAAATTAATTACAAGCAATACAACTACATGTTGTAGGATCGTAGCGCCACTTTATGCAAACACGTGGTTGCGCACATGCATAAAGAAGAAGAAGAAGAAGAAGAAGAAGAAGAAGAAGAAGAAGAAGAAGAAGAAGAAGAAGAAGAAGAATCCAGCTTTACAGATTCTCAGTATTACCCTTAATTTTCATTAGGGTTTGGCGGATCGGTTCGGATGATGATGGCTTTTTGTCCATCCATGATTCATCACGCGCAACAATTAAATCAGAGAAGCGAGAAGAAGCACCTGAATCTCTCCGGAAACACCAGAGCAAACGACAATCACCAGTTTTACCTAGGTAAGCCAAGAAATAGACTTGCGGAATACCGACCACCAACTATATAACGATAATATGCCAGTGCGACATATTGCATTTTTTCACATCTCCAAAATGGTTACTTTTCTGATGAAAATCCATGATACTTTTCTTAATCATACTGCAAACATAGGTTATGGGTGCCGGTTAGAACCGCCTCATTGAGGCGGTTCTAACGAGTACCCATAACCTATGTTTTGGAGAAGAAATAAGAAAAATGATGTTAACCCCCTTAAACCCCACCTTAAACCCCAGTTTTCTATATATAAAGTGGGTTGTATGGGGGTGTTCATTTCACGGACTTGTTCACGTGATGTGAGTAAAAAATAGCTTTTTGTCAGCGTCACCTGTACATTCATCAACATGCAACAAAAAATAGAAGCAAAATTGCCTACACGTGGACATCAACAACTAAATGCTACTGTGCTCAGTAATTTTGGAACTACTGACAAAAAATATACCAAAACAGCTTTCCCTGTTGTATAAGTTTGGCTGTCACGTGACTTTGGCTGTCAAAATTAATATATCTGTTCAATGCAGATTTGACATATATTGTTTTAGAGAGCCTTCCTTCCTTTAAAAATGTTGAATGATAGATAAGCTAGATTTGAAATGAATAATCAATATTTTAAGACGTTTCCTTACGTAGAAATAATGTAGAATTATTATCAAATATACATCACTAATGGAAAACATCACCCAAAGGATTTTGACCACAGAGATAAGTCCGCCCTAAACAGTTTAAAAGCGAGTTTGAATGTAAATGTTTTAAAAATTAATGCAAAGAAAATGAAGGACCATCTTGATTTTTTTCTCCTTTTTTTCTCTTTCTTGCCTGATTTTCAAGGAACAATAAAATAGTGTGCAGAAAGGGAATGTTCACAGATTCAGTCCATTTAAGAGAGGTGAACAGCGAATTTCATGGTGACTTAGTATATAAATTCAAAAAAAAAAAATATATATATATATATTTATAAATGCAATGACTTCAGAACCCAATTTCGTAAAATCATTGATTGGGTACAACATAAATGTTATACGACAGACTGCATGCATGGTAGATAACCCAATCACGGTTGACAACTTTGCTTCCCTCTTAAATTGCACGCCGGTGGGTCAGGCCTCAGATTCTATGACTTACTGAGAATTAGAGAGTATCTTATTTTAGGTAATGTTGGTTGATGCCTGATACTCTGTCTCTGGTCGGGCCAATCGGAGTTTTAACTGTTGGGCTTATTTTGCCCAATTATTTCCGTGGTTTCTTGCTGTCGAGTCATCACCGTTGTTTTATCTCTGTGGTTGTTTGTTTTTTGTCTCCACGGAGATATTTCACTGATGAGTTAGGAGGCCTTCATGTTATTTGCCTAAATCGCGACGGTAGTAAGGGCGAGGATTGTGGCCACGTAAAAACGATTTAAGCCCCCCCCCCCCCATTAGGGTCTAGTTGTTTCATGTTTGTGTTTCTGTCCCTTTGGTGTCTCTGATGGGAGCTGTGGATTAATTGTATCGATTCCTGATTATTGCCTTCACTTCTGTTTCGTGTAGTTTATGATACCGATAACCCTGATTAAGAAGTTTAGTAGGTAACAAATTATTACGAGTGCTGAAGTCAGTTACATGACTAGACACCCTAGCAAATGAATTAATTGCGAAATATAAAGGCCATAGGATGCCGCACGAGGAACATCACCGTCCATGAAAGATAAATATACAATCTCAAAATCAAAATAATCGCGTTTATCATAAATTCTGCAAGAAACAAATCCATTCACAATAAATAGATAAAAATCCAAAAACGGGGCCTCTGTATCAGAAGAATTTGATTTATTTAACTGTCGTTTGTGTGTGGGGTTGTGGGGGGGGGGGGGGGTAAATTTAAACCTTATAAACAGTGACGTAAAATTAATATCGAACAGAAATGATTGTTCTATGGCGTAACTCCAATCCGTATAATGTGACGTAAACAAAACACGTAAAACCTATTAAAACGATGTGAACACAGACTTTGGCCTTCGATTCTACAATGACTTCAAATGCAATGTCGGCCCCCGCCCATAGGGGCTTGGAGAAATATATGGGCTGCATGATGCTTCCACGCAGAGCTGAATCTGGCCCGCACACTAGTACTGGTAAACCGCTTAGAGGATCTAAGCCTGTCCAGGAACCGCGGTGCGAGGCGGATCGTCCATGCTAATAAACCCTATTGGTTTCATTTGGCGACAGGGCTTGAGATGTCATTTCATCTCAGTGTCGGGTAAAAGTCCCACAAAATTGGAAGCAACGTCACCAAAATGACCTTTACAGTGTTGACGAGGACGTTAAATCTCAAATCGACCAACCAAATGCAATGCACGTCAGTATTTATGCAAGAATGTGTTCCGTATTTGATGAACGTGTTGGCATACATGGTATTTTTTATGATCGAGTCTGTAACTCTTGGGACTTAAAGAATGACCATCACCTTGGAAACTTCGATCAACAACGAATGTAAAATCATGTACATACATGTACATGCGCATATCTTTTGTAGACAATGATTGTTTAGTGAGGACAGTAATACGAGATAAAGGCCAGTCAAATTAATTAGGACCAGGTATTCATAAAGATTGTATTCATTTCCATTGTAAGTCATGTAAAATCAATGACACATCATATTTCATTTATTTTTATCAATTTACTTCACGCTTTAAACTGTTGGGAGAACCATTCGGTAAATGGATATATCTACCTAAATGGCATGTGCCTTGCAAATGTTGGAAGAGGTCTACTCTTGGCGGCAATATATGAACAGGGATACACAGATGACCTTGCTAAAGCGGATTGACCATGTGCCCATTACGATAAAACATCATTGTAACATAGTGCATGTGCATCTGTCATTATCTCCAAAACGGTTATCTTTCTGCAAAAAGGGATGATCATCGTTCTTATACATACTACAAACATAGATCATGGCTGCTCATACTCTTTGTAAAGTGAGGTTTACATGGATTGTTATTACACGGACTTGCAAACGTTACATTACGCAAACACGCCAATACAAATACATTGCCACCTTTATCGGCGAACAAATGAAAATTTTAAGATGAAAAATTGTGATATATTTCTTATTTCTGCTCAAAATATAGATTGGGGGCACTCGTTAGAACCGCCTCGTCGAGGCGGTTCTTACGAGTACCCACAATCTATATTTTAGAGCAGAAATAAGAAAAATAAGGTTTACCCCAGGAAACCCCAGTTTTGCTATATAAAAGTTGGTTTCAAGGGGTCAAAATTACATAGGCGTGTTTTCGTGATGAAGTCAACAATATTTCGCTTCTGAGATCAAATACATCTGTCTCAAACTGAAATTGTTTTGCCTACAATGATACAAATAGTTCCGCTACTGCATTTTGGGGCACGTAAGAGACCCCTAACATTCCCCATTTCATGAACTTCAAATGCGAGTGCACAGCCATTTTAATTCTTGCATGAAGCTACCTAAAGGTTCCCTCTACATGTCAGCGAACTGCAAAGACCCAAGTTAGACTGCGCTTATGCGTAGACTCGCCTGCCTTTGCTTTTCGCCCATGCAATAAAAAAAAACAGTTTTTCATAAGCTGACGCATAATAGCGATTTACTTGTTGCTGTAATCGGACATTAATAGAAGCCGATTTACGGCTTGCTGCTTGACAAGCAATTAATAAGAATATCTGTGTGAATGGATCTGTCACGCTGAATCTACGCTTCACCAGAGAAAACGACACTTTTTTTTATTTAGCAGACTTATTTAAATCCACCACAGCTGGTGTTTAGGGAATATGTGTTGGCCACAAGATAGTCTCTTGCCCTATTTCATATCGTGGGTCTAGTCATAGTTTTTAGACCTTTGGGATCATTGATTCCATTGTGGAGTTTTGAAAGTATTTGTGGATAACTGTTGAACCCTCAATGGCTAATTAGAAGTGAAGGCAATGATCCGGAATCAATACAATTATCCCAACAGCTCCCATCAGAGACACTAAGGGAAAGACACACAAACATGAAACAACTAGACCCTTATGGAAACATCACTAGCGGAAAGCCAAAAGGACAGTTACTTTCCCACAAAATGGCCAATTGGATATCCAGTATCTTGTTTTTCTGGCCCAGAAATACTGGTGAGCTCCACGTTCTCATTTCTGTGTTGAAGTTCTTGCTGCCAAAGGATAACCTTTATACAGAGCCATCACGAAAACACGTCTATATAATATTGACCCCCTTTAACCCCAGTTTTATATAGTAAAACTGGGGTTTACAGGGGAAACTGGGGTTTACAGGGGTGAACATTATTTTTCTAATTTCTGCTCTAAAATATAGATTGTTGGTACTCGTTAGAACCGCCTCGATGAGATGGTTCTAACATGTACCCACTATCTATATTGTGAGCAGAAATAAGAAAAACACAATTTTTCGTCTAAAATTTTCGTTTTTGTTAAAATTTACAGTGTATTTGTACAGGCGTGTTTTCGTAATGAGAACATATTTATAGTAAAACAGCGAGCAGCGACGCTTTTCGCCGGCCTTTTCTTGCACTGTTGTTCTTTGCTAGTGTTGCTATAACCAAGCATCACGGAAAAACTCCTATATAATTTTGACCCCCTCAAACCCTACTTTAATACAGTAAAACTAGGGTTTACAGGGGTATTCTTCATTTTAATAATTTCTGCTGAAAATCTCGATTTCGATCCTTTCCCCGGGAAGGATAAGAATTTCTATCCCAGGGTTAAGTTCAGGATTCCCTTATCTTGTATGCAAGGATATAAGAATCTTATATGGGTGTGAAGGGTGGATGGAAAAATCCGTCCCTGGGTAACTGTCCGGGATCACGAGTCTTGCCGAGTAATGCCGGACAGTGATCCCGGGGGACGGATTTTTCTATCGACCCCTCACATCCAAACAAGATTCTTTTTCTTGCACACCTTCCATTTCTTTACGCGGAGTTTTAATGCTGCAGTCACTTCGCTTACCGACGTCCGCCATAGCGTGATGACACTACAGTATTGTTTAGTGACGTCACGTAACGTGCTGTGACGTCAGCTTTAAGGAGGTATTCAATCAGTGCATTTATCAAACACGCGAGAATATTCGATTTTGGGTAAGAACCCCAGGGTTAGAACATAATTTTTATCCCAAGCTAAAACTAAGGATTTCCTTTTCTGGAGTACAAGAAAGCAAGTTATCAGACGAACCAATCAAAGATTAGAGTAAGGACACACCTAAACTACGATAACTGTGGTAAACAACACTCACAATAAGAAAAATATCATTTTTTTTCTGGGATATACTAAATTTGGAAACATTATCGGAGACCGGCCCCCGCCCATCGGGGCTTGAAGAAATAAATGGGCTGCATGATGCTTCCACGCAGAGCTGAAACCGACCCGCACACGAGCACTGGTAAACCGCTTAGAGGATCTAAGCCTGCCCAGGCAAAGGGGTGCGAGTCGGACCGTCCATGCTTATAAACCCTATTTATTTCATTGGGCGACAGGGCTTGAGATGTCATTTCATCTCAATGTCGGGTAAAAGTACCACAAAATTGGAAGCAACGTCTCCAAAATGACCTTTCACAGTGTTGACGGGGACGTTAAACCTCAAATCAAACAAACAGACATTATCGGAGATGTGTGTGTTATCCTAATTTATCATATGACGTCGCGTCTGAGAGTGTAATAACGCCATGTAACATTTTCGATAATCCACTAGTGGACTAAATATGCAAATTAGCTAGAAGGACGACGTCGCGTTTACTAATGGCGGAATATTGATATTTTTGTAAACAATCGTGAATAAAATGCGTTTTAAATGTCATATGATAAATAGAATCAGGCATTCGTGCTCATGTATTATTGAATTTATTAAACTCGTTGAGGAAAAGGGATAAAATGCGAGGCAAAGCCTCGCATTTTATCCCTTTTCCTCAACTCATTTAATAAATTCAATAATGCATGAGCACTCATGTAAGATCCTCTATATAATGCCTGCAAAAAACCGATGGCCATCGTCACGGCGTCTGTCGTTAGGTTGACCCGTCATTTTCGCTGCCTGGGAAGTCCATCTTTGCGATGTCCAACCACATCTGATCAAGACGATGGATTATTTCTTGGATCGATCGGTAGTAAAGTCAACATAAATGGTCTCGCAGATTATTAAGACAAATGGGACACTCTTTACTAATTGAATGAAATGTGTCGAGAATAAACATAAAAACTATGAATATCTGATGAGGATCCCTGATATTAGGTCACGAATATAATATTGAGAGGTATAAGGCAGTCATTACGATAATATACTTTTGTCCTATATAGAGGATCTTACATGAATGTTCCTGTAATATTGAATTTATTAAACGAGTTGAGGAAAAGGGATAAAATGCGAGGCTTCGCCGAGCATTTTATCCCTTTTCTTCAACGAGTTTAATAAATTGATGACATAGTGGATCTTACATGAATGTTCATGTATTATTGAATTTATTAAACGAGTTGAGGAATAGGGATAACATGCGAGGCTTCGCCGAGCATTTTATCCCTTTTCTTCAACGAGTTTAATAAATTGATGACATAGAGGATCTTACATGAATGTTCATGTATTATTGAATTTATTAAACGAGTTGAGGAATAGGGATAAAATGCGAGGCTTCGCCGAGCATTTTATCCCTTTTCTTCAACGAGTTTAATAAATTGATGACATAGAGGATCTTACATGAGTGATCATGTATTATTGAATTTATTAAACGAGTTGAGGAATAGGGATAAAATGCGAGGCTTCGCCGAGCATTTTATTCCTTTTCTTCAACGAGTTAAATAAATTATTTATTTAGAGGATCTTACACGAGTGTTCATGTATTATTCAATTTATTCAACGAGTTGAGGAAAAGGGATAAAATGCGAGGCTCCGCCAAGCATTTTACACCTTTCCTCAACGCGTTTAATAAATCCAATACTACATGTGCACGAATGCAAGATTCTATTAATCATATGACATTTAAAACGCATTTCATCAACGATCTATATACAAAAATGTCAATTTTCCGTCATTAGTAAACACGACGTCGTTACGGACGTCATACATGTAACGTTACGGGGCGTATCTAACTAATTTGCATAGTTAATCCACTATTGGATTACCGAATTTATTACATGGCAGTATTACATTCTCAGACGCGATGTCATATGATAAATAGAATTCTTTCTTACTTCTAGAACTATCACTTTTCAGATGAAAATTTTCAATATTCTACTATTTCCAGTCCAAACATAGATTGTAGGTGCTCGTTATAACCGCCTCACCGAAGCGGCTCAAACGAGTATGCACAATCTACTACTAGTTTTGAGTAAAAATAAATAAAATGATGTGTACCCCTGTAAACTCCAGTGTTCTCTATATAAAGTGGGGTGTATAGGGATGTTTATTAAACGGACTTGTTAACTTGAAACTGGCACAGGGCAGGTCAGCTCGCTTGTTCGAGGCATTTATTCATAGTAAGTAAGTATTTTGTGATAACTGAACGATACTTTTCCTTGTTTCTACATATAAACCTATGTTGTGGATACTCATTAGAACCGCCTCACACCGCCTCGGTGAGGCGGTTCTAACGAGTACCCACAACCTATAACTTGGAGACGTAATAAGAAAAATAATGTTTACCAACGTAAACACCAGTTTTCTTTATAACAAGTGGGGTTTAGGCGGGGGTGGGGGTGTCATTTCACGGGCTTGTTCACTTGATGTTTTCAGTTTGCCATTAAAACATTGTTACTGATATGTGAAAAGTGATGCAAAATGATGCATATTGTTTAAACAAATCTTAATCCTCCTTTGTGATCTTAAAAAATAAACGAAGACAATTTAGACACATCCACAGCCGCAATCTGCGCCTATGCCGTGAGGGCGGGGTGGGGGTTCGTGCTGGCGAATAGTCGTTTGGTTTAAAAAATCTCCGCTTATGTACATGTAGCACATACAAATTTATAAACCAGTAGGATCAGAACGAAAGCAAAATTGCTTATTTAGTTCTTTTCCTAGGACGTGGTCAATGTCAGAAATACATGTATACAATCATATTCAGATGGGTTTAATAGTTGTCAATGGTCCAGTTAAAATACAGCGAAATTCCGCTATTAAGACCACCTAAAATTAAGACTGCTTTAAAAAGCTTATTTAGAAGGTTGCACTTTTTCTTTCTTCGTGTTTTCTGCAGACATTGTCTTCTGATCAGGGATCACCTTTAAGACTGTTCAAAAGTGGTCTCAGAGACCACTTTTGAACAGTCCCAAAGGTGGTCTTAATATAGGAATTTTACTGTACTGCTAATATATTAATAAATCATGTTCGTACAAATATAACACTGTGTTAAGTATGAAAGGAAGAGGCCGATAGATAAAAAGAAAGAAAAAAGAAAAACCAAACAAAACAAAGTGAAAATGAAAAACGAAATCAGGAAAAGAGAAAGAAGGATGGAGATATGGAGCAGCTCTTTTCGAAGGCAATGAACATATTAAGACGTCACTGGAGTCTATTTTTGATACAGGCGTGGCACAACTTGGATATCATCAATGTATGCTCCGAATCTGTTTCACTCTTTACACATCCATATAGTGTCCAACAGAAATTCTAGATGATGCTTTTGTAAGAAAGTGGGCTAGAGCGACTGATAAGGTTAAAAATACGCTTTATTTTTCAAAATCTTTTTGTTCTTTGAATAAACCGTATAGTCGCTGAAGATCGACAGTGGAAAATTAATATATTTAAATGGTATCCAAAGTCATCCCGATTTTGAATTCAACGGTAGCACAACCAAAGGTATGGTGCGAAAGACACGCCATCAGATGAACAAGTCCGTGTAATGAACACCCCTCTAAACCCCACTTTATATAGATAAAACTGGGGTTTACAGGGCTATACGCTATTTTTTCTTATTTCCGCTCCAAGACATAGATTGTGGGTACTCGTTAGAACCGCCTCACCCACAACCTATGTGATGAATAGAAATAAGAAAAACATCGCAAGTTTTCATCAGTAAATTACCGTTTTGGAGAAATGAAATATTGCATTGTGCCACATGGACGTGTTGTCGTAATGCTATCGAATTTTCTTCTGGGCATAACCGTACATAATCAATGTGTGTGTGAATTCGGGTTTTACGTCGCTTTCAACAATTTTTTCAGTCATATCACGACGGTGGCTGGTTGCGACAGGGAGCTCAAGGCTCACTTTTATAGTGTTGCTTCACTGAAGTATCATGTCCTAGACACATTACATGATACGACACCCAGTCACATTATCCTGACACTGAAGAAGAAGAAGAAGAAGAAGAAGGAGAAGGAGAAGGAGAAGAAGAAGAAATGATACATATAAACATTGAGGCTTTGCACGTCTCAACCTAGCTCATGAAATGTTAATAAAGACAAATCATTTCCAGCTATGGCAATAGTGAATTATTCATAAAATATTAATATAGATGAATGGGAATTCTAATTAAGAAAGCGTTTTTAGCCTTAGAGCAAAACGCCATGTGTCTCTGAAATTCTTACAGGTAATAAAGTAAATGGCAGTAAGTGGAGTAATCCGCTATCTTGCATGCGAAGTGGACCTTTGGGACGCCGAGCTTGCTGTTGGATATACGACTCGATTGCTATCGAATACAGTAAAATTTCGCTATTAAGTCCACCTAAAATGAAGACAAATTATGCCTTTAAAAGCATATTTAAAAGGTTTCATGTACAGTTTCTTTGTGTTTTCTACATCCAGTGTGCTCGAGTGGGATACCACCTGTGGGACTGTTCAAAAGTGGTCTTAAAGACCACTTTTGAACAGTCCCAAAGGTGGTCTTAATATAGGAAATTCACTGTATAAAGTGAATGAGTACACTTTCAAGGGAGAGGATGGGGGTGCAACATTTTCAAAATATATTTCGGCTGCTATGTCTATAGGTGTTATAGGTGTTTACTTTTGCTCCTGGGGGTGGGGGGGGGGGGGGTTGTGGAGGGGAGAACTCTTTTCTATAATAGAAACCCTCAATCTGTATACGGGGAAGCTCACAGGAAGTCACCTTACGAAACATGACGAAAAATATATCCGCTACTACGACTACTACTTAAGAAGACAACGATGACGACGAAGATGATGGTGATTATGATGATAATGGTGAAGAAGAAGAAGAAGAAGAAGAAGAAGAAGAAGAAGAAGAAGAAGAAGAAGAAGAGTCTATGTATGCAACTCGTAAAAACGTTATTTCCCTTCAGCCTGATCGGAAAAACGAGTTCCCAAGGGCAGCTTTAAATTTGAAGTGCCGTGTTATGGCGCTGGAGCACTTATCCTCCCTTTATTATAGTGCATTATATCTTATTTCCTCCGGGAAACGGAACACTGCTTGGTGGGTGGCGGGAGTGTGTGAAAATCCAAAACTACTTCAGAGAGTTTTAACGGTCATTGACTGCAATAAGCAAATCATGGCCCTATAGCCTATTATAGGAGCTCTTTATAAATTAAAAATGAGATTGCAGTAGTGACAATGGTTGCCTCGGATTTCCAACAATCATTTAATCCCTGCAGACCGTTACAGATACTTATGCAAGTACAATAACACGTGCGCGCTTTAAGTAGACAGTGACGTAAAAGAGTATACCACCACAGATAGGTTTGACAGGTTGCACCGTTATCATTATCATACCCATCACTAGCTCACAAGACAGACTATACCGTTATACTTATCATTACCGAAGCGCCGTTTTTTTTTTTTTTTTTGACAACAGTGGACAATGCTTAATAACAAAAACATTCGCTGACATCACTTTCAACTTATCTTCACGTGCTTGACGTGTACTGGTTAACTATGACATCAGGTACGCCGCAGTTAAGTTTGACGTCACTGCACGTACAGTGACGTCAAAACACCGCATTATTGTCATCAGAAAATGTCGGACCCCAACAGTGGAAAGCAATATAAAAAAAAATCTACATTCAAAAATGAAATTTATTCAAGAAAAATAATCATACATGTGTGTGAGCGGGGAGATAGAAAAATCCTTCCCGAGGCCACCCTCACACCCATGTAAGGTTCTTATTATTCAAACTCGTTCTTGAGACTTCCCATGGTTCCAGCTAACACATATTATAAAAAAATGTATCTCACTTCTGTGGCTTTTATCGATGTGATAACCCTTATCTTGCTGAATATTCATCTAAGCCACACCCATTTCTGTCTATCAACCAATCAAATTACTTGGTGTAATTAATTGCTACAAATTCATAAACTGAATGCCAAACAGTGAAGATCCTGATCAGATGGCTTCTTCAGAAGCTATCTGATCTGAATCTACACTGTTTCCAAAGATAGGGGTTGTCGTGAACAGCAAGATAAGGGTTAACTCCGGCGAATCACTCACAAACTGCATGAAGCCCGACAAAGGTCAGTAATGACCTTGGCCTTTGAAATGGATTAACTTCCATTCAGCTGATGGCAAATAACATTTACCATGTAATCGGTTACCATGTAATCGGTAAAATCCACTGTCTTACCTTTTTTCTATGCAAATATCTAAGTGAACACATTTGACCTCGATGTAAAACAGGTGAAGGTCAATCAAAGGTCATCATTTGAACAAATTTGGTGGGGCCCCGATGCTACATACCAAATATATTTCAAGGTCATCGGCCATTTGATTCATGAGAAAAGTTTTAAAGTTCTTTTACCATATATGAGCAGCGGCCAGATTGGTTACTTAACCCAGTCCTTACAAACAACTGTCATTCTTCCTACCCATAGAGGCTCCACATGTAATTTGGTTACAATCAACCCACAAATTTAAGTGGAGAAGAAGATAAAAAACTGAATCTGAGGCATCCAGGACAAAGGTCAGTAAATGACCTTGACCTTTTGAATTGATAAATTTCCAGAAGATTTTTAAAGGTTTATACAATACATGGGCATGATGGGCATGGCGGCCATAATGGTCATGTGATCCAGTCCTTACGGACAAATTTGCGTTTCCACCTTCCCATAGTGGCTCCACGTGTAATTTGATTTCAATAAACCCAGCAGTTTAAGTGGAGAAGAAGAAGAAGAAGAAGAAGAAGAAGAAGAAGAAGAAGAAGAAGAAGAAGAAGAAAGGAAAGAAGAAGAAGATACTTAATCTGAGCCATCAAGGACAAAGGTCAGTAAATGACCTTGACCTGTGGAATTGACACACTTGGATTCAAATACACGTATCATTTCTGATGCCACAAGCTATATACCATGCAATCAAAAATCCACTGTTTTGCCTTTTTACGTACAAATGTGACCAAATGTGATCTTGACGTAAAACAGGTCAAGGTCAACCAAAGGTCTTTATTTGGACAAAATTGATAGGGCCCGGCCCATCGGTTTCTGAGAAGAAATTTACCATATGTGGACATGGCGGCCATATTGGTCATGTGACCCAGTCCTCTCGAACAAACTTTTGGCCCCCTTCCCATATAGGCTCCATATGCAATTTGGTTTCAATTGGCCAAGTAGTTTCAGAGGAGATATCGTTTGAAAATGTTGACGACGCAGACACAGACGCAGACGACGACGACACACCACTGCCTATACTATAAGCTCACCTGGAGTCTTCGACGACTCTGGTTAGCTAAAAATAGTGGCGACTGATCTGGGACTTAATGCGAATGGGAACACCAGGCAGACTGTCGCCATTTTTCGAAGGGAGAAAACTTTTGGGACCTCCTGTTCCCTGTTCTATAAACCCTGTTCCACTGAAACAATGGTCTCCTGAGGAGCAAATTCTTTCCTTTAAGAGTTGACCCCTATTGGCATGGGAGACAAAAAACACTTTTGCAGGCGTTGCCTCCCCTGAAGGTGTATTTATTCCCCTTAAGAATGCGCATTACATTTATTTTTAGACTGTTCTATTCCATTCAAGTCGTTCCAATATATAACTGTCTTAACAAATATAACATCATGAGCAAACTCGGTATCTCACAGAAAATCAACCATCTTGACTTGTTTTAATTTGCAAAATTACAAATGGATAAGCGCAATAATTTCCTCCAAATCCATGTCAGATCTACCACTAGTCCCAAACTATATTTCCGCGAACATGCATGGTTCTAGCGACTCTGCGCATGCTCAATTCCGCACGAACTTCCACTGCTCGGTTGTGAAATAAGAACCATTTTCAAATGGGTGTAGTCTAGAACGCTTAATTAAGGAATCATGAGATGGCGATTTTGACAATATTTGGCAGTGAATGTAAGGCATAAATTGTTCATTGAAGGCGTGGAGCTGTCTGACATTTTGGTTTACGATATCGGATGCTATGAGATCGATAGGAAGAATATTGCAACTGTCTATCTTCTTATCTAAATCCATTTCAGACTGGAAACCCCTTTAAAGTGGTACCCTGGCAAACAGTGCAGGCCTAGATCAGACGCCGCAGAACGCGGCGTCTGATCAGGGCCTCCACTGTTTGCAAAACGTTCAGCCATTTTCCTGCTCAATTTTGAAGAAAACACAACCTGACACCCCTAAAGTTTGAAATGAACTCTTGCTATATATAAGGAGGAAGATTCCATTTGGTACAAAAAGGGTTAATCATATAAGGAATGATATTAAACTTCATGAGATCCCATTCATTTAGTTTTGACTATGATTCTAGTGGCCTGTACGTCTTCTGGCTTATTGTTGATTTCAGGTCATTACGAAAACACGCCTGAACAAATGCATTGTAAACTTTACCGCCAAAAAATGAGTATTTTACGGTGAAAAATTATGATATTTTTCTTATTTCTGCTCAAAATATAGATTTTGGGTACTTGTAAGAACCGCCTCATCGAGGCGGTTCTAACAAGTACCCAATATCTACAGTAGGCCTATATTTATGAGCAGAAATAAAAAAAATAAGGTTTACCCCTGTAAACCGCATTTTTTTTTTTTTGCTATATAAAAGTGGGGGTCAAGGGGGTAAAAATTATATGGGCGTTTTTTTGTTATGTCACTGTTTATCAATCGACCCAATGTTATTAACTACAACAATTTCCCGCCTGCTGATGTCCACGTGACTGTCGCTGATCCAGGTTACGGCTATTTATGGCTGTCAAAGATTTTGTCCCAGTGACGTCAGAGTGCTGTGAAAAAACATGGTTGGTTGTCTGTAAAATCTAGACTGAGCTCATGTACTTGACTTTGCCAAAAAGTGTTGGCCCAGATCTGACGCTGCATTCTGTGGCGTCTGATCATGTTTGCTCAAAATACTGTAATTTAAGGGTTAGACAGTCTACGTTTCAGTTCAAGACTATTTTCTCAGAAAAAACCGACCCGTACGTACTTACCACGTTAACAATTCAATGGAATGAACACCGTCCTAACACATAGGTTGTGGGTACTTTTTAGAACCGCCTCAATGAGGCGGTTCTAACGAGCACCCACAATCTGAGTATAAATAAGAAAAAAATATCAAGGATGATCAACAGAAAAGCGGCCATTTTGGAGATGTGAAAAATGCACTATATCGCACGGGTTTGTAACCGAAGTGTATCACTGCTTTGATTCTATGTATTCGATAAATGTTGCATTTGGTGCAGATCGACCCCACCCTGATCATGTCTCAGAAGCCTCCGTGGTGTAATGGTTATGCTACTCGCCTTGTAAACCAGGGGTCACAGGATCGATCCCTGGCTTCTCCAGACTTTCGGATGAGTCTTTAAACAGAGGTCCCTTCTCCGTACAACCTAAGCTGTTTGTGAGACCTAAAGCTCAAACACTCACTCACCCTGATTATGTCTCAACTGTGGGTGTAAAGACAAAAAAGCCACGTGCATTGCTGAGATAAATACCTGTATTTATCATATGACGTCGCGTCTGAGAGTGTAATAACGCCATGTAATATATTCGATAATCCACCAGTGGATTAAATATGCAAATTAGCTAGATACGTCCCGTAACGTTTACTAATGTCGGAATATTGACATTTTTGTAATCAATCTTGAATAAAATGCGTTTTAAATGTCATATGATAAATAGAATCTTGCATTCGTGCTCATGTATTACTGAATTTATTAAACTCGTTGAGGAAAATGGATAAAATGCTCGGCAAAGCCTCGCATTTTATCCATTTTCCTCAACTCGTTTAATAAATTCAATAATACATGACCACTCATGTAAGATCCTCTATTTAAATAATAAAGACAAAACTTCAAGTTCTTAATTTAAATTTTATCCTCTAATTTCACGTGATGAGAACCGCCTCGTCGAGGCGATTCTCACTAACACCAACAATCCGGCACGTGAACAAGTCCTTTAAATGAACACCTCCCCAACCCCAATTCATATAGAGAAAACTGGGGTTTACGGGGGTATACAATATTTTTTTCTTATTTTTGCACTAAGACTAAGGTTCTGGGTACGCGTTAGAAAGAAGAAGTAAAACAAAGATCAGGAATCGATACAATTAACTTACTCCACCCTTCAAAGACACCAAAGGGAAAGAAACACAAACATTAAGCGACCAGACCAGAATGGAAACCTAAACAAAGGAAGGCCATAAGGACAGTTAAAGCTTTACTTTCCCACAAAATGGCCATATGACCATCCAAAACAAAAAGACACAGTAAGTAGCAAACAACAACATAAATAAATAGCCACAGAAGAACCGCCTTGGAACGGTCAGTGGAAAGAGGCGGTTCTAACGACCACCCGCAACCTACGTTTACAGTATTAATAAGAAAACA
Organism: Lucinisca nassula; assembly: GCA_963580285.1. Taxonomy (NCBI): domain Eukaryota; kingdom Metazoa; phylum Mollusca; class Bivalvia; order Lucinida; family Lucinidae; genus Lucinisca; species Lucinisca nassula. Next base: position 64,056,277 of record OY757023.1, read on the forward strand.
ATGGCGGATTCTCATCAGAAAAGTAGCCATTTTGGAGATGAAAATAATACTTTTTGTCGCACGGGTAGGTTATCGTGATGCATATTCGAAAAAGAAATAAGAAAAAAAATCAAACATTTTTATCTGAAAAAAGCTAGTTCCGGAGACTGAAGAGACGTCATTGCGTTATAATTAATCAGTAAACCGATTTATCAGCAAAGCACTAAATGGGTAGTGAATTTTACAGCGGCCTTTTTTCTTTCCATTTTAACATTGTTATTGTTTTAAGAAAATGCTAAAAATACTCAGAAATAAATGTTTGTGCAAATCTAATCTAACGCAAATTGTAATTGTATTTAGATGCCTGCAGTGAATAATTAAATTTGTTTTGTTAAGTCGTTAATGCCTCTGCTTAATATGTGGAGACGATGAGCAAAATATTGCACGCTGAAAAAAAATCTGAAAACCTCTCGAAAGAATAAACTACGGAACCCGGGAAGTACGGAACCCGGGAATGGACATGATTTTTTTATTTTATAAGTTGTGCGCACAAGATAATATCTTGTGCGGACAAGATATTATCTTGTTCGGACAATATATTATCTTGTCCGCACAAGATTTTAAGTTGTGCGAACAAGATATTATCTTGTCCGCACAAGATAATATCTTGTCTGCACAACATAGATCTTGTGCGAACAAGATATTATCTTTTGCGGATAAGATATTTTCTTGTGCGCACAAGATATTATCTTGTCCGCACAAGATAATATGTTGTGCGAACAAGATAATATTTTGTCCGCACACGATAATATCTTGTTCGCACAACAAGATAATATGTTGTGCGAACAAGATAATATTTTGTCCGCACAAGATAATATCTTGTTCGCACAACTCCAAAAGATCTATGTTGTGCGCACAAGATAATATGTTGTGCGAACAAGATATTATGTTGTCCGCACAAGATAATATGTTGTGCGAACAAGATAATATGTTGTCCGCACAAGATAGTTTCTTGTGCGCACAAGATAATATGTTGTCCGAACAAGATAATATCTTGTCCGCACAAGATATTATCTTGCGCGCATACCTTATAAAAAATAAAAAAATCATGTCCCTTCCCGGGTTCCGTAGGGAAGAGACATGATTTTTTTAATAAGTTGTGCTCAGTAGATATTGTCTTGTTCGGATAACTTCCCTAGATCTATGTTGTGCAAACAAGATAATATGTTGTGCGAACAAGATAAATCAAAGCACTGAGAGTACTGGTGGGTCGATTGTCTCTGTGTGTAGTTAGGAAAAATGGGCCTGAGCGTGGACTGTTTCGTTTAACCCTTAAACTCCTTTACTGAAAGCAAACCGTGTAGACCCTGATCAGACACTGCGTTTTTCGGTGCCTGATCCTTAAATCTCTATACTCTAAGCAAGCAGTGAAGACCCTTATCAGACGCCGCGTTCTGCGGCGTCTGATCTGGGTCTACACTGTTTGCCTAGCCCAACCCAAGATTCCAGCCCAGATTTTACAGTTAACCTTTTAAGTAAACACGCTGACCTCACTGCGATAAAATTCTATAAATAATCTGCGTGGATTCCTACAAATCAGTGATAGTCACGTGGACTCCAGCACTAATAGAGTAAACAATCCGATCCAAATGCAAAGAACTAGGTCACGGATGCATTCCTCGCTTAAAAACGCTGACTAAGACTTCATTCTTACCTGGCCGTACAGCTCGAGAAGAAGACTGCAAAGGGAAAACAAGTTCATAAAGAACGAACCATTTCTTCAAGGATTTATATTAAATACTTACGATAATATTGATGATAATCTCTGAAAACAAATATGGCGTATGGAAGAGAGCTCGGCGTTGTATATATCACGTGATCGGCGTTTGTGTATATCACGTGAGAGCCTTTTCGCGCGCTTTTGATTGATTGGTCAATAATGGTCATGTGGTTATCTCCGCGTTGGTCACGTGGACATTTGCAAGAATCGACTTTCTACCGTATGGTACATTTGGGTCGATTGATAAACAATCGACCCAATTATGCTGCCGGTTTGCACAAAATAATACCTTGTGCGCACAACATATTATCTTGTCCGCACAAGATAATTACTTGTTCGCACAACTTAATATTTGTTTCGCACAACATATTAAAAATATTATGTCCCTTCCCGAGTTCCGTAATAAACCGATATTTTGACACGTTTTCCAGTGCAGAACGAAAACGCGTCCAGGGGCCAGTTGTTCGAAACAAACGACGTCGTTAGTTAACGAATCGTTAAAACTTTGACTGAATAATAAGGCAAATATGCTAATACTTTTGCTGAAAAATGTGAGCAGCTTTTGCATCTGCAAATACTGCTCACATTTTTTTCAGCAAAAATACCAAAATTTAAGTTATTGTACTTGCTACAACAGTTAACTCAGTATATGACCACTAACGAGTTCGTTAAGCTAACGATGCTTTGAAGAACTGGCCCCTGACTGGCATAGTAGCCTATGGCGACAGGGCAATCGCCAATCACGTTTTTCAAGTCTCTGTAATAATGTCCGTGAAGTTGGCTGCCAGTTGCCAGTTGCCATTTGCCCATTCAATCGGCAAATGGCAGCTAACTTCACATTCTGTATGCCAATTTAGCATTTTTTTGTGAACTGGCAACTGACAGCCGGACGCCAATTGGAACTGAGAGTGTGTTAGAGCATATCAGCTGAATAGGCAGCTGGCAAACGGCAGCCAGATGCCGATTCGCCTTGAAGAAATATATGGGCTACATGATGCGTCCACGTAGAGCTGAATCCGACCCGCACACGAGTACTGGTAAACCGCTTAGAGGATCGAAGCCTGCCCATGTAAAGCGGTGCGCACGAGTTGGACCGTCCATGCTTATAAACCCTATTGGTTTCATTGGGCGACAGGGCTTGAGATGTCATTTCATCTCAATCTCGGGTAAAAGTCCCACAAAATTGGAAGCAACGTCTCCAGAATGACCTTTACAGTGTTGACGGGGACGTTAAACCTCAAATCAAACAAACAAAGAAACAAAATGCCGATTCGCAAATTGTGAATTGGTATCTGGCGACTGGCAGCCAGGTGTCAATTTGATTTTAGGCATTAACAGAGTATTACAGGTGAATAGGCAACCGACAATAGGCAGCTAGTTGCCAATTCGCCAGTCTGACGAATAGGCAACTGGCAGCCAGCTGCCATTTCGATCACGAGCGCGTAGTCCCACTCTCCGCGGCTGAGGTAAAACCACCCTAGAAATGCTGGAGCGAAAGAAAACCAACAGTTAGAGTCCGTTGGACCCAACCAGATACGAGCATCAGGTTCCAACCGTCATTACATAAGAAAGCCTGTACGCTGGAACCGCCATAGAATCTGAGGCCTGAACCACCGGTGTGCAATTAAAAAGAGGGAAGCAAGGTTATAACCGTGATTGGGTTAAATGTATGTAGTCTGTCGTATTAAATTTATGTTGTACCCAGTCTTATATATATATATATATATATATATATATTTTTTTTTTTGAAATTGGGTTCTGAATCATTGCAAAAAATAATATACTAAGTCAACATAAAATTCGGGCTCCGATAGACCTTGTTGCAGACGAGATTTAAGTCCAACATTGAATTTTGAAATTAAATCAGAATGATATCTATAAAATTAAGAAACCCTATTTGTTTCATTCGGCGGCAGGGCTTTATATTTTATCAGTAACCCCCTATATATATTGCACTGTAACACATTGGCCTAATAAAGATATGCTATCTCAGGACAAGTGAGCTTTATCATGTCAACGTGACATTGCACTTTTTTAATGAACCGGACCACCGGAAAAATGGCTTAAATGTTATAATTACTAGAAAATAAAAAATATCAAAAGAAAAATAACGGTCAGCTGATAGCAATTAGACAGACCCATGACAAACTTCGATAACCGATAGTAAATTGTCAATTTAATGAGTTAAAAAGGGGATAAAATGACCCCTTTTTTAGAACTGTTCGGCAATCCTCGCGATTCTACAACGTTCTCGAAGCCTTGCCTGATAAACTTGACATCAAAAGACACGAGCCTGGTATTCTCTATTCCCTGGTATGTTATCATGTTGTGACAACTGCGAACTGTCTGCGGTCTGATGTCAGCAATAGACAAACACATTTTCACGATATGCTTCATGTCTCTAAATTCTCATTTTTTATTTTTTTTTTTTTAAGAAAAATTTTTCAATACGTCCTTCTTTGCTGCTTCAACCATGGGTTGGGCTCGTTGGAAGCGCCTAAATGAAGCGATTGTAACCAGTATCCACAAAATATTTGTTTCTTAGCAGAAATAAATAGAGAATACCAGGCTTGTGTCTATTGATATCAAGTTAATCAGGCAAGGCTTTGAGAACGCTTATAGAATCGCGAAGCTTGCCGAACGTATCTACATGCGTTCTCGAAGCAGAGCCTTATAAACTTAATATCAAAGAACACGAATCTGGTATTCGTTTTATCAGTTTATCCCCTTGTAAACTCTTTAAATTAGCAATTTATTACGATCGGTTATCGATTGTCTTCAGTGCGTCTCAGTGTTCCAGTGCGGAATATAATGGGTCAGTATATTTTTATTAGATGACCGTTATTTTTCTTTTGATATTTTAAATGTACTTTTTTATAATTTTTTCCAGTAATAATAACATTTTAGCCAGTTTTTGCCGGTAGTCCGCTTAATTCATAAAAGTGCAATTTTACGTTGACGTGATAAAGCTCACTTGTCTTGAGATATTATATCTTTATCAGGTCAATGTGTTACAATGCAATATATATAGGGGGTAACTGTTAAAAACAAATATCGCATACGCTGGTACAAACTCGTTTTTTTAATTTGTATACATGTATAAGGTTGGGTTTACGACGACGACGGCGTTCTTGAAACAGATTTGTCAAAATGATGAGAACAAAAGAAACGCCTAACTTTTTGTAATAGCTTGGCGTTTGAACCACAACTTGGCCAGTTTGCAATCATTGCCAGTATTACGGCTGATATATCGCTGATTTATAGGACAGACATCATTACTGTTCGAAACTTGATGAAAATTTGACGAGCGGGGGTGTCTGAATTATTGCACCTATTAAAATATGATACCCACAGTCAGCAGACGGAAACGCTTGGTCTCTTGCAGTCGTCAGGAACATATGAGTGCGAGATACAGTAAAATTCCGCTTTTAAGACCACCGAAAATGAGACCATTACGAAAACACGCCTATACAAATACATTGTTACCTTTATCGCCGAAAAATTTAAAACTTTAAGGTGAAAAAATGTGAGATTTTTTCTTATTTCTGCTCAAAATATAGATTGTGGGTACACGTTAGAACCGCCTCGTCGAGGCGGTTCTAACGAGTACCCACAATCTCTATTTTAGAGCAGAAATAAGAAAAATTAGGTTTACCCCTGCAAATCCCAGTTTTACTATTTAAAAGTGGGGTTCGAGGGGGTCAAATTTAAATAGGCGTGTTTTCATGATGTAATTCTGCTTTTAAAAGCTTATTTAGAACGTTGCAGTTATTCTTTCTTTGTGTTTTCTGCATACAGTGTCCTCTGGTCAGAGACTACTTTTGGGACTGTTCAAAAGTGGTCTTCAAGACAACTTTTGAACAGTCCTTAAGATAGTCTTAATGTAGGAATTTTACTGCATTTTGATTTCTCTCTTGTCCGCGGATTAAAACAAAGTGTGCGAATGTTTGTTAGAACAGCCTCTAAGAACCACGGCGGTTTTAATCAAAGCACTGTCAGCACGGGTTGGTCGACTGTACCCGAGTTTAGGAAGGAGAAATGGTCCTCAATGAGGACTTACTTGTGCACTGTTTCGTTAAATCCTAAAAATGCCTGCGCTGTATACAAACAGTGCAGGCCATGATCAGACGCCACAGAACGCGGCGTCTGATCTGGGTCTACACGTTTTGCCAATGTCCCAGTACACAAGCCAAATCTAGATTTTACAGCCACACAGCAGGGGAGAATGGTTGCGATGCTATAAATAACCGTTTCATGGCCAGCAAAAGTCACGTGGACAATGCATGTATCTGGCGAAAACCTTCTGCAGTTAGTAACTGTGGGTCGATCTCAACAAGGAGATATTTTTAGGGATAGCATCAGCGTATTCCCGCTGATTGACTATGACTGGCCGATGTCAAGAAAAACATGCCTAAACAAATACTTTGTAAATTTTACCGCCGAAAAAAATGATAATTTTGAGATGAAAAAATGTGATACTTTTTCTTATTTCTGCTCAAAATATAGATTGTGGATACACGTTAGAACCGCCTCATCATGGCTAACGAGTACCCACAATCTATATTTTTGAACAGAAATAAGAAAAATAAAGTTTACTCCTGTAAACCCTAGTTTGACTATATAAAATTGGTGTTTAAGGGTGTCAAAATTATATAGGTGTGTTTTCGTGATGTCCAACAGCTAATATTGCTACAATGTAAATTGCTGATGTTACTTGTGGCAGAGAATATTTTCATGTCTTAACACTGTTTAATCTCTCTCTCTCTCTCTCTCTCTCTCTCTCTCTCTCTCTCTCTCTCTCTCTCTCTCTCTCTCTCTCTCTCTGGGTTATTAGTTCCATCCTTGTTTGGTCAGTAAACTAAAATATCAAACAGAGTATTCAGTAGTAACACTACTTAATATTATTAATGCAAAATAGCCATGTGAAAATGTGCTCATGTTATGACAGCAATTATGGTCAATTTTCAGACTTTTTATTGCCATCTAGTTATTTTGATAAGGATCAATTTTTCTAAGTAAAAGCAATAAAATACCCGTATCTTAATGAACTCTGAGACTTCAGAAAATCTTGGATTTGTTCCATTACGAAAACACACCAATAGAAGTACACTCAGTGGCCATAAATGAGTTCCCAAAACTGTTTGACGTCGTGATGTCTGTAAATCTGTAACTACATTTCCAGATCAAATTACTAAAAAATAAAAGACCCAATGCATGTTATGTTTACTGTTTGGTATTGTGTATTCATTACCAATTACAAATATAGCCATTTGTCGTAGAAATCTTGCCATGCATAGCTCTGGTACATTCTTCATTCAGAGTACCGTGGTTTTAAAAATGGCTTCAAACTTCTGTGCTGGCTCACAGATTTCTTCTATTTCCGAATGATTAAGATTTTCACCTATAATCTATATATTTTTGGTTACTCTGATGTCGTTTTAGTATGATGGACAGCTGAGAAGCCAAATATGTTTACATTTTCCCAATTGAATTAATACATTATTAGAAGTGGGTGGGGTAATTCTACCCCTGACAGAAAAATTGTTGCTATGGTAAAATCAAGGAAGTAGGCTGCATAGTTTCTATCTAAATTAGTGGTACACTCTATAATACTTTAGTAACAATCATTAAAAGGAAGCATCTTTCTTTCATATAGGAAATGTAGCTATCAACGGTGGATTACGGGCTAGATGGATGTTAGTCTTTATGGGAGTATTCGTAGAGATTGACAAATTTATTGGACACTATTATACAAAAAAATGAAGTATTTTGTAAAAATATAGTCTAAAATGGTGCTTTTAATTAACAATATTTTTTACACAATTTTACAACATATTTTTATCTTGTTTTATGGCGCGCAAAGAGTGCACGGCTGTTCAAATAAGCCCATTGTTTCCTGGATCTCCTTGCTGCTTCAGTCCCCTAAGGTACAATCAAACAAACAGTTTTTGCTAGAAAGTAGGATTCAATATCTCACAAATCAGATACAAAACAAAGTTCGTTTTTTGTCTGGTCCCTTGGTCTCTACCACCAAAAATATTTGCTTTTCAGTGATTTTGACGTATTTATGTTTCATCCGAAAGCAGGTTAGATTTCACATAAAGTGTTGTCTTTTAGTAATATTATACACAATCAGATTATTTTCCAGTATTTTGCCAACATTTTTACCAATTTATATCTAAAAAGATAAGAAATTGATTATTTTACAAATCTTTTAGTACATCCACCATGATGTTTCAAAGGAAAGACAACATCTGTATGTTGTCTGATGTTGCCATGGCAACGGATGACATCATTATTGTAATAAGTGTGGATGTAAACGTATACCCTAAATAATTAGCTGGACCAATTAGCATCTGAGTATGATTTGTAATTAGGCAGAAAATTGCAATTCTTTCAGATCATATTTTTCCCCAATTTCTTGCCAGCCATTTTGGGAACTCAATTATGTCCACTGAGTGTACATTATAAATAATTCGCGGGGAAAAAAAAACACTTAATTTTTGGATGAAAAATTGTGATAGTTTCCTTATTTCTGCTACAAATATAGATTAAGGGTACGCGTTAGAACCGCCTCATTGAGGTGGTTCAAACAAGTACCCAAATTTATATTTTAAAGCAGAAATAAGAAAAATAAGGCTTACCCCTGTAAACCCCAATTTTACTATATAAAAGTTGGGTTCAAGGGGGTCAGAATTATATAGGCGTGTTTCCGTGATGCAGCCAGCAGGAAGACACTGAAGCATCAATAAGATAAATGTTTTGTTTGTTTGTTTTGAGGTTTAACTTCCCCGTCAACACTGTAAAGGTCATTTTGGAGACGTTGCTTCCAATTTTGTGGGACTTTTACCCGACATTGAGATGAAATGACATCTCAAGCCCTGCCGCCCAATGAAACCAATAGGGTTTATTAGCATGGACGGTCCGCCTCGCACTGCGGTTCCTGGACAGGCTTAGATCCTCTGAGCGGTTTACTAGTACTAGTGTGCGGGCCGGATTCAGCTCTGCGTGGAAGCATCATGCAGCCCATATATTTCTTCACGCCCCTATGAGCGTGGGCTGAATAAGATAAATGAATAGGGGACCTTGTAAAGTGTGTCCTTATTAAGATTGTGTGTGCTTTTCAAAGATGTAGCCTCGCCAAGTCGTACCGATGTCGGCCTGTCGATGTCGATTTGACATTTGCTCACTGTACTTTGCTGACTGGGGTTACCGTTGCATTGCTGATGGTTCTGTTAAACAAAATCACGCACGACTTGTTTAACGTATCTAACCGACCACCATTTGAATTTTCCACTTAATGGAACACGGGTTCTGATCCGGGTCCATGCTGTTTGCTTAAATTACATGACGTTTTGGAAAAACTAAATCAGCGATACCTTACACTGTTAAACTTGTAATGGACCTGCAAAAGCTGTTGCGTGACACTGATATATGACAGCTGCTGTTCTCTACTTTCACAAGTATAGCTTTAACAAAAAGCTAGGTCTACGCTTAGCTAATATAAAATGTGATTGTCTAGAGTTATATCCAAGCAATGTGTTTTGTATAAGTAACTGTCTTTGACAATATTCTAATTGTTAATTTGCATCCACGATCCTGCCGACTGATGTATTATGTCTGAAATGTCAAAGTTGCGAATGCTTTAATTTTGGCAAAAACTACTCTTTCATCTTAAAAAAGGCACATATGCAACTTCAATGGTAAGTTTTTAGCTCACCACAGCCGCCAAGGGCGCCTGGTGAGCTTACAGGACAAACAGTGTGGTCCGTCGTGTTCGAGAGTTTTAGATGTATATTTGTATTAGCCTATATACATATGACAGCAAATATGGGCTTGTACAAATGTGATAGCATTTCTGTGCAAGGCCTGTTTTTGTGTGGAAGCTTATACTTGTTATGGGCCGCTTCTTCTTGTGAGAGCTTATACTTGTTTGTTGCATATAAATATAAAGGTCAACCTGCATTGTGGGTAAATAATGGCTGTATTTCCGTGTTAATCCCTAGGTCTATAATGTCTACGCCCATGCGCGTGGACAATAGACACAGCTGATCCTCTTTATACCGACAATCCCTCACGCAAACACGCCTATACAAATACATTGCCACCTTTATCGCCGAAAACATGAAAATTTCATGATGAAAAATTGAGATATTTTTCTTATTCCTGCTCCAAATATAGATTGTGGGCACTCGTTAGAACCGCCTCATCGAGGCGGTTCTATCGAGTACTCACAATCTATATTTTAAAGCAGAAATAAGAAAAATAAGGTATACCCCGCGGAAACCCCAGTTTTACTGCATAAAAGTGGGGTTCAAGGGTGTCAAAATTTTGACGTGTTTTCGTAATGCGATAAAACAGCCCGATATCACATACGCTGGGTATCGCATACCGTAAAAATCCTAAAAGTTCGGACACCTTTATGCCTTGCTGCAATTCTCAAAAAAAAAAAAAAAAAAAAAAAAAAAAAACAAGTTTGTTTCATGATACAGTAGGGTGTCCAAAAGGTGCGGACGGAATGGCAAACTGTAGATCCTGATCAGCAGTCTGATAAGGGTCTGCAATGTTTGCTTAGGTCTACCTGTCCCAATACTTCGGATCATTACGGTAGACCGCGAAAAGGGGTCTAGCAATTCTCAAGACCGTAGAAAAGTTTAGGCCAAGGCCAAAGCGCATAGCGAAGACTATGGTCACTCTGTGTGCTGATGCACAGGCTTATATGAGTCTTCGCTGGGCGCGCATACTAGTGAATCTCTTTTCTTTGGGTGCAGAGAAGTCAAACTTTCGCTTGAACAGTCTCATATCGTGTTTGCTTGCAAATATTAATTAGCCCGAACGCAGGGCGTGCCCCCAGGGGAATAGAGACAGAGTTTCATTTCAGGCCTTATCAAATTTAATATCTGTACACAATTATATCTCTCAACTAATTAAAATTTTGTCTCAATAATATCACTGGCAGCGTTTAATAAATAACATGTATATTCCTCGAAGTGATCGAATTTTCTTGCACACAAGCGTATAGTGAGTTGGATCAGGTCGAATAAAAAACATTTGTTCAGTTGATTCGTTGGTATGCTGTCAACACATAAACATATATGTCCTAGCATCCAAATACTTGTGTGAGTGAGTGTTTGATTTTTACGTCCCACCAACAGCTAGGGCCATACGAAGACGGGACCTCGGTTTAAAAACTCATCCGAAAGTCTGGAGAAGCCCGGGATCGGTCCTGCGACCCCTGATTTACAAAACGAGTAGCGTAACCACTGCACCACGGAGGCTTCTTCCAAAAACTTGAACATTGGCAAGCAGTGTAGATCCGGATCATACGCCGCATAACGCTCCTATAGCTACATTTTCAAATCACTTTTTGGGGGGTTATGTTAAAACATTGAGAAAAATATAAACACTCGGCGTTTTTAGCATGAGGCCGAGCTCGCAGACACCTACTATAAGATATGTGCGACCAGCAGAGACTAGGGAACCAGCCTGTGCATTCGCAAGCTATTTCGGAAACTAACGGTCACTGCAGGAATTCATTAAGATTAAACATACTCATGCGAAATAATGTATTATTTTACATCTCCAAAATGGCTACTTTTCTGACGAAAATTCGATATTTTTCTTATTTATACTGCTAACATAGGTTGCGGTTCCTCGTTAAAACCGCCTCATTGAGGTTGTTCTAACGAGTACCCAGAACCAAGTCTTGGATTAGCAATTGGAAAAATAATGTTTACCCATGTAATCCCAAGTTTTCTCTTCATAAAGTGAGGTTGGGGTCTTCATTTCATGTTAGACTTATTTCTTTCGACAGCCCCATGGTTATACAAGTAAAGCTTTTAAAAAAAGCTAGGTCTGTGCTTACCCCATATTAAATGTGAATGTCTGGAGTGATATCCCAGAAATGTGTCTTATACAATTAACCCTTATCTTGCTGTTCACGACAACCCCTATCTTTGGAAACAGTGTAGATCCAGATCAGATGGCTTCTGAAGAAGCCATCTGATCAGGATCTACACTGTTTGGCATTCAGTTTATGAATTTGTAGGAATAAATTACATCAAAGTAATTCGATTGGTTGATAGACAGAAATGGGTGTGGCTTAAATGAATATTCAGCAAGATAAGGGTTAACTGTCTTTGGCAATATTCTTATTGCCAGTCTACATCCAGGATCCTGCCGACTGCAGTATAATGTACGAAATGGCAAATTTGCAAATGCTGTAATTTTGTCATTTTTTTTCATTACGATAACACACCCGTGCAACATAATGCATTTTTTCATATCTCCAAAATGGCTACTTTTCCGATGAAAATCCGTGATAGTTTTCTTATTTGTACTTCAAACATAGGTTGTGGGTACTCGTTAGAACCGCCTCATTGAGGCGGTTCTAACGAGTACCCACAACCTATGTCTTGAACCAGAAATAAGGAAAATAATGTTTACTCCCGTAAACCCCAGTTTTCTTTATATAAAGTGGGGTTCAGGGGGTTCTTGATTTTACGGACTTGTTCACGTGATGTTTTTCATCTTCAAAAAGGCAACTTCAATATGCTTGTCACATCTTATTGAATGGAATGCTTAAAAACTGTTGGGGAGGTTAAGAAGACATCTTTCCTAAACTTTATAGAAGAGTAACTGAAGAGTCATCCCAAATATTTTGCTAATGCCGAGGCAAGTTTTTTTTTTTTTTTTTTGAGCTCACCAGAGCAGAAGACTCATTGTGAGCTTATAGGATTTGCAGTGGTCCGTCGTGTTTGTAGATGTATATTTTGTTTTAGCCTGAACAAATTTGTTAGCAAATACGGGCTTGTACAAATGCGGTAGCAATTCTTTGACAGAGCTCTGCCTGTGGGCCTCATTTTTGTGTGAAGGCTTATACTTGTTATGTGCCGCTTATTTCTTCTTGTCAAAGCTTAAACTTGATGTTGCATATCATAACGATAACACATCCGTGTGATATAGTGCATTTTTCAAACCTCAAAAGAGGTAATTTTTCGGATGAAAATTTGTAATATTTTTCTTATTTACACTCCAAACATAGGTTTTGGGTGCTCGTTAGAACCGCCTCATTGAGGCGGTTCTAACGAGTACCCACAACCTATGTCTAGAAGCAGAAATAAGGAAAATAATGTTTACCCCCTAAACCCCAGTTTTCTCTATATAAAGTGGGGTTTAGGGGGGTCTTTATTTCACGGACTTGTTCACATGATGTATATAAAAGCTTATTCAGATGTTGTTTTCTATTCTTTGAATTTTCTAACAGCAGTGTCTTCTGGTCAGTGACCACCTTTGGTACTGTTCAAAAGTGGTCTTAAAGACTACTTTTGAACAGTTCCAAAAGTGGTCTTAATATACGAATTTTACTCTTATTCTGTTTTTGTTTGTGTTTTTTTTTTTTTTTTTTTTTGTAATATGTCTTCGCATCAATAAGGAAAACTTCGTGCCAAGCAAGCGCCTCCTTTTTTGGTCGATTGCTTATGTTACTAAGCATAACATTTCTGCAGTGCTAAGTCCACGTGACTAACACTAGCGTGTAGGAAATACAAGTAACGTATTTAAAAAAAAGCAGCGTTAATTTAATCTGGAATCATGGGTCGGATTTGGCAAAAAGTGTAGGTGCAGATTAGACACCACAGAACGAAACGTCTTTAAGTTTGGTTTTATGGTCCTTATAATATTTTTTTCACTCATATCGAGTCGATCGTTAATCGAATGTGGGCGAAAATCGGAGAACTACCACATGACCTTCCGTTGCAGAACTTGTCGTCTCACATGTGACCCAAACCAGGCACGAACCCACAGCGGTGAGAGACCTAATAATTAAGAGTGGGGGCTCTTATCCACTAAGCCGTTCTGATCAGGGTCTACACTGCTTATTTTACAGGCATTTAAGGGTCAGATGCCGCGAAACACAGAGTCTGAACAGAGTCTTCACGTTTTGCTTAAAAACTGGAATTAAAGGGTTAAACGAAACAGTTTAAGTCTCAGTCCAGGGCATTTTTCCCAGCCTACCCAGAGACAATCAATCCACAAGTACTCTCATCGCTTTGATTCTAAACAAAACTTGTGAAACATCGTGAAAGTAATGCATTATAGTTGATGTCAGTTTATAGATATATTTTTATATCAGAATTGTGCTGTAAGAAACGGTGTTTTCTAATACAATAAAGAAATGTATTTATTCATACAAGAAGAATATAAAATACACATAATATTCGCGGGCAATCAGACCTGTTAGTCAGAAATAGTCTGGTAAATTAATATATTTTTGTTCATTTTATGACAACCACAATACAAGAGCAATTGATGTCTGCCCTCTTATTCTCAGTAAGTATAAGTTTTGGGAATGAAACTGTCTAGCCCTTAAGATGCCAACAAAAACTTCATCGGAAAATATCGTCCGATAATAATCATCTTGCAAAATTTCAAATACAGTAAAATTCCTATATTAAGACCACCTTTGGGACTGTTCAAAAGTGGTCTTTAAGACCACTTTTGAACAGTCCCAAGGGTGGTCAAGACCACTTTTGAACAGTCTAAAGGGTGGTCTCTGACCAGAAGAGATTGTATGCAGAAAATGCGAAGAAAGAATAACTGCACCATACTAAATAAGATTTTTATAAGAGAATAAGTCTCATTTTAGGAGGTCTTAATAGCGAAATTTCACTGTATAGTTTAGCATACAGACATACAGTGTCGATCCTGATCAGACTGCTGGTCTTGGGGCGCAGTCTGCTCTTGGTTCACACTGTTTGCAGCAATACTGTTACGGGTCAGGGTAGAAAGGGGGGTTATGCTGGGTGATGTAGCTTCGCTGCTTCAGCAGTCACCTCTGTAGCGGCCGATGTCTTATATAACCGTCTGCTATGCCCAGGCAGTCACGGACAGTGCATCGAGCTAACTGACCACTTGGGCCTAGTAGATTGTAAGACTCTAGCCTAGCGTTAGAGTCTTAATGAAAGGGTGGACTTCCAACTAAAATGGGCTTGTGGGAATATGGTTAATTGTCTTATCTATTTTCAGGATGGAAAGGACAAACGAAGACAATGTGATGCCAAACTTAATCTATTTTTAAATAAACTAAATAAAATGTGTGAGCGTTGTTTTATATTATGCTCTGGGTAGATGACCAGAACTATGGATTATCAAATGAGGGCTCCCTTAGCAAAACATGTTAAACAACAAATGATCATTGACTAGGTAAAGTGGATTATGGATCAGATTTATCTTTAAAAAACAAATATTTTACATTGGCAAAAGACGTCACGAAATTGGTGACTAAAGTTACGAAAAAGCCTTTACTCAGCAATCAATCGATATCTTAAAATAGATAACTGTAAGTTTGCGGTCCGGTGCAATCTCCGGATTATAATGGAATTGTTATCCCCTCGCAACAACGTTGCGAATGGGGATATAGCATCGGTGCCGTGCGTCCGTGTGTTAGTGTGTCTGTGTGTGTGTGTGTGTGTGTGTGTGTCTGTCCGGAACCTTGTGAGCAGGATAGAAGACACAGTATTCATCGTAGAAGCATCAAACCTTCCACAAATGTTCACCATGTACAGAGGATGAACCCTATTGAATTTCAAGGTCAGGGGTCAAAGGTCAAGGTCACAATGGACTTGACCTTGAAAACCTTGTGAGCAGGATAGAAGACACAGTATTCATCATAGAAGCATCAAACCTTCCACAAATGTTCACCATGTACAGAGGATGAACCCTATTGAATTTCAAGGTCAGGGGTCAAAGGTCAAGGTCACAATGGACTTGACCTTGAAAACCTTGTGAGCAGGATAGACGACACATTATTCATCGTAGAAGCATCAAACCTTCCACAAATATTAACCATGTACAGAGGATGAACCCTATTGAATTTCAAGGTCAGGGGTCAAAGGTCAAGGTCACAATGGACTTGACCTTGAAAACCTTGTGAGCAGGATAGAAGACACAGTATTCATCGTAGAAGCATCAAACCTTCCACAAATGTTCACCATGTACAGAGGATGAACCCTATTGAATTTCAAGGTCAGGGGTAAAAGGTCAAGGTCACAATGGACTTGACCTTGAAAACCTTGTGAGCAGGATAGAAGACACAGTATTCATCGTAGAAGCATCAAACCTTCCACAAATGTTCACCATGTACAGAGGATGAACCCTATTGAATTTCAAGGTCAGGGGTCAAAGGTCAAGGTCACAATGGACTTGACCTTGAAAACCTTGTGAGCAGGATAGACGACACAGTATTCATCGTAGAAGCATCAAACCTTCCACAAATGTTCACCATGTACAGAGGATGAACCCTATTGAATTTCAAGGTCAGGGGTCAAAGGTTAAGGTCACAATGGTCTAACATATTCAGATTGGATTTTCATGTTAATGAATGGTATGCAGTTGCGAGGGGATGCTACGCTTGCGTTGCCTTGTTTTATTTAACTCAAAACTCCTTTTTATATATAAATGAGATAAAACTAGGATTCCATGACAGTCATATTGAGAGCAAATGCTTTTAGAAACCGAATCTTTACATAAGAATACGTTTAAACGGAAAATAAGCCTAAAAAGGCGAAAACACCTACGCAACGCAACGTAAGGATGTTTTCTCTTCAAAATTCAAAATGGAAGTCCTCGAACGGCTTTGCGGGCTTACTTATATACTTCCCAGCTACCCGCCACCCCGCAAACCCGCCGAGCGGTTGGTAGTGGGAAGAAATCCCGCAACGCCACGGGTGCGGGATCATGTGATCCCGCCGTAACCGGGACGAAGAACATCAAAAGTACAGCGATCTGCGGGTTCGCCATTAGAAAAGTTCCGTAAGAACCGCAGGGTCGACTCCTAAATACAGCGAAAACTCGACTATTGTGAATGAAACTGATACTAAAACACATATCAGAATTCACGTGAATGAATAAGCTATCCGACTGTCATAGTTTCCTTACTTTTCTCAGAGGGCAAATTTGTAAAACCTTGAGTTAAATGTGAACGCCTTCGGTTTGACAGCTAAAAATATCTCTGATCTGGAGCGCGACAGACGATAAACAATATCCCATAATACCACTCTACACGGTCAAGGTCGTAATCAATACACAAATCTGATGGAGGTAAACATGAAACTGAAATGCGGTGTAAAAGATACATTTTTAGGTAATGCTTGTAAAATATGGTTAACTGGCCGACAACATCAGTGCCAACATGTAAAGTAAGGCATAGACTTCCATGACGGACAACAGATAAGAACTGTCCTACGTCAGGGAAGTAAAAACAAACTTTAGAAATTTCTCCAAAACAAAGTAGTTGATTACACAGCAGGTACATGTGGGTCATTCATGTTCAGAGACCAGCAGTCTGAGACCTGGGGCATATCAATACTTTTTCTCTTTTTTTTTTTTTCAAAATCGTTGTGATTGGCATATTTGGAGGGTTAACATTTAAATTAGGCCAGGCTTTGGCAATAACACAATGGTGCAGGCTACGTGTTCTGTGTAGACATCTGTAGCCACACAGTCTCGTAAGGTCAGTAGACTCAATCGTGCAAAATTATCACGAAAACAATCGTATATAATTTTGACCCCCTTGAACCCCATTTTTATAAAGTAAAACTGTTTTTTTTTTTTACAGTGGTAAACCTAATTTTTCTTATTTTTGCTCTAAAATATATATAGATTGTGGGTCCTCGGTAGAACCGCCTCGATGAGATGAGGCGGTTCTAACGAATACCCACAATCTATATTTTGAGTAGAAATAAGAAAAATATCACAATTTTTCATCTAAAAATTTTCGCTTTTTCAGCAGTAATGTTTACATTGTATTTGTATAGGAGTGTTTTCGTAATGAGTAAAGAGAGTGAAAGATAAAGAGAATGCATATTCGTACTTCTTCGTTTTTCTCTTATTGTAGCAATGTCTACGAGTTGGATACTTTAACGTGCACGTATGCAAATTATAGGCTATTATCGAAGCTTGCCAAGTCTTTGGTGTTGCGCCATATTATTGCTGAACAGACGAAAAGAACATTTAAGAATTGACATGATATTTTTCATCGTTCATGGGACGGAAACATAAGGCGGAGCTTAAATTCAATGAAGAATTTTTGCGATCTATATACATGTACAATGTACGTACAGTAAAACTTCGATGGCTCGAACCCATTTGGGACCATGAAAATTTATTCGAGACAGCGGTATTTCGAGCCATAGAGGGTTACTATTAGTGCCAAACCAGGAGACATAATGGAGATAATTGTGGATATCTTTTCAGTGTTCTGCATTATAAATGTATGTTGTGTGTACTTATTAGAATCGCCTCATCAATGCGATTCTTATGAGTACACACAACATACATAACAAACATTTGCAAGATAAATGAAGAAAATTTTCCTAAATTACCCCTATAACGTATTTGGAGGAATGGAGGAATTCCCTGCGGACTCAAGAATGGGTTCGACTCAACCATAGTAAACGAGCCATTAGAGTTCGAGCCACTGAAAGTCTACTGTATTATGAAATATCCGAGTGTTTGACGCAATCATATAATGAAATATCCGAGTGTTTGACGCAATCATATAATGATATATCCGAGTGTTTGACGCAATCATATAATGAAATATCGGAGTGTTTGACGCAATCATATAATGAAATATCCGAGTGTTTGACGCAATGAAGCACCTTTGTTTCCCGCAGCAAAACTGACCAATTTTGACGCCAAATAATGGCGAAATACTAAATACATGTACTAAGACTTCATTACGAAAACACGCCTATACAAATACTTTGTAAACATTACCGCCGAAAAATCGAAAAATTTTCGATAAAAAATTGTGATATTTTTCTTATTTCTGCTCAAAATATAGATTGTGGGTATCCATTAGAACCGCCTCATCGAGGCGGTTCTAACGAGTACCCACAATCTATATCTTAGAGAAAAAATATGAAAAATAAGGTTTGAAGAAATATATGGGCTGCATGATGCTTCCACGCAGAGCTGAATCCGGCCCGCACACTAGTACTTGTAAACCGCTTCGAGGATCTAAGCCTGTCCAGGAACCGCGGTGCGAGGCGGACCGCCCATGCTAATAAACCCTATCGGTTTCATTGGGCGACAGGGCTTGAGATATCTTTCCATCCCGATGTTGGGTAAAAGTCCCACAAAATTGGAAGCAACGTCTCCAAAATGACATTTACAGTATTGACTGGGACGTTAAACCTCACATCAAACAAACAAACAAAAAACAAACCACAGTTTTACTGTACAATAGTGGGGTTCGAGGGGATCAAAACTATATAGGCGTGTTTTCGTGATGTTTAGAAAGCATATTTAAATCACACTTCGTACTAAATATTCGAGTCTCTCTTAACATACTTTATTTTTCTTATTTCTTCTCTTAAATTTTTCTGATTTCTTCTCAAAAATATAGATTGTGGGTACTCGTTAGAACCGCCTCAATGATGCGGTTCTAATGTGTACCCACAATCTATATTTTGAGCAGAAATAAGAAAATATCACATTTTTCAGCTTAAATATTATACTTTTTGGCGGTAAAACTGCAACAATATGACGCAAACAACAACGGGAAGTTGCTGCTTTGATCGGAAAGTGACGGGGAAGATAATCATGCTTCCAAAGGATAACCCTTTATTTATAATCGAGAGGTTGTGGGTTCGAATCAGGCCACTGGAGCCGAGGTGTGTCCTTGGACAAGACACGTTATGTCACTGCCCCACTCCACCGAGGTGTAAATGGGTAGCAGTGATATAAAAGTCACTGCGCCTCTCGCGCGCGTGATAAAATCCGGAATCAGTGTTCGAGAGCGACTTAATAAATAAGCTCAAAGCTTTCATCGCAACCGAACTAAAATAACTTTGTATAAACGACACTAACCATACAGTGGAATTCCGCTAATGAGACCAACTAAAATTAAGACTAATTCTGCTTTAAAAAAAAATTTAGTAAGTTGTAGTTATACTTTCCATTACGAAAACACGCCTATCTAAATATATTTAAAATTTTACCCCCAAAAAATGAAAATTTCCTGATGAAAAATTGCGATATTTTTCTTATTTCTGCTCGTAACATAGGTTTTGGGTACTCGTTAGAACCGCCTCGCTGAGGCGGTTCTAACGAGTACCCACAAACTATGTCTTAGAGCAGGAATAAGGAACATAATGTATACCCCTGCAAACCCCAGTTTTACTATATAAAATTGGGGTTATAGGGGGTCAAAATTATATAGGCGTGTTTTCGTGATGCTTTGTTTTTTCCTGCATGGAGTGTCCTTTGGTCATATACCACCTTTCGGAATGTTCAAAAGTGGTCTTAAAGACCACTTTAGAACAGTCCTAAGGGTGGTCTTAATATAGGAATTTTACTGTATTTCACCGAAATCAAGATTTTATCGCAATGATTTAGATCTCATTCAATTTTAATACATAACTAAGTGGGAAAAACGTTGCAATCTTTCGCCCCCGCCCACCAGGGCTTTTAGAAAGAGATGGGCTGCATGATGCCTCTATGCAGAGCTGAAACCAACCGCATACGAGTACTGGTAAACCGCTTAGAGGATCTAACCTGCTCAGGCAGAGTGGTGCGAGTCCGCCCATGCTTACAAACCCTATTGGTTTCATTGGGCGACGACAGGGCTTGAAATGTCATTTCATCTCACTGTCGGGTAAAAGTCCCACAAAATTGGAAGCAATGTGACCAAAATTACCTATACAGTGTTGACGTGGACGTTAAACTTCAAAATCAAACAAACAAACATTGCAATCGCGGTACTCTTGTTTTATCAGTATAGAGTGGTTTTGTTTGATTTGAGGTTTAACGTCCCCGTCAACGATGTAAAGGTCATTTTGGAGACGTTGCTTCCAATTTTGTGGGACATTCCGACATTAAGATGAAATGACAACTCAAGCCCTGTCGCCCAATGAAACCAATAGGGTTTATTAGCATGGACGGTCTGCCTCGCACCGCGGTTCCTGGACAGGCTTAGATCCTCTAAGCGGTTTACCAGTACTGGTGCGCGGGCCAGATTCAGCTCTGCGTGGAAGCATCATGCAGCCCATATATTTCTCCAAGCCCCTATGGGCTGGGGCCGCAGTATAGAGTGGTATTGATGCAAACAGGAACGAGTTTAATTACTTCATTACGAGCCCACACCCTTGAAACATAGTGCATTTTCTCACATATCCAAAATGGCTACTTTTCTGATAAAAATCCGTGATAGTTTACTTATTTTTACTGCAAACATGGGTTGTGGGTGCTCGTTAGAACCGCCTCAATGAGGCGGTTCTAAATAGTTCCCACAATCTATGTCTTGGAGCAGAAATACGAAAAACATTGTATACCCCCGTATACTGATGAAAATCCGTGATATTTTGCTTATTTTTATTGCAAACATATGTTGTGTGTGCTCGTTAGAAACGCCTCAATGAGGCGGTTCTAACGCGTACCCACAATCTATGTCTTGGAGCAGAAATAAGAAAAATATTGTATACCACCGTAAACCCCACTTTTCTCTACAAGGAGTGGGATTTAGAGGGTACTCATTTCACGGACTTGTTCACGTGATGTTTTTTTTTTTTTTTTGTCCCTGATACCTTTGTGTAAAAGAATCAAAAGGAGAAAAAGTCGGCAGAATCACTTTAAAAAAAGGCCAGTTTGTCTCCATTATCAAAAGCGGTCTGCCCTTAACGGAAAGAACAAATTCTTTCCTTGAAGAGTTGATCGCTTTTACTTATTGGCTCATATTATGGCAGAAATAGCGTTACCTTTGCAAATATAGAAGAAACTATGTCAATTGTGTTCATATGCCACAGTAACATCAAACATACCGTTCTCTTGATCCGCCTTCACAGATATGACATGTTACAGTGACATTGTCTGCTATCAGCTACTTGGATCAAAGTCAAGCTGGCTTAATAGAATAATGAAATTGATCTTTTGGCTTCATTCTATCTAGCAAATCTTCATCTGTCTCTTTTTAACAATTCATTTGTTCGTCAAATGTCGGTCCAACTTTTCCTTGTTTTTCAGACTACCATTTACTCCAAATAAGCATACAAAGAAGCTAAACAAATACAAGTCCAGTTATATACAGTAAAATTTCGTTATTAAGACCGGCTAATTTTAAGTCTAATTCTGCTTTTAAAAAAATAGAAGCGAAGGCAATGATCAGGAATCTATACAATTAACCCACAGCTCCCATATGAGACAGCGAAGGGAAAGAAGCACAAACATGAAACAACTAGACCCTAATGGAAACATTAATGGTGGAATGGCAAAAGGACAGTTACAAAATGACCAATTGGCTGTCCAAAAACAAATAATATAAGCGATAAACACACCCAAAGACAAGCCATCATAAACCGCTACAGAAGAACCGCCTTGGAACGGTCAGTGAAACGAATACCACTGGCGGCTGGGGAGGTGCTTAAATCCAGTTAAAAAGCCCAGTTATATACTGTAAAAGTTCGTTATTAAGACCAGCTAAATTTAAGACTTATTGTGCTTTTAAAAGCTTTTTGAAGGTTTTAGTTATTCTTGTTTTTTTTTTCGACACACATTGTCCTTTAATAAGAGACCACCTTTGGGACTGTTCAATAGACCACTTTTGAACAGTACGAAAGTGGTCTTCAAATAGAAAATATACTGTGCACACGTGTACAAACGAGGTGAAATTCTAATGCGCTTACGAATACAACGCGACGTCTGATTGGATAACGTCAAATATTTGCACTATCGGAAACCCGACGCCAACATGTAACAATGATTTTCATTGGTTCTACGCAGCTTACAGTACACGTCACTTTGAGCAAATGGTTCACTTTTTAACAAAAATAATGAATCAGTTCATTAAAATGTGGATTACTGGATCAAAATTGTCATTTGGGGAGGTAAATCAGTGGTTTTACAGTCAGTGTCGTCGTTAAACAAAATTCCCGACCGTAAAACCACCTATTTACTTCTCCAAATGACAAATTTGAAGACAATTATCCCCGTATTTAATGCATAATATGATTTGATAAGGTGTACATTGTCCCAACACATTTATGAGAACATAAAAATTTGAATTCCTGGTTTGCCACTTAGGCTTTGAAGCTTGGCATATGTAAAATATGTTAGGTACATGTTTTACACTGAACTTTTCGCGGCCATATTCCTTATGATGAGGCTCAGTGATGCATTACGAAAACACGCCTATACAAATACATTGCCATTTTTTGGCAAAAAAAAAAAAAAAATAAAAAAATAAAAAAAAAAATAGAAATTTTAAGATGAAAAATTGTGATATATTTTCTTATTTCTGCTCAAAACATACGTTGCGGGGACTCGATAGAACCGCCTCGACGAGGCGGTTCTATCGAGTACCCACAATCTATGTTTTTGAGCAGAAATAAGAAAAATAATGTGTACCCCCTTAAACCCCAGTTTTACTATATAAAAGTGGGGTATGAGGGGTCAAAATTATATAGGCGTGTTTTCATGGTGGAAATAAAGGTTAATCAGACCAGAGGACCAATGGTCCTGAGCCGCTCACCTGAGTGCTGAGAATTTATGGAGCCATGAAACCATGGTAGCCATTTTGGTCATGTGACCTGATAATGGGCCCATCGGTTCCGCAGAAGAAGATTTCTAAATGGTTTTTACCTTATATGGGCATCGCGCCATATTGGTTTGCCGGGGTGACCAAACTCATATTAATAAATGTTCATTTGTTTGTTCCTTAAAACTTCCATGTGACATTTGGTTACTAAAGGATCAGTGGTTTGTATGAAAAGCAATATTTAATGTTCATATCTGAAAGACCTTGGGCCGAGGCCAGAGAATGACATTGACCTTTAATACTGAAGTAGTTTCATCCACTTAACTAACTAACTGCATCTACCAATTTTCGTATCACAGGCTGCAATAATTTTCGAAAAATACATGCTTTTTACTTTCTCCAATACAAACCAAATGCAACCAAATTTGACCTTAGCGGTTACAGGTTAAAGCCATCCAGGGGATATCATTAGAACAAACTATAATTCTCCCAAGTCCTAAATGCTACATACCATGAAAATCGACCCATTGATTCCGGAGTAGAAGATTTCTGAAGTGTTCTTACCTTACATGAATGAGCATGGTGGCCATATTGGTCATGTGAACAAACTCGTATTGATAAATTCATTTTCTTGTTTTTTACAACGCTTTATATAAAATTGGTCACAAGCGGCCCAGAGGTTCCAGTGGAAAATAAGTTTTAATCTTCATATCTGAAATTCCTTAGGCCAAGGTCAAAGAATGACCTTGACCTGTACCTTAAATGCTAATGTAGTTTCACCCACTGCATCTACCAATTTTCAGATCAGAGACTACAAGAGTTTCCGAAAAAAAAACAACAACATAGTTTAGACTTTTTCTCATACAAAAGTCTAATATGTGATTAAATTTGACCTTGGCGTAAAATAAGTCAAGGTCATCCGAGGGTCCTCATTTGAACACACTCTGATGAGCCCCGAGTCTCCAATGTTACATACCAAGTTTTATGACAGTCGGTTGACTGGTTCCGGAGAAGAAGATTTTTGAAGAGTTTTTTTACCTTATACAAGCATATCGGCCATCTTAGTCATGTGACCAAACTCAATCAATTTTTATTAACTTTCATATGCAATTTAATTATAAATGGCCCAGTGATTTCTGTAGTAAACAAGTTTTAATTTTCATATCTGAATGCTCTTGGGCCTTGGCATTGACCTTGGATACTCATATAGTTTCATCCACTCATTTAGTTTACTGCATTTATCAATTTTCAGATCACAGGTTACAATAGTTGCAAAACTAATATTCACTTTCGACTTTTTCCCATACAAAAGTCTATGTGGCCTTGGCATAAAATAGGTCAAGGTCATCCGATGGTCATTTGATCAAATTGTTATGCACCCGAGTCCCAAATGCTACATACCAAGTTTTGTGATAATCGGCCCACTCGTTCCGGACAAGAAGATTTTTGAAGGGGTTTTATAGTAGTCGCAGATAAGATTGACTAGGCGGAGCTATTGTTTGTATCTGCCTTGGGAATACTCCATTGTCAAAAAGGTAAACCAAGTCACCTGATTTTGTGAATGAATTCAACTGTAACACAAGCATAACTGTGGCGTATATGACCATTTCGTCCGCTTGTAGAAAGCGTGCGAAAGGCACTCTACCGAATCTTCTGGAGGACTCAGCGAATTTGACAAATATTGACAACACCTGAATAGCTCCGCCTAGTCAATCTTATCTGCGACTACTATACCTTATATGGGCATGGCCGCCATCTTTGTAGCGCGAAAAAAAACTTTCGTTCCTTCAACCCATGGATGCTCCACATGCAATTTGACTTCAATTGGCCCAGTGGTTACGGAAGAGAACATGTTTGAAAATGTTGACAGACGACAGACAGACGACAGGCAGTCAGACAACGGACCCTTGCCATATTATAAGCTCGCCTATGAGCCTTCGACTCAGGTGAGCTATAAAAGAGCTACTGGAACATTTTTATAATGGAAACGAACGCAAACAGGAGCGTCATATGATTTAAAATCAAAGCACTGAGAGTACTGGTGGGTCGATTGTCTCTGGGTGTAGTAAGGAAAAATGGGCCTGAGCGTGGACTGTTTCGTTTAACCCTTAAACTCCTTTACTGAAAGCAAACCGTGTAGACCAAGATCAGACGCTGCGTTTTTCGGCGCCTGACCCTTAATTTCCTAAACTCTAAGCAAACAGTGAAGACCCTGATCAGATGCCGCGTATGTCCAGCCATTCAGAGGGGCCAGGGATATGGCTTTCTGTCTGAAGGTTCCTCTTGATTCACTGCTTGTATGAGCGAGCAGCGAAGGTTCTGGCGAGACTGCGCGGATGCGCAGGCTCGCCTGAACCTTCGCTGCTCGCATAGGCGATAACTACCAAAATCGCTTGACGGGGCCCAATTATAAATGTATGCTTCTCAAAAGGTAAATATGTACCCCATGTAAGGAGAGAATTTACTCACATATGTGAGTAAAAGAAGACATTGATGATGGATGGAAAGAAAGAAAGCTATAAAAGAAAGAAAGTGCGGTCAACAATATGTTTGGCCGATAATAACTGACCGGACCAACGACAATAAACCTGAATCAAAGAGATATGCAGACCGTTACGGGCAGCGTCGCAATTCCAAACACATGAAGGTATCACACCAATGTGACATAAATATTTTTTTTAACTTTGGCTGCAAACATGGATTGTGTTGTGGATACGCATTATATTTTGTTTGTTTTGTTTGATTCATGGTTTAATGTCCCCGTCAACACTGTAAAGGTCATTTTGGAGACGTTGATTCCAATTTTGTGGGACTTTTACTCTACATTGAGAGGAAATGACATCTCAAGCCCTGTCGCCCAATGAAACCAATAGGGTTTATTAGCATGGACGGTCCGCCTCGCACTGCGGTTCCTGGACAGGCTTAGATCATCAAAGTGGTTTACCAGTACTAGTATGCGGGCCGGATTCAGCTCTGCGTGGAAGCATCATGCAGCCCATATATTTCTTCAAGCCCCTACGGGCGGGGCCGATCTCTGTTTTTAACGAAGAGATTAATAGTAACCGCCGAGATTGATGTAAGCCAGTCGGACCGTCCATACATATAAACCGTTTTGGTTTGTTTGGGCGGCAGGGCTTGACGTGTTATTTCATCTGAACGTCGGGTAAAATCTCACAAAACTGGAAGTAAAAGCAACGTCTCCAAAT
Source organism: Lucinisca nassula (assembly GCA_963580285.1). Classification (NCBI taxonomy): domain Eukaryota; kingdom Metazoa; phylum Mollusca; class Bivalvia; order Lucinida; family Lucinidae; genus Lucinisca; species Lucinisca nassula. Next base: position 64,082,777 of record OY757023.1, read on the forward strand.
TGACTTAAATAGTGTTGACAGGGACGTAAATCCTCAATAATAATTAAGGCTGACACGATTAATCGTATAATCGATTAATTGATCTATAACTTCAACAAAAGTGATTACCATTTCTGATTTACTTTTAATCGATTACTTGATAGGTACAATTTACTAACCAAAGTTATGCCTAAAATAGCTGGATGGGTGGCAAACAGTGCAGACCCTGATGAGACGCCGCAGAATGCGGTGTCTCATCTGGGTCTAAACTGTTTGCTCAGGCCTGTCTGTTCAAATATACATATGGTAAAGTGCAACATATGGTAAGAGTGATGCTCAGAAGAAAGCCAAACATGTAAAATTATGACAAAAACCTTAGTGATTACTAATCGATTATCGATCACAATGACAGGACTGATAATCGATTATCTTTTCAGCTCCGATTAGCTAGCCCTAATAATAATAATGAAAAACACTCGCAACTTCGTATTCTTCGAAACCCGACACCCAAAGACCATATTCACTGTTCGCTATCCCAACTTGCGGCTAATATCACTCCAATATGTGCTAAAGTACTAGCGAATTTGAGTCCTGTTTCACGTTGTATAAAATGTTTTATTGAAATCCGAGAGAAATCTCGTTGCTATTAAAAAGTGATAAGAGAGAAATTCGCTGGAAGAACCTTTTTTACACAAAATCGTTTTAACTTGACTTGAATAATCGCTGGAAGAAAATATTTAACATTGTCTTCCAAGTCATCACGAAAACACGCCTATCATTAGGAAAACATGTCCGTGTTAAATAATGGCGTCCAATATGGTGTCAGACGTGACAAATATTTGGTAATTTTTTAACATCTTTCTTATTTCTGCTTTTAACATAGGTTGTGGGTACTCGTTAGAACCGCCTCAATGAGGCGGTTCTAACGAGTACCCACAATCTATGTTTTGAGCTAAAATAAGGCAGATATTGTTTACCCCCTTACACCCCACTTTTCTCTATATAAAGTGGGGTTTAGAGGGGTCTTCGTTTCACGGACTTGTTATCGTGATGAAAAATATGGAAACGGCTATTGCCAGTTAACTGGGCGAGGCGGTTCTAACGGCTACCTACAATCTATGTTTCGAGCAGAAATAAGAAAAATAATGTACACCCATGTAAACCCTAGTTTTTCCATATAAAAGTGGGATTTAAGGGGGTCAAATTATATAGACGTGTTTTCGTGATGGAAATTTGTATTTTATTTCAGTATGAAAGTGTTTGTCGTCTCAAACAATTTCAAAACGTAAAACCTTCAGACTTGTCTTTTAATATCTTAATTTGTCATAAATGAAATTAATTGTAAAAACTTATAATGTACTAACTGAAATAATAAGTTAACAATTTCACATGTCATCACGAAAAGACACCTACATGTATATAATTTTGACCCCTTTGAACCCCACTTTTCAGTATACAGTAAAACTAGGGTTTACAGGGGGTAAACCTTATTTTTCTAAATTCTGCTTTAAAATATAGAGTGTGGGTATCCGCTAGAACCGCCTCGATGTGGCGGTTCTAACGAATACCCATACTCTATATTGTTAGCAGAAATAAGAAACATATCACATCGAGGCGGTTCTAACGAGTATCCACGCTCCATATTGTGAGCAGAAATAAGAAAAATATCACAATTTTTCAGCATAAAATATCCGTTTTTTTCGGAGGTAAAGTTTACAATGTATTTGTATAGGCGTGTTTTCGCAATGTACAGCTTCTTGGCATCACGAAAACACGACTTTATAATTTTGACCCCCTTAAACCCCACTTTTATATAGTAAAACTAGGGTTTCCGGGGGTAAACCTTATTTTTCTTATTTCTGCTCTAAATTATAGATTGTGGGTACTCGTTAGAACCGCCTCGATGAGGCGGTTCTAACGAGTGACACCAAGCTATATTTGGAGCAGAAATAAGAAAAATATTATAATTTTTCATCAAAAATTTTGTCTTTTTTTTCTGCGATAAACGTTACAAAGTATTTATAAAGGCGTGTTTTCGTAATGGTATTGAAATCATACCAAGGAACTGCCACAGTAACTTTAAAATTCATTAGGAGCACAGGTCTATGTGAAATAATGGCGTCCAACACGGTGTCAGAAATAACAAATATTTAGTAAATCTTATTTTTTCTTTCAACATGGATTATGGGCTCTCGTTAGAAACGCCTTAATGAGGTGGTTTTAACGAGTACCCACAATCTATGTTCTTGAGCAAAAATAAGGCAGACAATGTATTCCCCCCCCCCCCACCCCATATTAACCTCATTTATCTCTATATAAAGTGGGTTTTAGAGGGGTCTTAATTCACGGACATGTTATCGATGTCAAGTCAGAACATGATCTTTGATATTCGTGAAATATCAACACTTTTTCACTCGAAACTCCTTATAACAATAATTATTTTTCGTAATTTATAGAGAAACAAGCTGAGATAGGAAACTAATAAAGATTCGATTACTCTCAATAACTTGAGACAGAACGTGTGATCGTCACGTTACCAAGTCCGTTGTTAACCCACTTTTTACAGTAAAACTTCGATGGCTCGAACTCCGATGGCTCGTTTACCATGGCTGAGTCAAACCCGTTCTTGAGTCCGCAGGGTTTTCCTCCAAATACGATATAGGGGTCAATTTGGTAAGATTTTCTTCATTTAGCTTGCAAATGTATGCTGTGTGTACTCATTAGAATCGCCTCGATGAGGCGATTCTAATGAGTACACACAACGTACATTTATAAAACAGAACACCGAAAAGATATCCACAATTATCTCCATTATGCCTCCTAGTATGGCACTAATAGTACCCCTCTGTGGCTCGAACTACCACTGTCTCGAACAAATTTTCATGGTCCCAAAGTTGTTTGAGCCATCGAAGTTGGACTGTAGAGCATTAACGAATACAGAGGACCAGCGTTATATCGGCTGTATTTTGTCTATAATTTTGCGTCGTTATAATGAATTTGCGGTTAAAAAGAATCCCAGTTATGGTAGGTTATAAAAGGTCTTTTCCACAGCATATCTCCAAGAAACAAATGATATAAACATTAGTTTCTTGGAGTATTACATGTAATCGAGGCGATTCTAACAAATGTCTATAACATTTGTTTCTTCGAGTATTAAATTACAAGCCGCCCCCGCTCATAGGGGCTTGAAGAAATATATGGGAAGCATGATGCTTCCACGCAGAGCTGAATCCGGCCCGCACACTAGTATATACTGGTAAACCGCTTAGAGGATCTAAGCCTGTCAAGGAACCGCGATGCGAGGCGGACCGTCCATGCTAATAAACCCTATTGGTTTCATTGGGCGACAGGGCTTAAGATGTCATTTCATCTCAAAGTCGGGTTAAAGTCCCACAAAATTGGAAGCAACGTCTCCAAAATGACATTTACAGTGTTGACGGGGACGTTAAACCTCAAATCAAACAAACAAAATTAAATTACAAGACTATTTCATGACAATGGATTCGATTTGGGCATTTCCGACCGGAGGGAAGCCCACATCGCTCGGAATCGAGGCTAAGCCTTGAGCTAAGAATTCATTCTGTGGAAATTGTCGTAATAACGAGTTCTGCCGTTATAACGAATGTCGGTATAAACAGAGTTGACTGTATATAACAGTCAACCCTCTTTATAACGACATTCGATATGAGAACAAAACTCGTTACAACGACAATTTCAAGGGAACGAATCCTTTTAGTAACTCAAAATGCGACGCATCAATGGAGATATTCCTGAATATTGTAATTGTTAAATATTCCAACGAAACCAAGATGTGGATATTTGTTAGAATGGCCTTCTTTGTGAATTTAAGGGGAATGGAAACGCCTTCAGTGGAGACAACTCTTGCAAAAGTGTTTTGTCTCCTATGTCAATAGGGGTCAACTCTTAAAGGAAAGAATTTGCTCCTGAGGAGCAAATTCTTTCCTTTAAGAGTAGACCCCTTTTTTCGGTGGAACAGGGCTTATAGAAAAACGAGCAGGAAGTCCCAACAGTTGTCTCCCTTTTAAAAATGGCGGAAAAATCTACCCGGTGCCTCCACTCTCCTTAAGGGGAAAATTCCTCTATACCTTGTATACTTCTTAAAGGGATTCTTTATAGAGTTAAATTCGCTTTAACGGCAAACTACTGGTGAACAAATACTGTCATTATATACGTGTAGCGAGAGTCCTCTATTTTTGTTTCAAAGCCCGTTAGAACCGCATAAATTTGGCGGTTCTAACAAACACACACGATCTATGTTTGAAACTAAAATATCACGTTAAGAAGATCGTGTTACGACCATTCCTCTAATCCCTAATGTGTACAGTTTACAGGGGAAAACATTATTTTTCTTATATCTTCTCCAAGACATACGATATAGGTACTCAATGAGGCGGTTCAAATGAGCACCCATAACCTATGTTTGGAGAATTGACATCACGAAAACACGCCTTTATAATTGTGACCCCCTTGAACCCCATTTTATATAGTAAACTGGGGTTTGCAGGCGGTTCCAACGAGTACCTACAATCTATATTTTGAGCAGAAATAAGGAACATATCAGAATTCTTCATCCTAAAATGTTTGTTTTTTTTTTCGGCGGTTAAAGGCATTTATTCTTGATTATTGAGGACTATCATTTCATTACATAATATTATGTAGCCCTCAAAGCTGACTGAAGAGAAGTCCTCTGTCTTCAACAGGTAAGGGGCCTCATTGGGAAAAATCAATAAATTACTGTGTGTGTGTGTGTGAATTCGGGTTTAACGTCGCTTTCAACAATTTTTCAGTCATATCACGACGGTGTCTGGTTGCGACAGGGAGCTCAATGCTCACTTTTATAGTGCTGCCTCACTGAAGTATCATGTCCCAGACACATTACATGATACCACACCCAGTCACATTATCCTGACACTGGATCGACCAGTCCTAGCTCTTCCCCGTAAACCTGAGTGCCAAGCGAGGAGCAGCTAGTACCATTTTTAACGACTTTGGTATGTCGCGGCCCGGGATCGAACCCCAGACCTCCCGTTCCCCGGAGCGGACACTCTACCAACTGAGCCAATAAATTACTGACTGTTGACTTGTGTACGTTATTTATTTTCCTCTTAAGTGCCTCGGTCAGGGGATACAACAAGAGCTACTAATCACCCAATTAAGGGCCGCCTTTGATCCGCTATAGTCAGTATATCACATGGGGCAATAAAACAATTATGACACACGGTGTGTTCTACTGTTACAGAATAAATGCCTTTTAGTTTACAATGTATTTTCGTAATGGATAAGAAAAATTTCACGAATTTTCGGGAGAAAAGTTACATTTTTTCTTTCAGAGATTTGAAAGAATGAACTATGCACACGGGTGTGTTATAGTAATGGTATGAAGGGAAAAAAAAGATAAAGAGATAAAAACTCCATTTGTACTGCCATAAAACAAAGTATTCCAAATTGGCGCGAGATGTAGTTAAACCAAGACAAAAGAATGTGTCATCAATTAATAATCATGAAAGCGCGAAGCAAACCTGCAGAGTAAAACTTTCTGTTTCAAGCTTTTAAAGTTGTGTGACTGCTGTTTCAAGCTTTAAAGTTGTGTGAATGCTATTTCAAGCTTTAAAGTTGTGTGAATGCTATTTCAAGCTTTAAAGTTGTGTGAATGCTATTTCAAGCTTTAAAGTTGTGTGAATGCTTTTTCAAGCTTTAAAAATGTGTGAATGCTATTTCAAGCTTTAAAGTTGTGTGAATGCTATGTCAAGCTTTAAAGTTGTGTGAATGCTATGTCAAGCTTTAAAGTTGTGTGAATGCTATTTCAAGCTTTAAAAATGTGTGAATGCTATTTCAAGCTTTAAAGTTGTGTGAATGCTATTTCAAGCTTTAAGTTGTGCGTTTGCTAATCACGAAGCCTGACTTTCTCTGCAAAATTATTAAAATCTATTTGTAAATGTTTAAGCTGCAGTTTCACATCACGAAAACACTCCCATATAATTTTGACCCCCTCGAACCCCACTTTTATGGGTTTGTAGGGGTAAACCTTATTTTTCTTATTTCTACTCTCAGATATAGATTGTGGGTACTCGTTAGAACCGCCTCAGCGAGAACCGCTTATAACGAGTACCTACAATCTATATTTTGAGCTGAAATAAGAAAAATATCACAATTTTTCATCTCAAAATGTTCATTTTTCTCGGCGATAAAGGTTACAATGTTTTGGTATAGGCGTGTTTTCGTAATGATTTTACGTTTCAGGTGGTCAATGTGATTCCTGAAATAAATCATTTATTCAACATTCTTATCAACATTACGAAAACACGCATAATTAAATATATCGAAAATGTTGCTACAAAAAAAAAAAAATAATAATAAAATAAAAAATAAAATATTTCCAGATACAAAATCTGATACTTTTTCATATTTCTACTCCAAACATACATTGTGGAAACTGGTTAGAACCGCCCCGCCGAGACGGTTCTAACGATACCCACAAGATAGGTTTTGAGCAGAAATAATAACTGTTGTATACCCCTGTAAACCAAGGATTTACAATATAAAAGTTGGATTTGGGGTTTAGGGGGGCTAAATTCATATACGCGTGGTTTCGGCATGTGATATTTACTTCAAAATTTACAGTGCCAGAAATACCCAGCTGTAAAGAAAGACGAAATTTGTACAAAACATGACATTTTAAAACAAAATAATAATATGTTTAATAAGGTCTTGCCATCAACACACTTACCTCGGAAACTTTGAGCAAAGCGACAATGATGAAACAGACACTCAAATGTCTCAAAGCAGACGACATCCTAGATTAGCCAAACTCCTTCCCTTGGAACCGCAAAATATGGTAAAAAGAGATGCTTTTAAGAGAGCTTAGTTTGCGAACTACTTTTCTCTGTCAAATTGTATAACTTTCTATTTAGCTGTCAATGAAACTTTGAATTAAGAGTATATATCTCTATCTAAGCCGATTTCAGAATAATTAGTTTTCTTTTAGATTCCCAATTCCTGTGGCACGAGATTCTATTGAAACGGAATTAAATTGTTTATGTTTAATTCAAGTGCGATGTGATCTATAATAGGACACGCACAGGAGATTTTATATATACTGCTTCCAAACTCCCACAAAGGCCAAATATCGGCTTCTGAGACTTGTGATTTTACGTCGAATCTGGAAGGTGTGCAATGGCACTGGCGTGATCGAGGAATTTGATTGGTTAATATTCAGATGATAAATTATTTATTGCTTCGTTTGTCTGCAGGCATGAGGGAATGGAGGAAAATAATTCTGAAATCAAATTGTCAATATCATTTATGATTATTATTGAAATACCGTGGAGAAGCATATAAACGATTAATGAATTGGCAGCACAAGATTAACATCATTATAGCTCGTGTAACATGCTGATACAATAAGGTTTATGATCTTTTTGATATACAGAGAAATTCTGCTATTAAGACCGCCTAAAATTAAGACTTACTCGGGTTTAAAAAACGTAGTTATTCTTTCTTTGTATTTTCTGAAAACAGTGTCCTCTGGCCATGGACCACCCTTGGGAATGTTCAAAAGTGGTCTGAAAGACCACCTTTGAACAGTCCCAAAGGTGGTCTAAATATAGTTTTTTTCTGTATTTAGGGGATTTCTCATCACGAAAACACGCCTATATTATTTTCACCCGCTTGAACCCCACTTTTATATAGTAAAACTGGGGTTTACAGTGGTAAACCTTATTTTTCTTATTTCTGCTCTAAAATATAGTTTGTGGGTAATCGTTAGAACCGCCTCGAAGAGGCGGTTCTAACGACTACCCAAAATCTATAGTTTGAGCTGAAATAGGAAAAAGATCACAATTTTTCATCTGAAAATTTTCGTTTTTTCGGCGGTAAAAGTGACGATGTATTTGTATAGGCGTGTTTCCGTAATGTGTATTCAAAATCGATAAATATTGAGGTTTTTGTTTGTTTGAATTGAGGTTTAACGTCCCCGTCAACACAGTATAGGTCAATTTGGAGACGTTGCTTCAAATTTTGTGGGACTTTTACCCGACATTGAGATGAAATAACATCTCAAGCCCTGTCTCCCAATGAAACCAATAGGGTTTCTAAGCATGGGCGGTCCGACTCGCACCGCGGTTCCTCGGCATGCTAAGATCCTCTAAGCGGTTTACCAGTACTAGTGTGCGGACGGTTTCAGCTCTGCGTGGAAGCATCTATTTCTTCAAGCCCCGGTGGGCAGGGCGGGATAAATATTGAGGTACAAGTACATGTAATTCGGTTTACGGCCAGTAGTTTTAATACGAAATTTACGATGAAAAACCACCGCTTTACCTAAATGCAGCTATCCCTATTCTGATGCACAAACATGTCGGCCCCCGCCCGTCGGGGCTTGAAGAAATAGATGGGCTGCATGATGCTTCCACGCAGAGCTGAAATCGTCCCGCACACGAGTACTGGTAAATCGCATAGAGGATCTAAGTCTGCCCAGGCAAAGTGGTGCGAGTTTCGGACCGTCCATGCTTATAAACCCTATTGGTTTCATTGGGCAGCAGGGCTTGAGAAGTCATTTTATCTCAATGTGGGGTGAAAGTCCCACAACATTGGAAGCAACGCCTCCAAAATGACCTTTACAGTGTTGACGGTGACGTTAAACCCCAAATCAAACAAACAAATGCACACACATGTATTTATTTGTTGTAGACTTTTGCCAGAATTAGTAAGATTTGTTAGCTGTTAAAACCGAAGAAGACGTACATGTAGTCTGATGACTGCGGGTTTCCCGACAGCATATTGAGAACATACCAATTATTCTAACACAGCGCGCCTATATAGGCAATGGAAAATAACTGTTTTATTCTACAACAAATCACGACAAGGAAGAGCGTGAAGAGTGACGTCATTAAAAACTGCCGATTTATGTCGTTACTAGTCGATTTCCTTGACGTTATACGGTGTGACGTCATATTCTCGCTTCGAAAACGTTAGAAAAGGATATATATGCACGTGTTTAAGTCGATAATTTTAGCGGGATTTCTTTTAACAATGGCAAAAAGTTGTGAGAATTTGAAGGAAACAACAGCATTTTTGCCGAGTTTCAGCGTGTTAGAATCGAAATAGATCAGCTCTATCAAGTGATTTGTTAGGTAATAAATCACAGTTTGTCGGTCAGCTGTAAGTAGACAAATCACGCGCGCTACGCGCTCGTGATTTGTCTTCTTTACATCTGACCTTCAAACTTTGATTTATTACTCAACAAATCACAGCTAGAGCTGATCTATTTCTTAACCAAACGTCGCGTCGCGTTGCATTGAATAAGAATTTTTAAAACAGTCCTCGAATACCGGTTGAAGTCGCCCAGTTGAGTTGGTTCTAACGAGAACCACTCTGGCAAACCAGGAGAAATTATTGAAAACCCCTCAAACCTGCCTTTTTCATGTAGGTGGAATTTAATTCTTTATTGAAATTACTGAGGTTATTGACTTGTAATGCTAGATGGCAATGACTTTAATATTTTCTTGTAGTGAAATGAAAATTGAACACTCTCATACTTAGTTGCAATAAAACTTGTTCTACCAGTATATAACATAAGGAAATCCATAGTTTTAGCTTAGGGTTGAAATTCTGTTCTAACCCTGGTGTTCTTGCCCACAATTACCAGCCTGCCGGGATATTTCATACCTCTTACACGGAAATCGCCTTGATGCCGTACACTCATTGTGTTAGGACTGGTCATTTGTTTGTTTGTTTGATTTGAGGTTTAACGTCCCCTTCAACACTGTGAAGGTTATTTTGGAGACGTTGCTTCCAATTTTGTGGGACTTTTACCCGACAATGAGATGAAATGACATCTCAAGCCCTGTCGCCCAATGAAACCAATAGGGGTTATTGGCATGGACGGTCCGCTTCGCACCCGGTTCCTGGACAGGCTTAGATCCTCTAAGCGGTTTAACAGTACTAGTATGCGGGCCAGATTCAGCTCTGCGTGGAAGCATCATGCAGCCCATATATTTCTTCAAGCCCCTATGGGCGGGGGCGAAGTGTTACGCACATACGTCCAAGAATATTTGACATTAAGATAACAAACACGTGCGACAAAGTGCATTTTTCACATCTCCAAAATTGCATTTTTTCTGATAGAAAACTGCTATATATCTTTCTTATTATACAGCAAACATAGGTTAGGTATATACTCGTTAGAACCGCCTCATACCCCAATAAGCCCCAGTTTTCTCTATTGAAGTAGGGTTTAGAGCGGTATTCATTTCACAGACTTGTTCACGCGATGAACCCAGGTTATGGTGATTGCAATGCCACATTTCACTTCGCGGAGATAGCTTTGTATTTTGACATATAAAGTTTCTAGTTTTAACATTTTGACAGAAATGGTCAACTAAATAGCACAGCACCCTAGTAAATCCATAGTGAATGTACAAAATTCCAGAATAAGGAGTTTTGATGCCTTTGGAAATGGCTTGCTAAACGGCATAGACACCCGTGTAACTTTTAGTATAGTTTATCAACGACCTTTGAGAGTTCAACGATCAAGCTTGCCAAGACTATTCCATGTTTTAGGGGAAGCAGGTTTCGGATTTCTGTTTTCACAGGATTTTAAAATTATAAATAAGTTATTTGATAGTGTCACTATGCAGAAGTCTTGGCCAAGTGGTTAATATGATGCAGTACGATCCTCGGTCAAACTGTATCGCCCAAAATAAAATCCCAACTGAAGGCGATTTACCTAAAACGCGGACTAGTCCACAATTAAACGTGCAGTCATGTCTCATTGCGTTTTGAAAGACTATACTGCCTTGGAAGAGTAAACAAAACCGAGTCTCATTTATTTACATTTACATTTATTCACATTGTAAATATACCTCATCACAGCCAAAGGCTCCATGGAGAAGCTTGAAGGACAGACTGTAGTCCATCATCCGTCGTCACCTTCTGTGGTCCACCATCCATCGTCGGTATCGTCAACATTTCTAATAAATATTTCTTTTAAACCCTACAGGGCAGTTGAAACTAAATAAGATGTGGCGCTCTGGGGGGGGGGGGACAAATATTTCTTTGCTCTGCCTGGGTCACATAAACAAGACGACCGCTGTGGTCATAATCGGTACAAACCTTTGAAAATCTTTTGCTCAAGAACTGAATGATCGATGTTCTTGAATCTTGGTAAGCGGCATAAAAGACTCGGGCTCTGCCGAGAGTGTTCAAATTCTGTGCATGGTGACCTTGAAATATTTTATAACAAGGATAATTTCAGTCAATAAGGCTATTGTATGTAAACAAGAGGACAATGCTGGTCCTATATCGCTCACCTGAGTTAAGAGATTTTCATGTGTGTTCCGGGGCGGGGCAATTTTTGGCCCAATGTTTACAATTTGAACAAGTTTGGTAGAGGTCCACTAAATGAAGGCATGGACCTTCTGGTTTCGGACAAGAAGATTTTTAAAGGTTTTGCCTATAAAAGTCTAGGTAAAAGCAGTGGGCCTCAGGCCGGGGCCATCTATGATTTGAACGACCATGGTCTACTAGAGGAAACTTCATACCAAAATTTAAATGACATGGGCCTTCTGGTTTCAGACAAGAACAGTTTCAAAGGTTTTGCCTACATAATCAATGTCAAGCCAGGTGGGCCCCTGGGCAGGGTCATGTTTCGCCTGAGACACTGACAAACAGTGCTGACACAGATCAGACGACGCAGAATGCGGCGTCTGATCTGGGTCTACACTGTTTACTTGGAGAATGTTCACTTTTGTAAAATTTGCGACATACAAAAACAAACACACCTATAATGGGAAATGGACGAAACTTACTATTGTCATATATGAGTTAGCGAGTCATTTGCAAAAGTTGTCGGACATTCCGTTGTATGTACCGAGTTCTTTGTGAGAGAGACGATCTCGATTTAATTTCCTGTTTCGTTTCGTTTCGTTCATGAAACTTGAAGTAAAATTCTTCCTTTTAAGGCCCAGTTGTTCACGTGGTGTATCACATTTTTATCAACCCATACGCCGCAAACTGCGGCATCTGATCTGGGTTTTCACTGTTTACTTAAAGAATATTCATTTTAGCTTCACTGGCCGGGGCTTATGTTATGGCCCCGTGTCCGTCGTGCGTCAGTGCGTCCGTCCGTCCGTACGTTAACTTTTTTCTTTAAACATCTTCTGCTAAACTGCGTGGCCAATTATAAACAAACTTCACAGGAATGTTGCTCAGATAGTCCTCTTCTAAGTTCCTTCATATAATTTTGTTGCATGCAGAACTATTGTTGCTATGATAACACTCCCCCACCTAATAAAAATCTTTAAAAATCTTTCCCTCCAAAACCGCTCAATGGATTTCATTCCTATTTTACATGAATGATCCATTGGTGGATCTCTGTCAGATTCCTTGAAAAAATAAATATCAGATAAAAAAACATGACCGCCATGGCCACGCCCCTTGGCTCATTAGCTTTCCATAATCTTATAAAGGGATTATTTTTTTTAAATCTTCTCCTAACTATAAGACCCAGAGCTTAGATGTATAGTATGTTGCAAAGGTAAGTGGTCGCCTACATAAATCCTGCCAACCATGCCTGTGTAAGCCAAATTGGCCATACCTCGGGGTTCATAAGCTCCCAGAGACTTATACTAGTATTTAGAATGTAGCAATATTATGTGGCCACCTACATAAATTCACACGACCTTGCACCTAGGATTTTAAAAAAAAATCTTATAATGGTCAATTGGATGGTTTCTAGAATATTCCTTGGGTGGATCACTTGTCTTTTTTAGCCCATTGCTTGTGGAAAACCCCTGAAGGGGTACCTTGGCAAACAGTGCGGGCCCAGATCAGACCCCACAGAACACCGCGTCAGAGCAGTGCCTGCACTATTTGTTAACAGAATGTTCCGTCAAAAATAGAATAAAACAAAAAGGCCTGACACCCCTAACATGATAAATGGACTGGTCCAACATATAGCAATGGAAGAGTCCACTGCTATACAATGGGTATGACATTTGCCTGAATATAGCCATTGGAGCGACAGGCCCGCTTGGGTCTCTTGTTGTAAAATTTGCCACAAACAAAAACAAACCTGACAAACCTATCCCCATTCCCCATAAGTTTTTAAAGGCGAGACGTTTCATGACAAAATATTTTAAATTGTCTTTCGATTAAACTGAGAGTCAGCGAAATCCCCATATTCATCAATTTTCATACCTACCACTGCGCGTCTTAACGCCAGATATCATGGCATCTTGCTTAATGGCTTTCCGATTTCCTATCATTTGTACTTGGCATTCATGTCTAACTGTTAGTTTTCCGTTCTACAAGTGAAGATTTGATATTGCTTACCGTCCTACTGCAGCCATTGATTAACTCATGAAAAATATATTGACTTGTCCATGTAATTAACTTGTCTATGTAATAGTCTTTCATTCGTTCGAGCCTGGCTCGGGTCCCATGTGAGACACGCCAAGTCTGCCACAGATGGTCCATCACGAAAACACGCCTATATAATTTTGACCCCCTTGAACCCCACGTTTATATACATGTAGTAAAACTGGGGTTTCCGGGATATTTTGAGCAGGAATAAGAAAAATATCACAATTTTTCATCCTAAAATTTTCATTTTTTCGGCGATAAAGATGGCAATGTATTTGTATAGGCGTATTTGCGTAATGAGGTGTTATTTATCTCCGGGTACTCCGGTTTTCGCTCAACTCTGATTAACGATCGGCCCGATATTAGTTTAATAATCTTGAAAGGGTCACCCTCCCCCCCCCCCACAGACACACACAAAATAAATAAAAAAATAAAATATAAAATAAATGAATCTTCCATTCCATAGCTTCACGTGAACACATTACGCAAACACGCCTATACAAATACATTGCCACTTTTATCGCCGAAAAAAATGAGGATTTTAAGATGAAAAATTGTGATATTTATCTTTTTTTTCTGCTTAAAATATAGATTGTGGGCACTCGTTAGAACCGCCTCATCGAGGCGGTTCTAACGAGTACACACAATCTATATTTTAGAGCAGAAATAAGAAAAAATAAGGTATACCCCCTGAAACCCCAGTTTTACTATATAAACGTGGGTTTCAAGGGGGTCAAAATTATATAGGCGTGTTTTCGTGATGAAGCCCATGAAATGAACACGCTAAACCCCACTTTATATAGAGAAAACTGGGGTTTAAGGGGGTATAAGTTATTTTTCTTACTTCCGCTCCAAGACATAGCTTGTGCATTACTATAACACATCCGGGTGATATAGTGCATTCTGCCATACCTCAAGAGCTGTCACATGACAGCATAGCTCGCCTGTTTTGCGCCTTCAAGATATAAGGTAAAACCATTGAACCATGAATATATACACCACACTCACCTACATATATTTGAGGTCAATCATCAGGTCACATGGAACATATATTCCAGATATTACATTTCAAAATCAAAAAGTGTCTGAATTATAAGGCAAAATCATTGAACAATGAAAATAGGTCACAGTGACCTAGATATATTTCTAGCGCACTCATCTGGTCACATGAAATTGATTATCCAGATATGAACTTTCTCCATCAAATAGTATTCAAGATATAAGTCAAAGTCTCTGAACAACGAAAAAATAAGTCACACTGACCTACATATATATTTTGAGGTCAATCATCTGGTTGCATTGAAGTAATATCCCAGTTATAACATTTCTCCATCAAATTAGTATTCAAGTAAATATGCAAAATCACTGAACCATGAAATATAGGTCACACTGACCTAGATATACTTTGAGGTAAACCATTAGGCCACATGGAACTAATAATCTATGTTTGACATTTCTCTATTAAATAGTATTCAGGATAATAGGCAAAATCACTGAACCATTAAATATAGGTCACACTGACCTAGATATATTTTGAGGTCAACCATGGGCTCACATGGAGCTAGTAATCAAGGTATGATATTTCTCCATCAAATAGTATTCAAGATAACAGGCAAATCACTGAACCTGAAATATAGGTCACACTGACATAGATATATTTGCTGGTCAATTATAGGGTCACATGGAACTAATAATCCAGGTGTGACATTTCTCCTTCAAATAGTATTCAAGAAAAAAGGCAAAATCACTGAACCATGAAATATAGGTCACAGTGACCTAGATATATTTTGAGGTCAATCATGGGGTCACATGGAACTAATAATCCAGATATAACATTTCTCCATCAAACGGTATTCAAGATAATATGCAAAATCATTGAACCATGAAATATAGGTCGCACTGACCTAGATATATTTTGAGGTCAATCATTGCGTCACATGGAACTAATAATCAAGGTATGACATTTCTCCATCAAATAGTATTAAAGATAATAGGCAAAATCACTGAACCATGAAATATAGGTCACACTGACCTACATGTAGATATATTTGGTGGTCAATTATCGGGTCACATGGCACTAATATCCCAGGTATGGCATTTCTCCAACAAATAGTGTTCAAGATACAAGGCAAAATCACTGAACCGTGAAATGTAGGTCACCATGACCTTCATCCTTTTATACTTGAACCAATGTCACATGGTTGGCTGATATCAAACAAATTGGGTCTATAACTTATGAGCATAATGGAAACGTATATAACAAATTACAAAGGTCTCCTATATTTTGATCCTAAGCCCCACCCGCCCCCCACCCCGCTTCCAGGCATGACCCAGGGGTGTGTTGTCTTGGAATCCCAGGTATCCAAGTTTTAAAATATGAATGCTTTGTGAATAGTGTCTGGTGAGAAATAAGCATTTCAAAAACTTTGATACAGTTTTACAGAGGTGTTCTAGATTTTGACTCCTAGCCCCACCCCGGGGCATTAACCCAGGGCTCTGTTGTCTTTGAACGTCAGAAGACCATCCTAGGTACTTAAGTTCCAAATATGAGTGCTCTGTGATGAGTGACTGTTGAGATATAAGCATTCGCAGGGTGACGGGAACGCACACGCAAACGCAAACGTGCACAAATGAGGTGACAACAATAGCTCTCCATGTACTTTGTACAGGCGAGCTAAAAATGTAACTTTTCTGATGAAAATTTATGATGATTTTCTTATTTATACTGCAAACGTGGGTTTTGTGTGCTCGTTAGAACCACCTCATTACGATAAAAATACTTGTAGTATAAATAAGAATAATATACTAATATATCATGGATTTTCATCAGAAAAGCTGCCATTTTGGACTTGTGAAAAATGCACTACATTGCGATGTCACACCCGTGTGACATAGTGCATTTTACACATCTCCAAAATGACTATTTTTTTCTGATGAAAATCCGTGATATTTTTCTAATAAATACTGCAAACGTAGGTTCTGGGTACGAGAACACACCCGTAGACATAGTGTATTTTTTCACATCTCAAAAATGGCTGCTTTTTATGAAAAAATCCGTGACTTTTTCTTATTTATGCTGCAAAAATAGGTTGTGGGTGCTCGTTTGAACCGCCTTACGATAACTAGTCCGTGAAATGAACACTCACTAAACCCCACTTTATATACAGAAAACTAGTGTTTACGGCGGTAGACAGTATTTTGCTTATGTCTATTCCAATACATTGGAAACACAAACATGAAACAACCAGACCCTAATGGAAACATCAAAAGTGGAAAGCCAAAAGGACAGTTACTTTCCCACAAAATGGCCAATTGACAATCCAAAATAATTATAGCGATACACACACTAAAAGACAAGCCATAACAGAAATAAACAACGACAGAATAACCACCTTGGGACGGTCAACAAAACGAATTCCACTGGGTGGGGGATGCTTAGATCGATTTTACGTGGCCACAATCCTCGCCCTTACTTTCGTCGCGATTTAGACAAATAATTTGTTCAGTCCCCATGAAGGCTTCCTTTTGAACAGTCCCAAAGATGGTCTTTATATAGAACTTTTACTTGTATGCTAAGTACACTATGATATAGGCAACGCGAGACTTACGATCATCTAATTGAAACAAATAACAATCTTAAAAGCTTTGTAGGACGATTGCTAGCTATGAAACAATATTTCTTTAATTATAGGCAGTAAAGTAACGAAATATATCTCTTTCATATTGTAGCGCCAATACACTCTAAGAGTTTTATCTCGTCGCAAATACGCTTTTGTCTTTTTAACCCATTAACTCGTGGACTCTTCCAATGCTATATCTTGGACAAGTTCATTTGTCATTTAAGGGGTGTCAGGCCTAGTTTTTGCTTTGATTCAATTTTTGACGAAAAAAAAACTCTGTTAGCAAATAGTGCAGGCCCTGATCAGACGCCGCCGCGTTCTGCGGCGCTGGGCCTGCACTGATTGCCAAGGTACCCCTTTAGGGTTTTCCCCGCATACAATGGGTTATAAATGTAATACAAAAATTTAAGTCCACGTGAGATGGCATTTACTGAAAAAATAGCTTTACTCGAAACAGCATGTGCGGACAAAAAGGCTCGGGCTAGTGTGTACAGCAATGAAAGCTGGTCAGCGCTGTCTGTGTCAGAATGAAGAAATATAGTGTATCTTTTTATATTTGCTAGTCCTTAATTTCATAATCATTTAGTGTCGCTGATGAGGCCTAATTGACCGAAACTGGCTAGTCTGGCCAAGAAAATTTTGTGCACTCAATATTTTTCAGTTCTGTGGTATATTCCGCATTAACATCCCCGTGCGACAAAGTGCATTTTCACAGCTTCAAAATAGCTACTTTTATGATGAAAATAAATGGTATTTTCCTTATTTATACTGCAAACACAGGTTGCGAGTACTCGATAGAACTGCCTCATTGCGGATGTTCTAATGAGAACCCACAACACATGTAGTGGAGCAGAAATGAGAAAAATAATATACTCACCGGAAATAGAAACTATACACTCATTTTTAAATTGTCACTGGCAAAACATTTTGATGAAATTTGAATTCCAATTATATAAAGTCTCATCAGTGGCATGTCTGTTTTATCGAATAAAATATTCAATGATAGCCACGATTTAACGGGTTAAGCCACAGGTTCAAAGCAAGGGTCCAAATCTTGCTGTTCAAGTTTCCATTGAGTCAAACATTTTGTGTCGCGAATGTGATTCCAATTTTTACCAGTTATTACTCGTCATCTTACATTGGTAATATTGTTTACAAAAAGAAAATTTACACAATGGTTGAAAAGTTATCGATATTGGACCAAAAACCCGGAAGTGAGCGAAAAGTATGGCATTTCCGACTGCGGTTTTTGTTTTTAATCAATATTTAAGACATATCTGAAGATGTTAAAACGATTAAAGGCACTTTTGGGTCGAGTTTTGGCTTGCAACATTATTTTGAATATTTCGCTGAAAAATCAGTTCTTGAGATTTCAATAAAATGTTTGTTTCTCGATAATTTTTAGATTTTATTTTATGTTTTTATTCATTGCTTTTAAATTATTACCTATACGGAAAAACGTTTAAGTCAAAATTCGATTACAAACAGATTTTGTGGAAAATGCACTTTTTACATTTTCCCAAAAAACTTTCATTTTGAACACCAGATTCTCTTTAAATTGTTATAGGATTCATGTCTATAGTTAGTCAAATTCTTAATCAGTAAATTTTAACTGAATTATCCCCTTGTTTTGTCAGGCGAGACAATATAAAAGTGTATAGTTTCTATTTCCGGTCAGTATATATACCCCCGTAAACCCCAGTTTTATCTATATTAAGTGGGGTTTAAGGGGGTGTTCATTTCACGAACGTGTTCACGTGATGCCTTGCCAAAGGATAATCCTTTTATAGAACATATTTATTTCACCAGAGCCGATGGCTCCGAGAGAGCTTTTATGATAGTGGTTCATGTACGTCATTGACGTCGTCGGTGTCGTCGTCGTCTCCTCTTAAAACACTGAGACGATTGAAGCCAAATTACACGTGAGGCCACCATCAGGTGGGGTAACAAAAGTTTGTTCGTTTTGTTTTGGTTTTACGGCCCTTTCAAGATTATTTCACTCATAACGAGCCGATCGTTAATCAGAGGTGGGCGAAAACCGGAGTACCTGGAGAAAAACCACTTGACCTTCCGTTGCAGAGCTTGGCGTCTCACATGTGACCCGAGCGAGGCTCGAACCACAGCGGTGCATGAGAGACCTAATGATCAACAGTCAGCGCTCTTATCCACTAGGCCACGGACGCCAAAAAAGATTGTTCGTAAGGTCTTGGTCACATGAACAAGAGGTTCGCCAGGCCCATATATAGCTAAACCCTCGGAAATCTTCGTCTCTTAAACCGAAGGCTTACTTTGAATTTTAGTAGACAAAATTGAATTCTGAAATCCAATCATGTTTGTTCGAATGATCGCCCAAGGTAGAACTTGACAAATATTACGACCAAGTCAAAATCCATCACGAAAGCACACCTATATAATTTGTGATCCCCTTGAACCCCACCTTTATATAGTAAAGCTGTGGTAAACCTAATTTTTCTAAATTCTGCTCTTAAATATAGATTGTGGGTACTCGGTAGAACCGCCTCGATTAGGCGGTTCTAACGTGTACCCACAATCTATATTTCGAGCAGAAATGAGAAAAAATCGCAATTTTTCATCGGGAAATTTTCTTTTTACCGCGGTAATGAAACAGTGGATTTTTATTATTTTATTGTAGCCTATGATATCACAGTGATAAATAAACTTTTATAAATACTAAAGGGTGGGTGGGGTTTATGGGTGTGTTCATTTCACGGACTTGTTCATGTGATGGTAGACTCAGTAACCATAAATTCCTTAGGCTGTATCTTAAGCAAACAGTGTAGAGCCTGATCAGACGCTGCGACCTGTGATACACAGCGTTCAGCAGGATCTGATCTGGGTCTACACTGTTTGCCACCCATCCTTACGTAGAAACTGACGTCAGAACGAAAAAAAAAAACAAAAAAAAAAAACACCTGGATTTAATTAAATAACCGTTTCTTGTGTATACATTACGAAAACACGCCTATACAAATACATTGTAAACCTTACCGCCGAAAAAAAGAAATAAATTTTAAGCTGAAAAATTGTGATATTTTCCTTATTTCTGCTTTTCTATGTTCCCCCACCGGAGGGGAGGGGGACATACATGTATTGTTTTTTGTGCGGGTCCCGTTTGCGTTGGCGTCGGCGTAGCCTGTTTGAAGCACTATATTTCCTGAACCTATGGATGGATTTTGACCAAACTTGCATAGTTACATTACTAGGATGGGGGCTGGGGGGGGGGACAGTCATTAGGTTATGAGGACATTTATAACGTCACAAACCTCCCCCCGCCCCCCCCCCGTCCCCCACACACAAAAAAAAAACAGTCATCTTGGGGCTAAAATGGCTTGGCTGCACCCTGTCTCATTAATGAATAGATTAATTTTAGTCAAACTTGGTACAATATATAACATTACGTCATACCTATTATTCCTATTATTCAAGGTCACAGGCTCCCAAAAACTGCCAATTTTGGGCCAAAAATGGCTTGTCAAACTTAGTACAATATATCATCGCAACATACCGCAAATTTGATCAGATTTTGGTAACCTTGACCTTTTATCAAGGTCACAGGCCCCCGAAAACAGTCGATTTGGGTCCAAAAATGGCTTGTCTGCACTGTGTCTCATTAACGAATTGATTAATTTATTCAAGCTTAGTACAATATATCATGACAACATGGCGCAGATTTGATTAGATTTGGGTGACCTTGACCTTTTTTCAAGGTCACAGGCCCCCCAAAATAGACAATTTTGGGCCAGAAATGTTTTTTTTTTTTTTTTTTTTGGCATTATTTCTCATTAACGAATTGGTTATTTTTATTCAAACTTGGTACAATATATCATTTTAACATACCACAGATTTGATTAGATTTTGGTGGCCATGACCTTTATCAAGGTCTGATGCCCCAAAACAGTTAATATTTGGGCCAAAATGGCATGCCTGCACTCTTAGTTCAAGGGCTCCCGAAACCTGTTCTTTTGGGGCCAAGAAATGGTTTATCTGAACCATATATCATTTAAGAATTGATGAATGATGGTCAAAAGCGGTACAATATTCAATTACAGTCTACCAAATATCTGGCGGCTCCCGCCCATAGGGGATTGAGGAAATATATGGGCTGCATGATGCTTCCACGCAGAGCTGAATCAGGCCCGCACACTTGTACTGGTAAACCGCTTAGAGGATCTAAGCCTGTCCAGGAACCGCGGTACGACGCGGACCGTCCATGCTAATTAACCATATTGGTTTCATTGGGCGACAGGGCTTGAGATGTTATTTCATCTCAATGTCGGGTAAAAGTCCAACAAAATTGGAAGCAGTGTCTCCAAAATGACCTTTTTAGTGTTGACGGGGACGTTAAACCTCAAAACAAACAAACAAGCAAACCAAATATCTGATGATCTGAGTTTTTAATGACCGTTTTTTAAAGGTCACAGTCTCCCGAAAACCGTCAGATTTTGGCTAAAAATGGCTTGTTTGCAGCTTTCATTTTGGTGACCTTAACCTAGTCAGTAAAGTCAAATGGGTGTTTAATATACAGTCGAACTTCAATGGCTCGAACGCCTTAAGGACCACGAAAATCTGTTCGAGACAGGGGTAGTTCGAGCCACTGAGGGTTACTCCCAGGAGACATAACGGCATACTTTAGGACAGCTTTCGGTGTTTTATACAGAAAAGTGTTTGTTGTGTGTACTCATTTGAATCGCCTCATCGAGGCGATTCTAATGAGTACACACAGCATACATTTGCAAGATAAATAACGAAAATATCTCAATTTTTACCCTCCCTATTTCTTATGTAGTGAAATTCCTTAGGGACTCCATGACGGGTTCGACCCAGCCATGGGAAACGAGCCATCGAAGTTCTACTGTATATTGATGGTGGATGACATTGTTTTCCTCTGAAAACATTTCTATTTTGTAACTTGAACTTACATTCCAATACAAAAGACAGCTTAGTAATTACTGATACCTTATTCAGAAACGCATATAGATGACATATTACATGTATTTTCATATTTGTTTAGAATGAGCAGTCTGGTCAGAATCTAAACTGTTTGCCATTCCGTTTGCACCTTTTGGACTCCTCGCAGGATCGTGAAACAAATTTGTTGTATTTTTAGAAGAATTACATCAATTCCTCAAGGTGTCCGAACGTTTTAGGATTTTTACGGTATAATATTGAAACAAACGTCCACGAAACCACGCCTATATACTTTTGACCCCCTTGAACCCCACTATTATATAGTAAAACTGGGGTTTCCTCAATGAGGCGGTTCTAACGAGTGCCCACAATCTATATTATGAGCAGAAGTAAGAAAAAGATCACAATTTTTCATCATAAACTTTTCATTTTTTCGGCGAAAAAGGTGGCAATGTATTTGTATAGGCGCGTTTGCGTAATGGTAATCGCTAGTTCAAGAGCAGCTTTATGAGGTATTTATCGAACTTCGGGGCCAGCTGTTAAAAACTAACGATAGTTTTCATATCGTTAAAACTGTGATCTTTTAAGGGGAATGGATACACCTTCAGGGGAGACAACTCCTGCAAAAGTGTTTTGTCTCCCATGTCAATAGGGGTCAACTCTTAGAAAAAAGATTTGCGCCTGAGGAGCAAATTCATTCCTTTAAGAGTAGACCCCTTTTCAGTGGGAGAGGGCTTAATGAAAAGTGAACGGGAAGTCCCGAAAGTTGTCTCCCTTTGAAAAATGGCGAAAAAAAAACTGCAAGGTGTTCCCAAACCCCTTAATGTGACAAATATGTTAATATTTTGCTGAGTAAATGTGAATAGCTTTTGCAAAGTAGAAGTAAAACAAAGATCAGGAATTGATACAATTAACTTACTCCACCCATAAAAGACACCAAAGGGAAAGAAATACAAACATTTCTCACTTCAAAATACAAAAGCTTCTCACTTTTTTTCAGCAAAAATGTCCGCCTGAGAGAATTAGATATAGGATTCGCAAGAACAGTTAACGTTTTGACCATAACAAACCCATTAAGCTTAGGATGCTCCTACTCTTAATCAAAGCACTGAGAGTACTGGTGGGTCGATTGTCTCTGGGTGTAGTTAGGAAAAATGGACCTGAGCGTGGACTGTTTCGTTTAACCCTTAAACTCATTTACTAAAAGCAAACCATGTAGACCCTGATGAGACGCTGCGTTTTTCGGCGTCTGACCCTTAAATTCCTATACTCTAAGCAAGCAGTGAAGACCCTGATCAGACGCCGCGTTCTGCGTCTGATCTGGGTCTACACTGTTTGCCTAGCCCAACCCATGATTCCAGCCCAGATTTTACAGTTAACCTTTTCACGTAAACACGCTGACCTCACTGCGATAAAATTCTATAAATAATCTGCGTGGATTCCTACAAATCAGTGATAGTCACGTGGACTAATAGAGGTTTTGTTCTTAATACCTTTGGGTCGATTGATAAACAATCGACCCAAAAAGTGATTACACGGCGTATACTTCGGCAACACTGAGTCGTACCGTAGTGTTCGCCAGTTTTAAAAGGAATTCAACTATTGATTGTGGGGGCCACGTCAATCGAGGCTTGGAGAAATAGATAGAGCTGCATGGGCCGAAACCAACTGCACATGGGCACTGGTAAAACGCTTATGAGATCAAAGCCTGCCCAGGCAAAGTGGTTTGACTCGCACCGTCCATGCATATAAACCCTATTGGTTTCATTGGGTGGACAGATGGGTTGAGGTGTTATTCCATCTCAATGTCGCGTAGAAGTCCCTCAAAACTGGAAGCAACGTCTCCAAAATGACCTAAATAGTGTTGTCGGTGACGTTTAAACTCAATTAAAAAAACAAAAACAAAAGAAAAAAATCTATTGCGACATCCGACAGATTTCCTGTTAATATAGAGATTTTTCTTTTTAAGGAAAGAATACGCACAGGATAACATAAAACACCATCTTGGTACGTGTCATATCGATTTATCGTAACAATTAAAACTGCTTCTACATAAGGGGAATGGGAACACCGCCAGGGGAGGCAACTTCTGCAAAAGTATTTTTGTCTCCCATGAGATTAGGGGTCACCTCTTAAAGAAAAGAATTTGCTCCTGAGGAGCAAAGTCTTTCCTTTAAGAGTAGACCCCTTTTTCTGTGGGACAGGACTTGTAGAAAAGCGGACAGGAGTGCACGAGAGTTGTCACCCTTTGAAAAATGGCGGAAAATCTGCCAGGTGTTCCGGTTCCCCTTAAATTAAAATCTTACTAAATGGTCATCTAGTGCATCATTGAGACTTGAGTACAAGCAGTCTTGTACAGAAAAGGTTTGTGCACTCTACAGTTTTCAGTTCTGTGCTGTAGTGATTGCTTACAAATGATTACAGTTCGAACAAACTGACCTGAGACTGACCTTAATGCAAGGAAAAAATTAGTAAGTGTAATCGCCTAATACGTCGGCTTTCGTAAACGTCTCGTGAATTTTCGGCACCCCGTGAATTGCGACCCATTTGCCGACCACTGTGTATTGAATAACAATATCGTCATTTTCGGGAGACGGCGTCGATAAATACATGCATTCAGTCGGGTGTGAAATTAATTTAATGGAGTTCACCAGTCTCAGGTCAATTTGTTCGAACTATACCCTCTTTTAGAACTTATTTAACTTCACTACAGCTTGTGTTACTGGTGGACTCTTCCGCTGCTATATGCTGGACAAGTCCATTTGCCATATAACGGGTAGTAGGCCTACTTTTTCGTTTTTATTCTATTTTGGACTTAAAATTCAGTTAGCAAATAGTACAGGCCCTGTCTGATCTGGGCCTGCACTGTTTGCTAAGATGCACCTTAAGGGGTTTCCCGCATGCAGTGAGTTAAGGGAATGGCCGTAAAAGATCTCCCTGTCCTTAATTATAGTGTGGGTTATTTTTTCTAGTCCTTTGGGATCATTGGTTCCACTGCGGTTTGTTGGAAATACCTGAGGATCAATGATGAAGCCTTACTGGTCGCCGAAACTAGCTATTCTGGTCCAGAAAAGTCGTTTGGTTTCATTGGGCGGCCGGGCTTGAGATGTCATTTAATCTCAAAGTCGGGTAAAAGTCCCACTAATTTGGGAGCAACGTCTCCAAAATGACATAAATAGTGTTGACAGGTACGTTAACCCTTGTCCTGAATATTTTAAACGGCCACAACCACTACTGATTATCAAACAATCTGATTACTTGATGAAAATTATTGCAACAAATGCACAATCTGAATGACAATGTAGATCCTTGCTTCTTTCAGAAGCCATCTGATCTGGCTCTACATTGTTTGAAAGATATGGCATATCCGGGCCAAGCCGGACAAGGATACTAACCAACCTCCCCTGAAGGTACAGCCAATAAGCTTTGCAGTAGTTCGGTGAACTCATTCTAAGTCAAACATTGACTCAGTACAGGCGGATGTTGGAGAACTATCATGATTTCCTTCCAATACATCACCAAGACATAGACCAACAAAACCAACTGCATAACACGAAACACGGAAGCATCTCTTGGTATAAACGTGTTATGTGGCAGTTTTCAATAACTGAATCACCTATGGCTCGTCTACCATGGGTCTCCCTATGACCTGGTGAGGCGTAAAACACAAACACTCGTTTACTATGGCCGAACACCTAGGAAACCAGATAAGAAAATTCAATTGATTCCTTCTTTTACATGTGTGTTTGTTTTTTTGTATTGGAGTTTAACGGCCCAGTCAACAATATGTTAGGTCATTTTAGCTGGTCAGTTTACCTATCCACACTTTTCCTGGGCAGGCTTATACGTAAGCGGTTCACCAGTACAGTGCACATTCTTTCATCAGAAACTGACAACTTCCCTTTTTTGAATCAGCGGAAAGGGAGAGAATGATCGTAAAAAAGATTTCATTATCAATCTCCACTCTTCTTTTACATGTATCTTGAACATGTATGCTGTGTGCATTCATTAGAATCGCCTCACGATCGCCTCGGTGAGGCGATTCTAATGAGTATACACACCAAAAAAATGCTTTTGAGAAAGAAATTCATAAACGGTTCTCATTATGCCCTTGGCCGGGAGCTGTCGGTAACCCTTAGTGCTTCAAACTACCTCTATCCCGAACCGACTTTTTCAAGGTCCCAGTGATGTTCGAGCCTCTGGCATTTGACTTTTGTTAAAAGATCTCAACCTTAGGCTCTGATCCTTTTCTCTATATAAAGTGGGGTTTAGAGGAGTGTTCATTAAACGGACTTGTTAACATGATGGACGAAGCCTAAAAAAAAAAAAAAAAAAAAAAACAAGAGCTGTCACTAGGTGACCAATGCCCCAAGTGGGAGCCAATTTCTGAGATTTTGCAAAATTTCAATGGGAGATAATTCAGCCAAAAATGAAAATGAGTTATGGCCCTTGTTCAGAATGTAGCCCTTGTGATGGTGAATAAGTGTGTGAAGTTTCATGGGGCTAGGTCAAATACTTTTGAAGTTCAAGGTTAAAGTTTTTGTGACGGACGGACGGACGGACAAACGAACCCCGAATACAAAATTCGCGGGGGGGGGGGGTGCATAAAAACGAAGAAACGAATCTGTAGGAATGGCACACTCCAAACTGTTATTTTGTCGTTAGGCGGCTTTGGTATTGTATATAATAAACAATAACAATGACACCCACTGCTTAGATGTCCAATTACAAGATTGTTGCGTACTCGAGAAATCGTCTTCGATTTTTAGGCTTGTTTTATGGGAAGATTCGGAAGTTTCATTCGTGATTCGTGATTCCTTGGCTGTGGCATGGTGCCACAAAGTTGCAGCGTCTGGCAATTCTATATGATCGCCCACGATTTTTTTTTATTTGAAATACCATCTATTGCGTATATACATGTATATTAATTACGTGTTTCCACAAACAAAATTGTGGGATTGTAATTTAGGAAATTCTGTTTAGACCTACTTTTTTCAAGTTCTCATCACATGAACAAGTCCGTGAAATGATGACCCCCTAAACCCCACTTTATATTATATAGAGAAAACTGGGGTTTACGGGGGTATTCATTATTTTTCTTATTTTTGCTCTAAGAAATAGGTTGTGGGTACTCGTTAGAACCGCCTCAATGAGGCGGTTCTAACGAGCACACACAACCTAAGTTTTGAGCTTTTTTTCGAAAAAAAAAAAAATAGCACTGATTTTCATCAGAAAAGTAGCCATTTTTGAGATGTGAAAAATGCACTATGTTGTACGGTTGAGTTATCGTAATTTAGAGCAAACAGCCATCTTATAATGTATTTTCTGTTTATTATTTTTCTGAGAAAACAAAAGCTTGGCATTGCGATAACACATCCGTGTGATATAGTGTATTTTTTCATACTTGAAAAAAGTTAATTTTTCTGATGAAAATTTGTGATATTTTTCTTATTTTTACTCAGAACATAGGTTTGGGGTGCTCGTTAGAACCGCCTCATTGAGGCGGTTCTAACGAGTACCCACAACCTTTGTCTTGGAACAGAAATACGCATAATAATGTTAACCCCCGTTCACCCCAGTTTTCTCTGTATAAGTTGGGTTTAGGGGGTCTTTATTTTACGGACCTGTTCACGTGATGGTATTTCATGACATTTCGGGAAAGTATAAAACCCGGGAGTAACAGCCGGGAGCCGGGAGTAAAATCCGGGAGTAAATTTTGACAATCTTATAAAGGTATTAAACATTCACATATCGGGATAAAATTTGGATCAAAAGTAGAATATAGACTCCTCTTAAAAATTCATATAAGATTTATATTTATAATCCAGTACTTTTCAAGATATGAACCAATATATCTGACCATGTCGAAAAATTTTCGCCCGGGAGTAACTTTTGCTTTATTGACGATGTCAAGCATTTTGCAAAATATGTTCAGTCTGGGATTGCTACAAGAATTAGTTTATGTGTCATCAATTAAATACATATTGATGATTAGAAAAATACAAAAATAAAGTTATTTTATCGCTCCGTGAAGTGAGTAATTGAACCGGGAGTAGGTCGGGAGTAATTTCTGGGTTGAAATCAGCGTTTATTTGCGTTATTGCCCATGTCACATACATTGCAT
Source organism: Lucinisca nassula (assembly GCA_963580285.1). Lineage (NCBI taxonomy): Eukaryota > Metazoa > Mollusca > Bivalvia > Lucinida > Lucinidae > Lucinisca > Lucinisca nassula. The sequence continues at coordinate 64,110,809 of OY757023.1, forward strand.
TTATTAAAAGTAGTCGTACTACCCTGACAACTAATGGCAAAGACACTGATCAGACTGCGGGGGTAATTTGTGTGATCTTTTCTACATTATATACGGCCATAAAACAAATAGCGCCAAATATAAATGTTCCCGGGTTACATAATCAAACACCTCTTAAATCATAGGCGCAGGAGCAGGACGTGAGATGGGTTGGGGGTTTGGATGTGTGTCGAGTCCCGATATGGCAAGTAAATAAATACTGGTACTCCATGCTGAATCTCAGCTTTTCTGCTGACAAACATTTGAGAAATACAATATATGTTATATAAGCAATAAGGCCGAGAATAAGTCAAATAAACGCCGATTTCAACCCTGAATTTACTCCCGGCCCACTCCCGGGTCGATTATTTACTAGACGGGGTAATGTAACAACTTTTTTTTTTTGCATTTTTTCTCATCTCTGATATGTTTTTAATTGATATTACATAAAGTAATTCCTGTAGAAACCCCAGACTGAACATATTTTGCAAAATGCTTGACATCGTCAGTACCTCAAAAGTTACTCCCGGGCGAAAATTTTGCGACATGGTTGTATATTTCGGTCCATATCTTGAAAATTAATTGATACTAATGTTAAAACCTATATGCATTTTAAAGAAAAGTCTATATTCTACTTGTGTTCCAAATTTCATCCAGATATGTGAATGTTTAGTACCTTTATTCGATTGTCAAAATTTACTCCCGGATTTTACTCCCGGCTCCCAGCCGTTACTCCCGGGTTTTATACTTTCCGTGACATTTCAGACATTATATCTGAAAAATAAGAAAAATGCTTTGTAAATTGTGTATTCTTTCATCGCAATAAAACATCCCTGTGCCAAAGTGCATTCTTCATATCTCCAAGATGTTGATAAAATGGCTAAAACTAATGATAATCTGCGATCCTATTTAAATACCAAATATAGGTCGTTGTTACTCGTTAGAGTCGCCTTATTAATGCGATTCTAGCGATTTTTCACAAATCGTCTTGGGAAAAAAATAAGTAATATTCCCCGCCCCTGACCCCATCCCCTGTAAACCCAAGTTTTTCCTTGATAAAGAAAGGTTTCATGGTGTTTATTATACGGTTTTAAAAACGTATATTTCGATTAAATTGACCTGAGACTGGTGAACATAATCTCACACCCGACCGAATGCATATATTTATCTTCGCCGACTCCCGAGGATGGTTATCATAGAGGTCGGTATAGTAGTCGCTTATAAGATTGACTAGGCGGAGCTATTCAGGTGTTGTCATTGACCGTATTCGACTGGTAGGTTTCGTGAAATTTCCGTGAAATTCCACGTGGGATGGTGGTGCTTTTCTTGTAATAGCCGGTCACATGGTCCAATCAAATCTTTTATTTGTGTATAGCTCTTAAGCGATCGTGGGGCACGAGAGGTTCGACTTTTCCTTCGAATAGAATCGTGCTGCACGATCGCTTATGTATTTGAAAAATAATTAATACTTGATTGGTCCATGTGATCGGCTATTACAAGAAAAAAAAAAAAAACTCCTGCTTGGAATTTTACGGAAATTTCACGAAACTTACCAGTCGAATATGGCCATTATATGTCAAATTCGCTGAGTCCACCAGAAGATTCAGTATAGCGCCTTTCGCACGCTTTCAACAAGCGGACGAAATGGTCATATACGCCACAGCTATGTTTTTGTTACAGTTGAATTCACAGGTTTACCTTTTTGTTAATGGAATATTCCTAAGGCAGGTACAAACGATAGCTCCGCCTATAGTCAATCTTAGCTGCGACTACTATAAATAGGTCGCAATTCACGAGATGCCGAAATATTCACGAGAAGTTTACGAAATAGAAGTGGAGGCATACTTCGAAAGTCGACGTATTAAGCGATAACATTGGCTAAAATATTTCTTGCATAAACAAGATGGGGAACCCACGTGACCATTTGATAAAGGTCAGTCTCATGCCAAATTGTTCGAACTATCATATCATAATTAGCGCTAAGTACATTTCCAAACATCACGAAAACAAACCTACATATAATATTGACCCTCCTCCCACTTAAATCTTTTATACTATATATTATGATAAAATTTGGATTTACGGGGATATACATTATTTTTCTTATTTCTGCTCCAAGACAAGGGTTGTGGGTACTCGCTAGAACCGCCTCTATTCGAAGGTTCTAACGAGAACCAACAATCTATGTTTTCAGTATAAATAAGAAAATGACATGTGAGGCGCCACGTTCAGCAACGGAAGTTCAGGCAGTTTTTCTCCGCGTATTTCGGTTTTCGCCCACTTCTGATTAACGATAGGCTAGATGTAAGTGAAAAAATATTGGAAGCGCCGTTTGTTTGTTTGTTTGATTTGAGGTTTAACGTCCCCGTCAACACTCTAAAGGTCATTTTGGAGACGTTGCTTCCAATTTTGTGAGACTGACTTTTACCCGACATTGAGATGAAATGACATCTCAAGCCCTGCCGTCCAATTAAACTAATAGGGTTTATATGCACGGACGGTCCATTCATGGGCATGCTTAGAACTTCTAAGCAGTTTACCAGTACTCCATGTGCGGTTGGTTTCAACTTTGCGTGGAAGCATCATGCAATCCATCTATTTCTTCAAGCCCCGATGGGCGGGGGCGGGTGAAAGGGTCGTAAAAGTTAAAAAAAATAATAAAAATAAAAAATATCAGGGATTTTCATCGGAAAAGTAGCCATTTGTGAGAGGTGAAAAATGCACTATGGCGCACGGGTGTGTTATCGAAAAAGCGAACAAATTGTCCACGTGACAGTCTGATCTTAAATCGGTGACTGGTCCAGCCCAATGTAAAAATATATTCCAAAAAAGGTTTGACGTAAGAGAATTGGCTTCTAGTTTGACAGGTTGTACTTTTCATTCAGCCTCTACTTAAGCATAAAACAACATAAACGTTCCGGAACTGATCATTAAAGCAGTTTGTTTTGATATGCAAATTGCGCATGTCAAAACTAATTGGGCCCCCGTCAAGCGATTTTGGTACTTATCGCCTATGCGAGCAGCGAAGGTTCAGGCGAGCCTGCGCATCCGCGCAGTCTCGCCAGAACCTTCGCTGCTCGCTCATACAAGCAGTGAATCAAGAGGAACCTTCAGACAGAAAGCCATATCCCTGGCCCCTCTGAATAGCTGGGCATGCGCAGTTAAATTTTGTCATGACGGAATGCTCGAAGACACAAATTCGTTTGGCGGGGCTCAATTGTATTCGATCTATAAATGGTGACGTAACAGTGTACTTTAAGTCTATAAGAGGGATGTTGTGTACATGTCCACTCAAGCCAGAGAAAATATTTGCATAAAGTGAAGCCCATGACCACTACACCAGAGAGCCTTTAGAGCTTACCCAGATAAACAGGATTAGATGTGCACTAGTCAATTGCATTTCTTTAATTAGAAATGAAGACAGCGGTCAAGAATTGATAAATTAACCAAAACACCAAAGGGAAAGAAAAACAAACATGAAATAACTAGACCCTAATGGAAACATAAGCGGAAAGCCAAAATGGCAGTCACTTTCCCACAAAATGGCCAACTGGCTTACCAAAACAAAAATATAACATCGATACAATCATTCAAAGACGAACTGACCGTTCCAAGGCGGTTATTCTGTCGCGGGTAATTTTTGTAATGGTTTGTCTTTGGGTGTTTGTGTCGCTTGTATTATTTTATTTTGGATAGCCTTTTGGCCATTTTGTGGGAAAGTAACTGTCTTTTTGGCTTTCCGCTAGTGGTGTTGGGGTCTACTGCTTCATGTTTGTGTTTCTTTCCCTTTGGTGTCTCTGATGGGAGCTGTGGGTTAATTGTATCGATTCATGATCATTGCCTCTACTTCTGTTTAACAAAAATAAGACAGAAGAACTGCATTGGAACAGCCAGTGAAAAATATTGGGTCTTAAATCGATTTGACGCGGCCGCATTCCTCGCCTTTACTTCTGTCGCGATTTAGACAAATGTCTTGTTCAGTCAGCATGGGGGCTTCCTAACTCATCCGTGCAACATCTACGAGAATATAAAAATCAAAAAACCACAGAGATGAAACAACGGCGAGAATAAACTGAAATGGTGGAGCAAAAGAAAAACAACTGTTAAACGCCGATGGGCCCGACCAGAGACAGAGCATCAGGTACCAAACAACATAACATAAAATTATATATTGATTCTTAGTAAACCCTTACGCTGGAACCGTCATAGAATCAAGCCTGACCCACCGGCGTGCAGTTAAAGAGGGAAGCAAAGTTGTCAACCGTGATTTGGTTAACTACCATGCTTGCAGTCTGTCGTATAACATTTATGTTGTTACAGTAGCCAATCTTTTTTATCGACGAATGCTCTTACAAAATTGGGTACTGAAGTCATTGCAAGTTTAGATTGTTTTCTGAATTTATACTAAGCCACCATAAAATTAGAGTATCGATAGGGGATTTAAGTCCAACACTGAACTTTGATACCATCAAGAAAACACGCCTATATAATTTTGACCCCCTTGAACCCCACTTTTATAAAGTAAAACTGAGTTTTGCAGGGGTAAATCTTATTTTTCTTCTAGAAAAATATGACAATTTTTCATCCTAAAATTTTCATTTTTTTTGGCGATAAATGTTACAATGTATTTGTATAGGCGTGTTTTCGTAATGCTAAATCGGAATGACAATAAATAAAACTTAGTAAAAGTCTTAACGTACTTTATCGTATGACGTCGCGTCTGAGAATGTAATAACGCTATGTAATAAATTCGGTAATCCACTAGTGGATTAAATATGCAAATTATTCAGAAACGCCCTGTAGCGTTACACGAAGATGTCCTAAACGACGCCGTTTTACTAATGGCAGGATACTGGCATTATTGCACGAAAATCAGGAGTTAAATTCATTAAAAATGTCGTATGATGAATAGAATCTTGTATTCGTGCCCATGTGTTATTAAATTTATTAAACTCGTTCAAGAAAAAAGGATAAAATTCTCGGCGAAGCCTTGCATTTTTCCCTTTTTTCCTCATAGCTTGCCGACCGAGGAACAACACAATCCAAGAAAAAAAATACAATCTCAAAATCCAAATTATTGCATTTATCAGGAATTTTGCAGAACCGTCGAAATAGGTATTCTCAATATCAAATAAATCATCCAAATATCTAGAAGTCAAACTAAAGGCTTCAATGAATTCAGATTTGTTTTCAACGGACAGGGATATCATGAAGTTTCTTTCATACAGAACAAGATCAGATCAGCGCAATTCGTACCAATGGGAATACCCACAATTTGTCTAAATAGCTTAGTAACAAAGATTATGTGATCTGCTTTATTTAAAGCTTCACACCCTATCTGACATGACCATAATGTATATTTTTATGCTCTTCAGAAGAACAACAAAAACAGTTTTGCGTTACATGCAAGATAGAGGGATCTTCTCTATGAAATGTCCGGTCAATTAAATCATTAAGTTTTCCCTTCAAAAGATTATGAGGAAGTGCAGTATAAAGCGTGGACAAATCATAAGAATACAGACTTGATGAGTTAGGCGGCCTTATTGCGGACTGAACAAATTATTGGTCTAAATCGCGACGGAAATAAGGGCGAGGGTTTTGACCTCGTAAAATCGATATAAGCCCCCAGTGGAATTCGTTTCACTGACCGTTCCAAGGCGGTTTTTCTGTCGTGGTTTATTTTTTTATGGCTTGTCTTTGAGTGTGTGTATCGCTTATATTATTTTGCTTTGGATAGCCTATTGGTCATTTTCTGGGAAAGTAACTGTCCTTTTGGCTTTCCGCTAGTAATGTTTCCATTAGGGTCTAATTGTTTCATGTATGTGTTTCTTTCCTTTGGCGTCTCTGATGGGAGCAGTCGGTTAATTGTATCGAATCCGAATCATTGCCTTCACTACTATTTTGAAGCACGAAAACGTCTGGAGTTCAATTTGTTTCAAACCTCGTTTGATTTTTATAGACAAAGACTTTGTTGCAATATTTAAAAACAGATTTTTTAATCGCAGTAAGACATTGAGATAATAATATTGAAAGTTTAGTAAGAGCTTGAATTTGCAATATACCGTGCTTTGTATGCTCTTTATTGAAGTTTAGGTAACCAGTATAAGGTAGGAAGCTTATATCGGCCTTCTGCAACACATGCAACAAACCTTGGTGGCTGAATGACAAATGCTGTCATCAACCACAGCCCACTCTACAGCCAAAGGCTGTAGTTCATAAGCCTTAGTACAATCAAACTCCTGCTGAATACTGTTAACACAGTGGAGCCGTCGAACAAAGACGTCATTTTTAGCGACCTTTTCTGATGGAGCCGAACCATACTTCAATACCTAGTTTAAGGTTACGTATAGACGTCTTAGGTTTAGGGGGTGATAAGTTAGTATTATGATGTTTAGAAAGAAATGCGTTTGTTCACTACTTTTAGAATGCTAACGTTCCATTCTTTTAGGGTTTTATGCTCAACATACTCTCGTTTACACCATCGATTATCAAATTCATTCAAGGCAGCAGCGATTTCGTCTCTACACTTATTGAAATCAATTTGAGAAGAAAATAGATATATCTGTCCTTTAGAAATAATATTTTATATCCTAGAATCGGGAATATTTTTTTTTAATTGTCAGTAATTGTATGACCAGACTGGCAATACACCGAATGTTTACAATTTCAGGTACCAGGAGTGTGAGTATCACTATCAAGATCTGAAAAAAGTTTATGTTTATTGAAATTTAAAAATATTAATCTAACAGGTTGCTATCGATGCTTCTATTAGGGTCAAATTATTTTATGTTTGTTTGTCTTTTCCTTCGGTGTCTTTGATTGGAGTTGTGGGTTAATTGTATCGGCTCCTGATCATTGCTTTCACTTCTATTTGGTTGTATTTATAGCAAATCATTGGCGCTTTAGTATTTTGAAAATAAGAAGGAATGGATGAAATCACCGAACTGTCCCGGAAGGTACTAGGCAAATCAATAAAATCCAAACCCTAATTAATGAAAGCTACTTTGATGTAATGACGTTTGTGGTTAATTTTAGGATCGATGAAAGGACGAAGAGCATGCTGAGTTAAACCCCTAGTTAAAAGAACTGATTAGAACTATCGTAATTATTCGCCTCGGAGTCCAGAATACTTATTATGCTTTATGTTTTTTAATATATTATGTCCAGAGTATGTTTGCAATATGCTTTCTTTCTTTCTTTTGATCACATGCACACAATAGTCATTTATTAAATTGACATGTCATTAAGTATGTAAACGTATGCATTTGAGGAAGTATACAAGCTGAACAACAACAAACAACAACAAAAACAGCAAATATCCAGACATTATCCAACCTGCACAGTTTTAACCCTTATCTTGCTGTTCACGACAACCCCTTTCTTTGCAAACAGTGTAGATCCAGATCAGGTGGCTTCTGAAGAAGCCATCTGATCAGGATCTACACTGTGTGGCATTCAGTTTATTAATTTGTAGCAATAAATTACATCAAGTAATTTGATTTGTTGATAGACAGAAATGGGTGTGGCTTAAATGAATATTCAGCAAGATAAGGGTTAAGCACATGTTCATGTAGCAAACACAAAATTACTTTCAGCAATGTGGCCGACTGACCATCCTAAGGTTATGGTATTAATGCTGTTTATTTTAAATGTAATTTTAGCGGATTTTCGGGCGGGGCTCTGCTTGTTATATGTGCTTATGGTTGTATATTATTATTGTTCTTATTATTAATATTATTATTAAATTTTCAATAATTGCGCTTGTTGCACCTTGATCATCTCTTTTGGGAAGAGGAAGCTGGTTGCTGTGCTGTTTGTTATACCCTCCTCCCCTTTTTGTTTTCTTCATATTATAATTGTTCTTATTATTAATATTATTATTATTATTAAATGTTCAATAATCGCGCTTGTTGCAACTTGATCATCTCTTGTGGGAAGAGGAAGCTGGTTGCTGTGCTGTTTGTTATACCCCCTCCCCTTTTTGTTTTCTTCATATTATAATTGTTCTTATTATTAATATTATTATTATTATTATTTAATGTTCAATAATTGCGCTTGTTGCACCTTGATCATCTCTTGTGGGAAGAGGAATCTGGTTGCTGTGCTGTTTGTTATCCCCCTCCCCTTTTTGTTTTCCTCATATATAGTTTATCAACGACCTTTGAGAGTTCAAAGTTTAAGCGTGACGAGTCGATTCCATTTTTTAGGGGAAGCAGGTTTCGGATACCTTTTTTTCTCGGGATTTTAAAGATATAAATCAATGTCTGTATAATTTCTTCATAGAAGTCATGGCAGAGTGGTTTATGCGATAAACTGCGAGTCACACAAATATTCTTTTTGGCGAGTGTTCGAGTCCCAGTGGCACATTTTTTTTTTTTTATATATTTAATGTTTCATTTTTATTTTATCTTTTTTATGTTTAAAGTTATTTTCTTTATTTTTATATTTACATCCTTAATATTTTATTTCCTTTGTTTATTTATTTACAATTATATTTTTATGTCATTGTAAATCTTTTGGATGCCGGCCTCGGTAGTTCAGTCGGATGCGCGTCAATAGGACGCGGGATCGATGCCTGCCGGGGTCAGCAACATTCTTTCCCATGGAGATTAATCATGAAATCTTTTCGATGGCCATTCCCTCCCTTCCGTGTATTCAAGAAGGACAGTTGTTAGTTTCTGGGGAAAGAATGTGCACTGTACTGGTTACGTATAAGCTTGCCCAGGATAAGTGTGGATAAGTAAACTGACCGGCTCAAAAATGACATAAATAGTGATGCCTGGGCCGTAAAAGCCCAATACAAACAAACGAAACTCTTTCAGACTCATTTCAACAGCGTATTTGCCTTCACTGACGGCTGTGAATATAGGGATCAGCCATGGTTTTTCATGCATTAACATTCGCCGGATCCCGAGGAAGCTGTTTGAACATGAGGCCGCTAGGCCGAATGTTCAAATATCTTCCGAGGGATCCGGCAAATGTTAATACAATGAAATAATCATGGATGATCGTTGTTCTTGCACAACTTACTCTTCCGACAGCAAATTTTGACGAAAACGCCACAAAGTTCCATATAAACTCCATATAAGCTTTTCAAATGCGACCGGCGAACCAACATGGCGGCCAGTTCAGAATGTTGTTTACAATGACGTTGTTACGCAGTAACCATCTGACGTCATCATAGAATCCTAAAATGCTACGTTCAGGGCGATAACGTTACGTCGCTCAACGTAACGTAAACAAAGCAAGGCCCGTCTTGTGGTATCAAAAGCTCAAAATCTATGTTCAAACAGCACGCGAATTTCATGATTTGAACATGGTTTTTGCTGTTTGAGCACGGCTTTCGGTCCATTTGACAATGGCTTCAAACAGGCATGCGCATAGATATTTATGCAAGAACGTACGTTCAATCATAGTAACATATTTTGATAATAACTCTTGAATCCGAGCTACAACGATTCGCTTGTGCTCGTTCCATCCTTTCAATAAAATGAATATACATCTAATGTGATGGCACCGCCCATCGGGGCTTGGAGAAATAGTTCGAGCTGCACGATGCTTTCAAGCGGATCTGAAACTAACGACACATGAGCAATGGTAAACCGCTTAGTAAGTCCGAGCCTGCCCAGGCAAAGTGGTGCGGGTTGGACCGTCCATATTTATTAAACTCGTTTAGTTTTATTGGGTGGCAGGGCTTGAGATATCATTTCATCTCAATGTCGGGTAAAACCCCCACAAAACTGGAAGCCACTTCTCCAAACTTGACGGGGACAATAAACCTCAAATCAATCGAACAAACAAACATCTCCTGTGCTCACATTTTATAGGTACGAAAAAATGTTAAGAAAAAGTAAAAAAAAAAAAAAAAAACATCTGCCTAAGATTCGAACCTGAGATCTCCAATATGGGAGACGTGTTACTAGACTGTCTCGACTAGTGGACAATCTGGTTAAACAGCGCGCAAGTTTAAGAATATGCCGGTAACTATCGCCCAGTGTAAAAAATACCCACTGCAGGCGACTTACCTAAAACACGGACGAGTCCAAAATTAAAAGTGCAGTCACGTCTCACTGCGTTTTGAAAGACTATAGTTATTGTTCTTATTAATAATAATATTATTATTAAATGTTCAATAATTGCGCTTGTTGCACCTTGATTATCTCTTGTGGGAAGAGGAAGCTGGTTACTGTGCTGTTTGTTATTCCCCCCTCCCCTTTTTGTTTTCTTCATATTATAATTGTTCTTATTATTATTATTATTATTATTATTATTATTATTATTATTATTATTATTAAATGTTCAATAATTGCGCTTGTTGCACCTTGATCATCTCTTGTGGGAAGAGGAATCTGGTTGCTGTGCTGTTTGTTATCCCCCTCCCCTTTTTGTTTTCCTCATATAGTTATTGTTCTTATTAAAAATAATATTAATATTAAATTTTCAATAATTACGCTTGTTGCACCTTGATCGCACCTTGATCATCTCTTGTGGGAAGAGGAAGCTGGTTGCTGTGCTGTTTGTTATTTCCCCCTCCCCTTTTTTGTTTTTCTCATATTATTATTGTTCTTATTATTAATAATATTATTTTTATTATTAAATTGTCAATTATGGCGCTTGTTGCACCTTGATCGTCTCTTGTGGGGAAGAGGAAGCTGGTTGCTGTGCTGATTGTTACTCCCCTCCCTTTTTGTTTTCCTCTTATTATTATTGTTCTTATTATTAATATTATTATTATAAATTTTCAATAATTGCGCTTGTTGCACCTTGATCATCTCGTGTGGGAAGAGGAATATGGTTGCTGTGCTATTTGTTATCCCCCCTCCCCTTTTTGTTAGTTACTCTTCCTATTTTCGTCATTGGTAGGCTGTAATTTTTATTGTGGCTTTCCTGGGCATCTACAGTAGAACTTCGATGGCTCGAACACCGATGGCTCGTTTACCATGGCTGAGACGAACCCGTTTTTGAGTCCCTAGGAAAATCCTATACATAAGAAATAATGGGGGATAATTTAGGATATTTTCTTCTTTTATCTTGCAAATGTATGCTGTGTGTATTCATTAGAATCGCCTCATTGAGGCGATTCTAATGAGTACACACAGCAAACATTTTCATTATAGAGAACCGAAAAGATGTCCAAAAGTATCTCGTTATGTCTCCTGATAGTAACCCTCAGTGGCTCACACTACCCCTGTCTCGAACAGATTTTCATGGTCCCAAAGGTGTTCGAGCCATTGAAGTTCGACTGTATATCTATATTGTTAAGTTTTTCTTTTTGTTTTTACAGCCTTTTGTGCAGGACATTTCCTGTACGCTTGCTCTGAAAACGGTGTCTACTCTTAGGGGAAAGAATTCGCCTCACAGAAGAATATTCTTTCCTGTAAGAGTAGTCACGTATTGTAATGGAAACAAAAGAACCTTGTGAGTCGCCTCTCACCAGTCTTAAAAGAGTCCTCGCTGTTCGGTGTTTGCAGTCTTGTTGGCCCAAGTGTTTGTTATTTCAGGAGATGGGGATGTTGTATTGTGAATATGTGGGTAAGCAGGTACATGTTTGAATTCACAAAGCGCAAATGACCAAAGGCCTATTTTTTCGGAGCTTTAAAAGGCTGTCGCTGATCGCGTGATTGTTTTGCGTTATCTCAGGCGTCAAAACAGAATGTATAACGTTGCATCGCTCTTTGGTTGCACAGTGGAATTCGGGCTATGACGGACCGATTATATAGGCTACTGAACGCCCATGTTGCAAGCTGCAAGTCCGGGTTCAATCCGTTGTATAACTATGTATTGATGGCGAGGGTTACAATTGCATAACACACACACACACACACACACACACACACACACACACACACACACACACACACACACACACACACACACACACACACACACACAATAAGCCTTTACGCTGGAACCTTCTTAGATCTGAGGCCTGACCCACCGGCGTGCAATCAAAAAGGGAAGCAAAGTTGTCAACCGTGATTGGATTAACTGCCATGCATGCAGTCTCTCGTATAACATTCATGTTGTACCAAATCTTTTTATATCGAAGAATGATTTTACGAAACTGGGTGCTGAAGTCATTGCGGTTATATATTTTTCTGAATTTATAAAGTAAGTCACAATACAATTTGGGTTCGGACAGACCTTGTTGCAGAAGAGATTTAAGTCCAATATAGAATTTTGAAATTAAATCAGAATGACGTCTAAAAACATTTGACGGAACGTTTCCTCTAAAACCGCTGAGCCAATTTCAGTTACATTTCATAATTAGGGAACCAAAATTTATTCAATGGCCAAGATGGCCACCATGGCTAACTGTGATAATAAAAATACATAAATAAATAAAATAAAATAAAAAAAAATACTTAAAAATCTTTTTCTCCAGAACCCAAGAGCCAATTGCTTTGAAACTTAGCATGTGGAATCAGTACTGAGTACTACAAAGCCTGACCTTGACCCTTTTTTACGACAATATCAATTTTTTTCCTTATGGCGTTTGAATGGGAAAATGGTAAAACAATGTCTTTCTCGAAAACTATTGTGGACTATGCGGCGAAGGGCATTCGAGCGGATTGACAGGACATTGACGCGAAAATAAATGGATAATCGAGCGGCAAAAAAGTGGACACACGAGCGAAATAAAAAAGGATAACCTGTTAAGCTGTGACCCTTCCACTAGCCAGATCAAAGGTTGCTCGGTTCAAGAACCTGTTGCCCCCTGTGGAAGTAAGACGAGCAGGATTTGTTGTTTTAGCACTAAAATAATAAAAAACTGGAGTCTGTTAAAAGCACTATTTAAAGTTTGTTCAAAGCACTGAAGTCTGTTGAAACAGTATGTATATACCAGCGTGAGCTACTTTCAAAGCTCGGAACTCTCTTTGTAGTCACGACTAAGACCTAATGCCTGGATCTTACGCCACCAGGGTTGCACTAAGTGGAAACGACAGCACTTGTCATCACATAAGCATATAATAGTGGACAGCCAAGTTCTATAAACATCCCCTGACTTCCCTAACAAAAGGACATACACATTATTTACCTGTCCAAATTACCTGTAATCTGTTGAATTATATATTTTCCGCTCGTTAGTCCACTTAAAAACCGTTTGATTATCCACTATGACCTTTTGATTTTTCCGCTCGATTGTCCATCGCGCGGACTATGACATGAAAGTAAATAAATATGGCTGTATAAGAATCTCAGAGGTCAAGGTTATTCGAAGATCTCGACCCCAGGTCACTAGAAATGCAAGTCCATAGACATTTCAAAGGACAGTTTCTCTAAAAACTGCTAGGCTAATTTAAGATTAATTTCATACGCAGCCTACTTACAAAAGTGGAACGGAATTTGTTCGAATGGTCCAGGTCACATGATCAACACAGCCGCCATGCCGAAATATGGTAAAAAACCTTTAAAAATCTTCTCCGGAAATGTCGGGCCAATGGTCTCGAAACTTATGTAGATTTCGATGACTGATTACTGCTAAGTTTGTTTGAATAAAGACACTAGGTTGACCTTGGCTTATATGATGGGTTTGTCAATTTTGGCTCCCCACTTCGCAAATACGCCTATACAAATACATTGCCACCTGTATTGCCGAAAAAATGAAAATTTTATGATAAAAAAATGTGATATTTTTCTTATTCCTGCTCAAAATATAGATTGTGGGCACTCGTTAGAACCGCCTTATCGAAGCGGTTCTAACGGGTACCAACAACCTATATTTTAGAGCAGAAGCTCAAAATATAGATTGTGGGCACTCGTTAGAACCGCCTCTAACGAGTACCCACAACCTATATATTAGAGCAGAAATAAGAAAAATAAGGTATACCCCCGGAAACCCCAGTTTTACTATATAAAAGTGGGGTTCAAGGGGGTCAAAATTATATAGGCGTGTTTTCGTGATGTTTGGCTCTTGAATGGAAAACGGTTAAACACTTCTATCGTGCTTTATAACATGAGAGTAGGTACAATATAAATATCCATGAATGCTAAAGGCCCAGGTCATTCGGCGATCTCTCTGCCAGGTCACTTTGATCGCATGCAAGCTCATTGACAATTCAAAGGACATATCTTCTAGGTTGACGTTGAACGGTTCGGGTCACTAGCTAAGATGCCTGCCATGCCCAAATACAGTCCAACCTGTATTAAGCAAGCACCTCTGGGATATTCAAAAAGTGCTTGCTTTAGGCAGGTGCTTGCTTAACACAGGTGAATTTTAATGCATTTTCCTTTTTCGGGAACTGAATGCCTGATTGCTTAAGACAGGTTGCTTGCTTAATAGAGGTGGCCACTAAGACAGTTTGACTGTACGTTAAAACTCCAAAACAAAAACATGCTGGGTCAATTGCCTGGGAACTTTGTATGTAGTTTAAGGATGACTAGGTAGAACAAACTTGGTTTCAAAGATAACCGAAGGTTGACGTCGACTTAAGCTAGGACTTGGTCAAATCCGTCCCTCATGCTTTTAAATGAGAAATGGTTTAACAAAGCATTTTAGCGCGCCGGTTGGTGTTAGCTGCGGCGTTGGCGTTGGAGTCGGCGTCGGCGATTTTTTTAAGAAACCGTGTGATGGATTCGGTTTATATTTGGTATTATGATAGATATAGGTCACATAGTTTTATTCCCTATTACCTGCGCCCATGCCCATGTCCATGCCCTGGAGCAAACAGTGAAGGTCCTGATCAGACGCCACAGAACGCGGCGTCTGATGAGGGTCTATATCGTTTCCTTACGTTACCATTATACAGAATGTACTTTAAACTGCACGTGTTACAAAACATATACATCAGATACATTCAGTACGACTTTACAGAGTGTTCGTACTTCTTTCAAATCCCACATTATTCAAGATATCGCCCATTATTAATTGATTATCCTATATTACACAAGGTCAACTAATATTCAAAAATCATAAATCATGTTCTTAATTGCGTCAATTAATAAAATTGTCATTAATCAAGTAATTTCGTATTGTCCCAGTTACAGGCCCTCGGTCAGCTGTATTGGCCTCGGCCTTCGGCCTCGTGCCAATACAGCAGACCGGGGACCTGTAACTGGGCCAATACGAAATTATTTGATTAATAACATTATAACATTTTAGAAAACATGTTATACTTTTCTTATTACTAGTCCCAGATGCTGGGCGAATTATGTCAGCAGGCTGTCTGATAGATATACATGTAGGTCCAAAGGTTGTTTTTTTTTTGGCAATACCCTGTCGCGGACCTAGAACATTTATGTCAGTAAAAGATTTTTAGAGCTCACATTTTCCAAACCATACAATGAATCTGGTTTAAAAGGGTTATAATAATAGATTTAGGTCCAAAAGTTTATAAGGCAATATTCATACCTATGTCCATGGCTTCAAAGACACTTTTCTAGGCAAGCTACGCTGTGTGATGACGGCTCATCATGAAACCACGCCTAAATAATTTTGACGCCCTTGAACCCCACTTTTATATAGTACAAATGGGGTTTACAGGGGTAAAGCTTATTTTTCTTATTTCTGCTCTAAAATATAGAGCAGAAATAAGATAAATATCACAATTTTTCATCTTAAATTTTTCATTTTTTCGGCGATAAAGGTTACAATGTATTTGTATAGGCGTGTTTTCGTGATGCTTGTTTGAAAACTTTTGTTATTCAGTTTAATTTCATATACAACCTCCTAACAATGGCAAAACGGGAGTTTGTTTGAATGGTTCCGGTCAAATGATAAAGATGACCACCATGCCCTTATATGGTAATACCCGTAAAAATCTTCTTCTCCAGGACCGCGGGGCCAATGCTTAGAAATATACTATGTACATAGCTTTAGGTGACAAAAATATCTCCAGTGTGGAACCTAGGTTGACGTTGACCTATTTCAGGACAAGGTCAAATTCGTCCCTAAGGCGTGGTTTAACAATGATTTCTTTTTGAAAACTGTCGTGATTATGACGTATGATGTGGTACTACAGTCAACCCTCTTTATACCGACTTTCGATGTAACGACCGAACTTGTTATAACGACAAATTTCAGTTGGCCGATTCCTAAGCTTTAAAATGCTTCGAAAGAATTGCAAAATTAAAGAATATTGTATTTTTTTTTTATTGATTACGGTGAAATAATTCACAAGCGTTCTAAGGTCTCCGAGTAAAAAACGAATGAGCGATAGCGAATGAGTTTTTTTTTTTACACGAAAGCCTTAGAACACGAGTGAATTATTTCTCCGCAATCAATCAAAACAACAAAATAAACTGTTTATTACATTTCCATTCATGTTTTACCTTTGAAAGTTCAAATTCAACCATTATGATTTCCAACCAAAATAGTTCCAGTCAGGGTATGGATTTCAGGAGGCGTGGTTTAGTTTGAAAATCAGTCGCCATCTTGTTTTCATTTCAATGCAAAAATCATCCTGACCTTGAAATACAGATACACAAATGTCATGAAATTAGAAATGTATTTTCAAGAAAATAATACTTTATCTTCGTGTTTCAGGTCTCTCCTCAAAAACGTCAAATGGACGCGAAAATTGAAGTCTGATTTTTACGATTTTATCAGATTTTCCACCAAACGTCAAGTTGATGTTGTTGTTGTTACCAATAACGTCAGCAACGTCTAGCAATTATGACGCCAAAACGTTCGAAACGAATAAATGAAATGCTTCACTGTTAAACGATTATCGGGTTTTCTTTCACCGAGAAAATTAGGTAATTCATTGTTAGAAATGTAATAAAATTATTTAATACTCCAAGAAACAAATGCTGTGAGGCGATTCTAACAAATATCCACAGCATTTGTTTCTTTGAGTAATTAAGGGAAAAAAGTCCTCTATTACCTAATTAAAATGATAATTCCTTAGATTCTTTGTAGCGGCAAATTTTCTAAAGCTGCAAATTGTTATGCAACACATACTGTCGTTATAGTGAGGGTCCACTGTATATAAATGTCTATGAATGTTAAATGTCAATGTCATTCAGCGAATTTGGCCTAATGTATCAATCAACTTTTCCAAAGTACACGGTCTCTGGAATAGCTGGACCAGTTTTATTTGTGTCAGCGCACGACAAAACCCACATAAAGATGTGCAACCTTCAAATACCCTGATTAATCGGCTAATTAAACTCGCTAAGACAATAGATGCCGCGTATTTTTCTTTGAAAAACCCGCAGGCGGTAGACGGCACATGCGATCAGCGAAGGCTCTGGTCAGACTGCGCTCATTTAAATTTCAAATACAGCTCCCTTGGCAATGAATGAACGACAGTCACATGACCACAATGGCCATATATGATAAAAACCTTCAAAATCTTTTTTCCAGAAATGCTTGGCCAGTTGCTCCGAAACTTTGTATGGACTTCTAAGTGACTGAGTGCTACAATATTAATACAAATAATGATTCAAGGTTGACTCTGACCTGTTATCAGTACCAATGATCATGGCCGCTCAAATGTAAAAGTGACCAAAATACTCGGGGTTCTGGGGAGCGATCCGGACTGTTGTTAACGTCTTGTCCTGGGAAAGTCTATGTAAAACAAGTGATCCCCCAACCCGCACTCGAGGTGAGAATATTGGTTGCCAAAGAACTATTAATTGTAATTTGAACAATTGTAGGGATATAACAGCCGAAGCTAGTACCAGTTATCAAATACCCAAAACCCGGGCCTTCATATTTCAGTCCAGAACATTTTCTATTTGTTTGCATATATGTATCAATGTAAAACAAGTGACAGCCGGGCAAAGCCATTTTAAGCTAAGGCATTGTCAGCGACATCAGAGTTGGCTTTTTCCAATCGACGTTGGCTCCACATTTATGTTAAAGAATTGGAGAACTCATATTTTCCAAGCCATATGATGGATCCGGTTCAAATCGTGCATATCTAGTATGATGAAAGATACAAGTCCAAAGTTTTACTCTGCAATACCCCTGCCCATACCCATGACCTCAAGGCCAAGGTTACGGACCTAGAAAATTTTAATTTTAAAGCTTTGTATGAGCTCATTTTTTCCAAACCATATGATGGAATTGTTTCATATTTAGTATGATAATAGATATAGGATAAACGTTTTATTCAGCAATACCTAGTCCCCTACCTTTGTCCTAAAAGTCAAGGTCATGGAGGCAGAAATTTCATGTTTCATTTTTAAGAGCTCATATTTTCCAAGGCATACGGTGGATTAAGTTCACATTTGGTAATAAAACAGTCCTGACAGATAAAGGCCTAAGGTGTTTCCCGTAATACCTCAACTTATCCTCATTACCTTAAGGACACCTTTTCAGATGAGCTACGCTGTCTGATGACAGTTCTTGTTGAGTCAAGGGCTATATTTTTGCCAATCTTGGTACAGGTGAACTATATAGAGCTAAATACCACGTTTCGTAGAACTGAGCCTTCTAAGAGTTCCAACGGTTTTCGCTTTTTTCCTCCTTTCATTGCCATAGCAACCAGCGTTCTGCTTGGAGTCTATATCTTTGAAAAACAGAAGTGAATGCAATGATCAGGAATCGATACAGTTAACCCGCAGCACCCAACAGAGACACCAAAGGGAAAGAAACACAAACATGAAATAACTAGACACTAATGTAAACACCAATAGCGGAAAGCGAAAAGGGCAGTCAATTTCCCACCAAATGGCAAATTTTTTATCCAAAACAAAACAAAACAAAACAAAAAATACATAAGCGATACACACACTCAAAGACAAACCATAACAAAAATAAACCGCGACAGAAGAACTGCCTTTGAACGGTCAGTGAAACGACCGAATAAAAATCGTCAATACCTTCAAAAGAATCATTCTTGTGAAGTTAATTCGACTTGAACCTATTGTTAAGGAGAGGATAATGCTAAAAGATGGCGAACGACAGACCCAATAGTATCAGAAAAACTCAAATACTCAGTGACATGTGTCACAAAAAAAGAACATGTATAATGTAACTTTTCGGTGTTCGAATGTTATTAGATCCAACTTCGAATTTAGAGGTCACAACAGCTGGCATAAGAACGGTTTAAATGTTTGTTTAAGTGTATAAAAACAACGACAAGGTTGGCCTAAATAAAAATTCATTTATCGAAACAATGGACAAAAGACGTGTATTAGGAATTGTAGTTTTGTTCTTGCTGACTACCACGATTCTTTTAGACAAGATCTACGTAGAAAGGTAAATTCAAAAACACGCCTTTACAAATACATTGTACATTTTCTGCAGAAAAAAGAAAATTTTATGATGAAAAGATTATTTACCAGAATCTCATGAACACTTCCTTTTGAAATACCGACCCTTTTGGCCTTCTCATTGACCGAATACCGTGCGTCTTCTTTGACCACTCGTTTTACAGCTGTTACATGCTTTTTGTAAACATATGTCTTGGGTCTACCAGACCTAGGGCTTTCTAAAATATTAGTTTTACCCAATTCAAACTTTTTCCTGCAACGAAAAACTTGTAAATGCTGGTGTCCCATGGATATCACAAAGTTCTTTGAATATCTGATTTGCTGGTATATCTAAACTGGTTCGACCCTTTATGTAATTTCGAATTTCAGACTTTAGACGTTCTTTCATTTTGAACTGGAAAAAATAGGCAGTTTAACGACTGTCGCTATTTCAAACTTTCGTAACATTGCCATATGTAAACAAAATTGCACGCAGTTTTCGGTTACATGTACAAGTATAGATAAACTGTACACACCAGTAATTGTATTAAAGTAGACAAAGTAGAAAGTGCGGCCCCCGCCCACAGGAGCTTGAATTAATATATGGGCTGCATGATGCTTCCACTCAGAGCTGAATCCGGCCCGCACACTAGTACTGGTAAACCGCTTAGAGGATCTAATAAAAATCAAAAATGAGTTCCTTTAAGAGCAATGAAAACATTCATAAGAAAGAAATGGGTCATACTACGTAGTTTCGGCTAATAAAGCCTCATCAGTGACCCTGTAATGATCCGGCAAAGAAAGCCAGAGGAAACGTACTGCAATTTTGCGAATTTCGAATAGGCAGTCGATACAAAGACTGATATAAATCAAAATGGGGTCGAAATAATTAAAAACCTGTCTAGACTATGAGTCTAAACCAATAACTTATTTCTGATTTCTCAGAATATTCACGCTGATCTCAAAGGACCAAAAGTAAAATATAAACTGCACTATGGCTGATGTACGGGGAGACGTTTTACGGCCGCCACACGGCACAACACCAGCTGCAGTGAAGGCAAATAAAAATCAAAAATGAGTTCCTTTAAGAGCAATGAAAACATTCATAAGAAAGAAATGGGTCATACTACGTAGTTTCGGCTAATAAAGCCTCATCAGTGACCCTGTAATGATCCGGCAAAGAAAGCCAGAGGAAACGTACTGCAATTTTGCGAATTTCGAATAGGCAGTCGATACAAAGACTGATATAAATCAAAATGGGGTCGAAATAATTAAAAACCTGTCTAGACTATGAGTCTAAACCAATAATTTATTTCTGATTTCTCAGAATATTCACGCTGATCTCAAAGGACCAAAAGTAAAATATAAACTGCACTATGGCTGTCAAGGAACCGCGGTGCGAGGCCATGCTAATAAACCCTTTTGGTTTCATTGGGTAACAGGGCTTGAGATGTGATTTCATCTCAATGTCGGGTAAAAGTCCCACAAAATTGGTAGCAGCGTCTCCAAAATGCCCTTTACAGTGTTGACGGGGATGTTGAACCTCAAATCAAACAAAAGTAGAAAGCACGGATACAAATAGGCTGTTCCCCCATGTTGCCTATCTCAATAAAAAGCCATCGATTCTTACCTGGAAAGAGTAGGACAGCTGATTTTTTTTTTTTTTGCATATAAAATGCTTAAACTATAGGTAATTCAAAACCACTGTATGGACATCCTTTGCGGATTGCGAATTGGCATTCATAGCTTTTTGTATGGAAAGCCGTTTTGTTAATAGAATTACCTAAGTGACTTCAACGTGTTGTAAATGTTGTAAATAACGCAAACAGGATTAAAAATGGCATTTTTCTGCCTTGAATATACTGTTGTATGTTCTCCCAAGAGAAGACGACAATTTGTTGTGAAAGTATTAAACATCTTGGCTGAAAATAAAAAAAAATAAATAAGTAATACATATTATAACACCAGTTATAATAACAACACCTACAAACCCATTGAGCATTCAGCAGTTTAGCCAAATATTTGCCCCACGGTAAATAACACTATGTTCAACAGGCTCCGGACCAATTAAATCTATGTCTGCGGAAAGCCAAAAGAACAGTTGCTTTCCCACAAAATGGCCAATAGGCTATCCAAAATAAAACAATATAAGCGACACAAACACCCAAAGACAAGCCATAACAAAAATAAACCGCGACAGAAGAACCGCCTTGGAACAGTCATCAGAAACTGACACAGAAATCTACAATAGATTTTATATTTTTATTATTATTATTTGTTTATACTTATTGTTCCGCTTTCAAGTTTAAATAGATTATTTGATTTCGGTTGGTACACCAAAATTAGAGAGGAAAACAGTACACGTCAAAGATAGTATATGCTTTAACCTAAAACAGAATAGTCAGTTGTGATATACAATCCAGAAAAAATAGAGAAAACATTCTCATCCACAACTGTATTGAAAGTTACTTTACGAACGTCAAACTAAATCCAAATACCTGGATAGATATAAGATTTATTGTACTACAATGTACAAGACTGCCCACTTCAGTTCACTTTTAAATCAGCCAACCGTTTAGTTTTGCTTGTCTATACGCCAGACAACAACTGCACGATTTGTACGCCAAATAATCATGTACTTTAACACAAAAGTGTGACCCAATAATATTTCTATCCTAGCTATAGCCTTTCCGTCATCTTTACAATACACAAGAATCTGTTTAAGAGATACCGATATATTCAAGATCTATTTGAAAAGTAGAAGTAAAACAAAGATCAGGAATCGATACAATTAATTTACTCCACCCATCAAAGACACCAAATAAAAATTAAAAATGAGTTCCTTTAAAGTTCAACGGAAACGGTAATTTTACCACCATATCTTTATTAATTATCCATATAGCACAGATAAAAATAAGCAATTACAAAACGTCGCGAGAATTCAAAAGGTTATATAGGGGAAGTTATAAGCCAATAAAGTTACGTGATTTACCGTTCTTTCGCACCTGTCCAAATTTAGATTTTCACGCATGCGCACTTGCGCGTGACGTCATTTGTAGACACATTTCGAAGTGACAGCTATGGCGGACAGTGCAAATCTTAGAGAGTTAGAGGAGAATGACGGTGATTCTGTTTTAGCTGGGTCAATCAGGCCGGTACAGCCGTATCAGTTTGAACCAAGAAGAGAATCTGCGCCCGATTACTCGGAAGATTCCGAATCGGACACATCTAGCGAGTCAGATTTGGAGGGCCAGCTGAGCGATAGGCTCGGCAACACAGACTGGTAAGTTAGCGAGAATAATAAACAAAAAAAATGCATGACGAGGAAAAAATAAGTTCGTCCACTTTACTACTGATTAGCCCAATATTAGTAAGGTTCCGTTTCGTATTTTGATAGCCGAAAATAACGTAAGGAAAGGAGGAAGTAAATAAAAAAATCGGGGGGGGGGGGAGGCACTGGTTGAGACAGTGGGGGCTGACAACTGTTTTGTCATCTTTACAACCCGCAATAGGGCCAAATACTTTCAATAGAATGGGCCAGAAAGCCAAGATAATTCCTGCTCATTCATTGTTTATGAAAAGTGGAAAAATTTGCACCCCCGCCCCTTGTTGAAGTGTGAAATTATTGGCTTGCTTTTGTTATTATAGTCTCTATATAGATATTTACACACCAAAAATGCCACAGATAACCTACAATGTAACAGCAAAAGATTGGACTTATCTTCTTCTGTCATCCCTGGCGACAAGTGTGTGTTGAACCCAAAGTGGGGTGATACCCGGGTGTATTTTAATCATTACTGCAACAAGTAACCGGCCGGCCTCTGCAGTTCAGTCAGGCGCGCATTCGACTTGTGTACAGAGGACCAAGATTCGAGACCTGTGAGTGTCAGCATAACTTTTCGTGGAGATTGATCATGAAATTACTTTAAAAACATTCTCTCCCTTCTGCTGATTCAACCAGGGTAGTTGTCAATTTTTGACCAAAAAGTGCAATAAATTAGCCTGTCCAGGAAAAGCATGGATAGTTCATTGACATGCTCCACATAACCTAAATAGTGTTGGTTGAGTCATTAAACTAAAAATAAAAAAAAGGTAAATATTTATGTGCTAGATTCAGCAAAAAAACTCCGGGATTAACCCATGTCCTGCTGAATATTCAGTGTAGCCACACCCATTTTACACTCATTTTTTACTTTGAGCCAATCAGGCTACTTGGATAAATTTATACCTACAAATTCATAAACTGAATGTCAGTGTAGATCCTGATCAGATGTCTTCTTCAGAAGCCATCTGATCTGGATCTACACTGTTTGCAAAGATGACTTGTGTAATAAATTAAATTGTAATTTCTGGCAACACATGCTAATGGTCCTTGCCCACAGGGCTTGAAGACATAGATTGGGTTGCATGTTGCTTCTACACAGAACTGATCCACACAAGGACAGGGTAAACCCTTTCGGGTTCGAAGCAAGACTTGCACCACTTTTCCGTGGCAGGCTAAGAACCTCCCAGTAGTACTCATGTGCGATTGGTTCAGATCTGCGTGGAAGTAATATGCACCTAATCTATTTCTCCAAGCCCCAATACATGAGGGTAGTAGGCCAAAAGCAGAGTGCACAGAGAAAAAAAAACTCAAGTTAGCATGTAACATTGGCGTCTGACCCTAAATTTGTATGCCATTTTATTTTTCAGGTGTGAATGTGGATTTTGTATTCCCATGCCATCTGTAGATGAGAGCACATGCTGCAGGGAGATTGGTCTCATTGACAACTTAGTAGAAGATCAAGACCTTCAGTGCATCACACAGCATCCTGGCTATGAAGGAAATTGTCTGAACCAGTATGTTATAGAGACATCCTTCTATGAATTCTTGGACAACTATGGTCATGTTGGTGATGATGAGCACATTCATGAGTAAGTATGAGCCATTGAATGTGTTTACCAGCTAGGTGACGGTGTTTTACTCATCAACTCTCCTAGAAACTGTAAGCCGGTCTCAGTAGCTCAGTCGGATTTGTTTAAGACTGAAGATCAGGAGAACATCGGTTTGATACCTGTGTGGTCAGCAACATTCTTTTGTGGAGGTTGATCATGAAATGATTTCAATAATCATTCTCTCTCCCTTATGCTGATTCAAGGACAGTTGTTAGTTTCCGTCAAAAAAGGTGCATAGTTCTGGTTAACCGCTGATGTGTAAGCCTGTCCATGAAAGGGTGGCTAGGTAAACTGACGGGTTAAAAAATGACCTAAATAGTGTTGACTGGGTATTAAAACCCGGAAACAAGCAAAATCCAACCAATTGGTTTTGGTAAGCAGCTGGTGAAACTGAGCACAAACAGAATGTATTCTATAGACCTGCATTGATGTCATACTGTAGCTGAGTCTGAGAAAGATGGCATTCTGGTACTCCAACTATATAAGATCAAGGACAGGGGCAAGAAAAATAACAGCATTATATGTACAAATATTTTTTTTATTTTTATTCTTGGTATTTACAGACATGCCCTTTCCCCATTGGGTAGGCCTGGGTAGTTCATTGGTATCCTTCGTTATACTAAGAGCCAGCGCATGACAAAATTTACAAGAAGGCTTGAGTGACCAGCAAAGACTCCAGCCTGTACATTTTTGCAGGCTGATCATTCTTCACCGATCGCATGTACCTACTATATTCTATGATCTATGCCCGGATATGAGCAAAAGGTCTTGTCACTGTGGATGGATGATAAGGTTGATTTACCAAATGTATACAGTCCAACCTGTATTAGCAAGCGCCTCAAAACATATTCGAAATTTGCTTTCTAATGACAGGTTCTAGCTTTATACAGGTAAAATTTATGCATTCTACTTTTCAGGTAACCAATGCTTGCTTGCTTATGACAGGCTGCTTGCTTAATAGAGGTGGCTGCTAAGACCTGTTTTACTGTACATGTTTGCTATCAAAATAGCATATCTACATATAATATATACATACATCTATAGGAACAATCCAGCCTGTCTACAAAGATGGCACAAAGGAATGGCCAAGAGTGGTGTTTGTTCACAGGTTATGTCTGTTTGGAGGTTTACATTTTAGACAGAACAAGGCCATTAAGGTTTAACCCTTATCTTGCTGTTCTCGACAACCTCATTCGTTGGAAAAAGTGTAGATCCAGATCAGAAGTCATCTGATCAGGATCCACACTGTTTGACATTCAGCTTATAAATTATTATACCCCCGGCATACGAAGTATGCAATGGGGGTATATAGTTTTTGTCTTTTCCGTCTGTCTGTCTGTCCGTAAACAATTATTTTGTGTCAAAGATATCTCAGGAACTGCTTCACATAGAAACTTGAAATTTTGCACACATGATCAGTATGACTACTTGTATTGTGGGAAAGAAAATAAGGGCCAAGGGGTCAGACCTTTCAGAGTTATTTCCCTTTGTACTTCTTGCTGTTTAATAGTGTATATTTTTATTTTGTGTCAAAGATTTCTCAATAACTACTGTACATAGAAACTTGAAATTTTGCAAACATGATCAGTATGACTAGTTGTATTGTGGGAAAGTAAATAAGGGCCAAGGGGTCAGGCCTTTTAGAGTTATTTCCCTTTGTAGTTCTTGCTGTTTAATAGTGTATATTTTTATTATTTTGTAACAATTATTTTGTTGTGTCAAAGATTTCTCAATAACTACTGTACATAGAAACTTGAAATTTTGCAAACATGATCAGTATGACTAGTTGTATTGTGGGAAAGAAAATAAGGGCCAAGGGGTCAGGCCTTTTAGAGTTATTTCCCTTTGTAGTTCTTGCTGTTTAATAGTGTATATTTTTATTATTTTGTAACAATTATTTTGTTGTGTCAAAGATTTCTCAATAACTACTGTACATAGAAACTTGAAATTTTGCAAACATGATCAGTATGACTAGTTGTATTGTGGGAAAGAAAATAAGGGCCAAGGGGTCAGGCCTTTTAGAGTTATTTCCCTTTGTAGTTCTTGCTGTTTAATAGTGTATATTTTTATTATTTTGTAACAATTATTTTGTTGTGTCAAAGATATCTCAGGAACTGCTTCACATAGAAACTTGAAATTTTGCACACATGATCAGTATGACTACTTGTATTGTGGGAAAGAAAATAAGGGCCAAGGGGTCAGGCCTTTCAGAGTTATTTCCCTTTGTAGTTCTTGCTGTTTAATAGTGTATATTTTTATTTTGTGTCAAAGATTTCTCAATAACTACTGTACATAGAAACTTGAAATTTTGCAAACATGATCAGTATGACTAGTTGTATTGTGGGAAAGAAAATAAGGGCCAAGGGGTCAGGCCTTTTAGAGTTATTTCCCTTTGTAGTTCTTGCTGTTTAATAGTGTATATTTTTATTATTTTGTGTCAAAGATTTCTCAATAACTACTGTACATAGAGACTTAAAATTTGGTAGCAACAACCAGTATGACTACTTGTTTCAGCTGAGGTGATGGCACTGGCCGGGGGTATACGTGCCCCACTGGGCACTTTTGTCTAGTTAATTTCATCGAGTAATCTGATTTATTCAAAGTCAGAAATGGGTGTGGTTAAAATATTCAGCAAGATCAGGGTTACTAGCAGACTGTGGTTGTTAACCACTTTTAATTTATAAAATTATTTACTTCCAGAATGTACCGCCATGTTGCATACAGACGTTTTACGAGATGGGTGTGGCACAGACTTGGAAGAGGAATGCGGAAGGTGATACCAGCTTGTGCTGTGAACAAGATACGTCAGAGCTGGCCATCAGAGCAATACTGTGGTTTCAAATATCAAAGAGACTATTAGTGCAAAGAGGATAACAGTTTTTCTACATATAGTCATTCTTCCCCTTCCCCCAATTCAAGACAAAGCCTACAATGTGACCATGCAGCCAGCAGACTAAAATCAACCC
Organism: Lucinisca nassula; assembly: GCA_963580285.1. Lineage (NCBI taxonomy): Eukaryota > Metazoa > Mollusca > Bivalvia > Lucinida > Lucinidae > Lucinisca > Lucinisca nassula. The sequence continues at coordinate 64,137,871 of OY757023.1, forward strand.
ACTCACCCATCCACTAAGACAAGACCTTTTGCTCATTTTGGTTTACATAGACTGTAGTATATAGTAGAACTTTACATGTTACCAGCAAAGACTCTGATCAGACTGCTAAGGCGCAGGCTGATCTCAGTCTTTGCTGGCCACCCAAGCTTCTTGTAGGTTTTTTCATGAATTGTTCACAGTCTAAGTGACTGTTCTGCTTCAGGATCAAGGTTACATCTAGTTATCATACACTCCAAGGCAAACAACCCAACAGTGTTGTCAGTGCTCTGATTTCAGTCAGTTGTATTAAACAGATCTTTAACAAATGACAGTGTTCCTTCTGTTTTGTTTTATTATGTTTCGTTTTTACAGCCCTTTCAAGATTTTTTCACAAATATTAGGCAGATTGCAGAACTTGGCATCTCAAGTGACAGGAGCCAAGTTCGTTAACCTCTACCCTGCTGTTGGCGACAAGCCCTATCTTTGCAAACAGTGTAGATCCAGATCAGATGGCTTCTGAATAAGCCATCTGATCAGTATCTACACTGTTTGACATTCAGTTTATGAATATGTAGAAATAAACTGTAGGGTTACTAGCAGACTGTGGTTGTTAACCACTTTCAATTTATAAAAGTATCTACTTCCAGAATGTATCGCCATGTTGCATACGTAGAAATAAACTGCATCAAGTAATCTAATTGGTTCAAAGTCATAAGTGGGTGTGGCTTAATTGACTATTCAGCAGGTTAAAGGTTAAAAACACAGGTGACCTAATAAAAGAAGTCTTGAGCTCTTACCTATTACGGCATCAAGGCCAGAGATTTATTCAGCTGTATCTAGTCTACAATTTGTTTGATTTGAGGCTCAATGCCCCTGTTAACACTGTAAAGGTCATTGTGGAGACATAGTTCCCAATTTGTGGGACTTATAACCATCAGTGAGATGAAATGACATCTCCAGCCCTGCTGCCTAATGAAAAGAAACCAACAGTTTGTACACATGGGCAGTCACATACTTGAACCACTTCTCTTGGGCAGGCTTAGATCTGCTTTTATAGTGGTTTTCCAGAACTCCTGAGGTTGTCTACAGCTCTGCACAGAGGCATTATGCAGCCCAACCTATTTATTCAAGCCCTGATGGGTTCGGGTCGGCAACATTCTTTGTAGAGTTTGATCCTGAAATCCTTTCTATGGTCATTCTCTCCCGCTGATTCAAGAAGGGCAGTTCTCAGTTTTGGAGAAAGAATGTGCACTGTACTGGTTAACTGCATATGGATATGCTCGCCCAAACAAAAGTGTGGATCTATAGGTGAATGGAACTGCAAAAATGACCTAAATAGTGTTGACTGGACCGTTAAACCTGAATGCAAACAAAAATGCCTGATGGGCGACCAGTCCATAATAACTGAGACACTTAGGTCTATTTCACGGTGCCTTCCTCCATGACTCATGTCATTCAGCATTTTAAGTTTATTGTTGAATACTCTTGAAATGGCTGTGATCACACAAATCATGAAAACAAGTTTTAAATCATACAGAGAGGATAAGATGCAATGAAAAAGCCTCTTACTGCTAGTAAAGTCTGTTATCTTCTACTGGACAGAATATGTACCTACAGTACTGAAGGCATATTTTATTGTAAGATATCATTTTTGTTTCTAGGATTTACTGGACATAAGTCACACTGTGTGTTTGTGGTGCTGTACAAAAAATTTTGGTCCGGTAGTATAAATTAAAGATACTCTCATCATGCTCAACTGATTTGAGCATGAAATCTGTAATGCTCATAAACAAAGAAATCCAGAAAAACATTAGCCAAACAGGCCTCATACTGACCAAGCTTTTTAACCATTATTCTGCTGGACATGACAATCCCTAACTTTGCAAACAGTGTAGATCCAGATCAGATGGCTTCTGAAGAAGCCATCTGATCAGGATCTACACTTTTTTCATGCAGTTGTGAACTGAATGTATATATAATATGAACTAAACCGATTCGTTCACAGATACAAATGTTTTTAGGCAGCAGGATATGGGGGTAAAAATAGAAATCTGAAATCTGCAGATACCCGAAAAATATGACACCTGGGGCCCAAAACACACAGAGTGCTGCAGGATCCAGTGATTATTGTGTGGCATTTTTACATTTATGAGCAAGACAAAGTTTCATGCTCAAATTAGCTGAGCATTTAAGACCAACAGTGGCTTCCAAGCAATGCAGTTTCTCTTGTAGCCTGCTTGCCTACAAGTACACCTAGAACTGGGTTTCTGCATGGGCTTGGATATAGTGTCTGAAGAAAAGATTCTCACTGGTTAGGTTTGCAGATGATTTTTGCAAAAATATGTTCTGCTTCTTTGTCTTTCAACTACTCACTGACGTTCTCGAATTTAAATGTATAATCCATTCAGGTTAACACGCATATTCACAGTATCCAAATACCAATCACAATTTGAATGTAACTGACACATATCTCTAGTTTCCACTAAAGGCACTTCCGAATCGTGATCTGTGGGCAGTCACAACAGCCATTTTGTTCACATTCTCATATTTGGATGACACTGGCTTTGGAGTGGCAGCAATAACAGGCTGTAAGTCCTCGAGACAGGCTTTATAGCTCTTGAGTGTTTGCCTCCTTGCAACGACTTCATTAATCAGCTGATTGACATAGTCTGAAATATAATGGATAAGATGGTATCAGTTTTTGTGAAGTCAGGTGTAAAATGTCCTCCTCCTATGGTCTAAACATACACAAGGCCTAGTGGGTCAGTGTTCTGACTCTTAGTCATTAGGTCTCTCGGTTTGAGCCTGGCTCGGGCCACGTGGAGGACGCCAGGTTCTGCAACAGAAGGTCAGGTGGTTTTTCTCCAGGTATTCTGGTTTTCGCCCACCTCTGATTAACCATTGGCTCGATATGAGTGATATAACCTATAAAGGAAAACCCGAAACAAAAAAAATTAAACTTTCACTTAGATGCTAAAAATTAAGAAAATCTCACTCACCCTGCCTAAATTAAATCACAAATGTGAGGGGGCAAGTGAAATTTTACACCCCTGCAGTGGAGTAAACACGCTTGAAGACCCCTGACCAAAGATTGTACCACTAATAATAAAATTTTAAATATTTTTTGGTTTGGGTTTTACGGCCCTTTCAAGATTATTTCACTCATATCGAGCCGATCGTTAACCAGAGGTGGGCGAAACGACCCACCAAATCAGGGCGAACTGACCCAGGGCGAACTGACCCAGGGCGAACTGACCCACGGGCGAACTGACCCACGGGCGAAACGACTCACGGGCGAACTGACCCGTGACCTAGACTAACATGAGACACAGCAAAATGTGTAGACCATGATAAGATGCCACTCCTCCAACTATTTTAGAAACGATTATGAGCATGGACGGACAGAGTCGCAGCAGTTTCCTAGGGTTTAGCCCCAAGCAGATAACCAGTACTAATGTGCAGTCGGTATCATCTCTGCATGGAAGCATCATGCAGCCCAATCTATTTCTCCAAGCCCCAATGGGCGGGGGCGGATTTGGATAGGCATGTTTTGGCAATGAGAAATTGGCTAATTGAGACTGTCCATTGAGACAGACATGGATGAACTGTCTATGATCAGGGACACAACACTTTGGTCAGCATGAGGACGGAACCCACCTCTCGATCACAAATCTGATAAAATGAAATGCTGCCATTCAGGACCATTGCACCAAAAAGCTCTGAAAACAAATGTTATTTATAATCAGCATTCTGATAATCTACATTACCTCTTGTCTCTGCCGTTTCCTGTATGCCCCGCCAACTTTGGTCTGTTTTGGAGTGTTCCAGGGGTGGTTTGGTCTGGCAAAGATCGTTGGAACAGCACCTGTCTTGAGCTGAAACTTGCCTGGTTTGAATCCCAGATCCGCCGCTAGTCTTGGGCTCACAATAAAACACTCCTCCGTGAAATGAGAATCACACAATCTCGAAGTTTTTGAGTTTTCCCATAGTTTGAAAGGCTCATTTGCACTTTTCGCGCGACCCATATTCACTCTCCACTCTTTATTTAATACCGGGTCCTCCGGGAACGTAAACAAACCGCGACCAGGTGCAGGGGTATTGCCACAACCCGGTGCAACACATCGCGTCGGAATTTTTGGAATTTATTTCAGATAACAAGATGTTTTTTATCACAATTTTCTCGAACAGTCAATGTAAAATACACGCTATTTCCACTTCCGTTCTACAATTGACGTCACAGGGTTCAGAGTCACGTGACTCGGATTATCACTTCCGGTTCGCAATTGCCCACAGGTGAACCGAATGTAAATTGTTAATAAATACATAATTCCGTAACAAGAAGTACGGCGAATAGCTTATTCGAGATGTATTTTATATGTATTCAATGATAAGTCATAGAAAAAATAGCGTTGCAGTTGAACTTTAAGAGCAATGAAAATATTCATAAGAAAGAAGATGGGTCATACTACGTAGTTTCGGCTAATAAAGCCTCATCAGTGACCCTGTAATGATCTGGCAACGAAAGCCAGAGGAAGCATACTGCAATTTTGCGATTTTCGAATAGGCAGTCGATTCAAAGACTGATATAAATCAAAATGAGGTCCAAATAATTAAAAACCTGTCTAGAATTTGAGTCTAAACTAATAATTTATTTCTGATTTCTCAGAATATTCACGCTGATCTCAAAGGACCAAAAGTAAAATAAAAACTGCACTATGGTTGATGTACGGGGAGACGTTTTACGGCCGCCACACGGCACAACATCAGCTGCAGTGAAGGCAAATAAAAATAAAAAATGAGTTCCTTTAAGAGCAATGAAAATATTCATAAGAAAGAAGATGGGTCATACTACATAGTTTCGGCTAATAAAGCCTCATCAGTGACCCTGTAATGATCCGGCAACGAAAGCCAGAGGAAGCATACTGCAATTTTGCGATTTTCGAATAGGCAGTCGATTTAAAGACTGATATAAATCAAAATGAGGTCCAAATAATTAAAAACCTGTCTAGAATTTGAGTCTAAACTAATAATTTATTTCTGATTTCTCAGAATATTCACGCTGATCTCAAAGGACCAAAAGTAAAATAAAAACTGCACTATGGTTGATGTACGGGGAGACGTTTTACGGCCGCCACACGGCACAACACCAGCTGCAGTGAAGGCAAATAAAAATTAAAAATGAGTTCCTTTAAGAGCAATGATAATATTCATAAGAAAGAAGATGGGTCATACTACGTAGTTTCGGCTAATAAAGCCTCATCAGTGACCCTGTAATGATCTGGCAACGAAAGCCAGAGGAAGCATACTGCAATTTTGCGATTTTCGAATAGGCAGTCGATTCAAAGACTGATATAAATCAAAATGAGGTCCAAATAATTAAAAACCTGTCTAGAATTTGAGTCTAAACTAATAATTTATTTCTGATTTCTCAGAATATTCACGCTGATCTCAAAGGACCAAAAGTAAAATAAAAACTGCACTATGGTTGATGTACGGGGAGACGTTTTACGGCCGCCACACGGCACAACACCAGCTGCAGTGAAGGCAAATAAAAATAAAAAAATGAGTTCCTTTAAGAGCAATGAAAATATTCATAAGAAAGAAGATGGGTCATACTACATAGTTTCGGCTAATAAACTCTCATCAGTGACCCTGTAATGATCCGACAACGAAAGCCAGAGGAAGCATACTGCAATTTTGCGATTTTCGAATAGGCAGTCGATTTAAAGACTGATATAAATCAAAATGAGGTCCAAATAATTAAAAACCTGTCTAGAATTTGAGTCTAAGCCTGGTTTGTAAAACAATGACTGTGAGTAAATGAAACTATTAAATGAGTCCTTTAATATAACAAGATTGGGTTCACCAAAAATGCATTATGATGATGCCGGTTTGAATTGAGGTTAACCCGGTCACGTTTGGCAGCTTTGCTTCAGTTAGGGACAAAAAGCTCTTCTTCAACAAGGCCTATCGGAACCTGATTTTTATGATGTCTTGGTATATAAATTCAAGGAAATATTTGCATGCAATGATCACGTTTGGCTGCTTTGCTCAATTCCGAAAAATCACCCAACGATATAACAAGATTGGGCACTGTGTGTGTGTGTGTGTGTGTGTGTGTGTGTGTGTGTGAATTCGGGTTTAACGTCGCTTTCAACAATTTTTCAGTCATATCACGACGGTGTCTGGTTGCGACAGGGAGCTCAATGCTCACTTTTATAGTGCTGCCTCACTGCAGTATCATGTCCCAGACACATTACATGATACCACACCCAGTCACATTATCCTGACACTGGGTCGACCAGTCCTAGCTCTATCCCGTAAATCTGAGTGCCAAGCGAGGAGCAGCTAGTACCATTTTTAACGACTTTGGTATGTCGCGGCCCGGGATCGAACCCGTGACCTCCCGTTCCCCGGAGCGGACACTCTACCAACTGAGCTATCGGGGCCGGTACAAGATTGGGTACAACATAACAGGCTGTTTGCATTCAGGTTAACCCGGTCACGGTTGACAGATTTGCTTCGCAGATCGGGTCCCAGACTATAATCACCACAAAAGTAGCCATTTTGGAGCTGTGAAAAAATGCACTCATTATGAAAACACGCCTATACAAATACATTGACTATTTTATCGCCGAAAAATAAAAAAAATTATGATAAAAAATTGTGATATTTTTCTTATTTTTGCTCAAAATATAGATTGAGGATACTCGTTAGAACCGCCTCGATGAGGCGGTTCTAACGAATACCCACAATCTATATTTTAGTGCAGAAATAAGAAAAATAAGGTATACCCCCGGAAACCCGAGTTTTACTATATAACAGTGGGGTTCAAGGGGGTCAAATTTATATAGGCGTGTTTTCGTGATGGTATCGTAATGGGGCCCGGCCTAAAGATTTTACAATAATGCCGTTTGCGCCGGATGCTCTGCCGTTCTCTTTTGCTTCAGCATTTCTGTCGAGCACTTACCGGTGTTTCATTCATGAGTCTGTTTGATATGTATGTTCTCGGAGAAGAAAGACTGTTTAGTTAGAAACCTTTTACGTCATCTGAACAGATTACATTTGTAAACGTGGCATTACCAAAACACGCCTATACAAATACATTGTAAACTTTCCCCAATTATTACCGCCGATAAAACAATTTTCAGATGAAAAATTGCGGTATTTTTCGTAATTAAGAAAAACAATGTATTCACCTGTAAACCCCAGTTTTACCATATAAAATGGCGTTCAATGGGATCAAAATTATATAGGCGTGCTTACGTGATGGCAGATCTAAGAGCGAGGGCTGTGGCCACTTACACCCCAACATTTTTTTTAACCAATTGTCCTAAGACGGTGTTTCAGTTGAGGTTCATATTGTCCTTGCGTGTATATCCTGATCATATTTCATGGCCGTTCGGCCTTTTATTTGGTGAGGAAAGGGTGGATTTAAGAGCGAGGGCTGTGGCCACTTACACCCCAGCAAATTTTTTAACCAATTGTCCCAAGACGGTGTTTCAGTTGAGGTTCATGGCGTGTATGTCCTGATCATATTTCATGGCCGTTTGGCCTTTTATTTGGTGAGGAGAGGGTGGTTTCAATAGTGATGTCGTTTCTTTATGTGCACCTTTCTTTCCCGTTTTCTTTGATGGCTAATAGTCTCGATTCTAATCATTGCCTTTCCATGCGTCTTCATGCAGCAAGAGAAGTAACAAGTAGCGCCATGACGCCGTCCCAGACAACAGTATATTTCTATTTTCTTTTTTTTTTTTTCTTTTTTTTTCAACTTCTTCGACAATTCAATGCGATTTAATGTCGTTTTATGAAAAAATAATAATATAAACATCATGTTAACAAACCTGTGAAATGAACACCCCACTAGCCCCCACTTTTTATAGATCAAACTATAGGGTTTACAGGGGTGTACATTATTTTGCTTATTTCTGCTCAAAGACATGGGTTGTGGGTACTCCTTAGAGATTCCAACGTGCACGTGGACCATGTTTATAATGCGTATAATAGAGAAAAAAATAGCACACATTTTCATCGGTAAAGTAGAAATTTTGGAGATATGAAAGAATGCACTATGTCAAACGGGTGTTGTATGGTAATAAGAACATTAGACTTGTGGTCTTATCAAATTTGGCTGATGCTAAATATAATATGGGCCCCGTCAAGCGATTTTGGTACTTATTGCCTATGCGAGCAGCGAAGGTTCAGGCGAGCCTGCGCGTCCGCGCAGTCTCGCCGGAACCTTCGCTGCTCGCTCATACAAGCAGTGAATCAAGAGGAACCTTCAGACAGAAAGCCATATCCCTGGCCCCTTTGAATGGCTGGGCATGCGCAGTTAAAAATTGTTATGACGGAATGCTCGAAGACACAAATTCGCTTGGCGGGCTCATATGAAACAACAGCTCATATAAGAACTTCTATAATAATGAGCCAGCGTACGACAAAACCTACAATAAGACATGTGCTTCCACCGAAGACTGTCTCCCATCCATATAATCTAACCAGAGACGTTACTTGCTGCATGAAGTAGCATTGGGCCCTTAGCTATCCTTAGAGCACCCAACGAAGACTCTGATCAGACTGCGCGGATGCGCAAGCTGATCTGAGTCTCGTTGGGCGCATATGTCTTATTGTAGGTTTTGTCGCGCGCTGGCTCATATGTTTTCAGGTCATGGCTTCCTCATGTTGTGATGGTAGTGCAGCACTCTGCAAAAAGAATAGGTCAGATACCCTTCGCTGGACTAGATCTCTCAAACTTTGACCTATTAGAGGATCAAGATACGACAACAACAACAAAGTTCACTACCACGCCCTTCACACTGGATCGGTTTATGACAGGAATAGAGGTACTAAATGCCTCGACTGCACAGAAACAGTATTTAACAGAAGCGGAGTCGTTAAAAGATGGTCCTCTGACTGATATTATGAAAAGTGTTTCTATTGACATGTCTTCGATAGAACTTATAGGTAATTAATTCCAATTTTTCATCATTATTAACATAGGGGCTTAAAGAAATATATGGGCTGCATAATGCTTCCACGCAGAGCTGAATCCCGCCCGCACACTTGTACTGGTAAACCGATTAGAGGATCTAAGCCTGTCCAGGAACCTTGGTGCGAGGCAGACCGTCCATGCTAATAAACCCTATTGGTTTCATTGGGCGACAGGGCTTGAGATGTCATTTCATCTTAATGTTGGGTAAAAGCCCCACAAAATTGGAAGCAACGTCTCCAAAATGACCTTTACAGTGTTGACGGGGACGTTAAACCTCAAATCAAACAAACAAACAAATCATCATTATTAATGTTTCGAGCGATTTGATTGGTTGAAATAAAAGTATTATTCTTCGATAAAATTCCATGAGCAAGATTCATACATCGGCATGTAGTAGTATAACGTGACGACAAAGAGCACGTTTAGAACTCGTGGGTTACCGGCTCCGATAGCTCAGTTGGTAGAGTGTCCACTCCGGGGAACGGGAGGTCACGGGTTCGATCCCGGGCCGCGACATACCAAAGTCGTTAATAATGGTACTAGCTGCTCCTCGCTTGGCACTCAGATTTACGGGGTAGAGCTAGGACTGGTCGACCCAGTGTCAGGATAATGTGACTGGGTGTGGTATCATGTAATGTGTCTGGGACATGATACTTCAGTGAGGCATTGAGCTCCCTGTCGCAACCAGACACCGTCGTGATATGACTGAAAAATTGTTGAAAGCGACGTTAAACCCGAATTCACACACACACACACACACACACACACACACACACACACACACACACACACACACACAGAGAGAGAACTCGTAGGTTACGTCATTGTGTTTGAACGACTTCGTCAGCTTTCGATTCAAAGATGGAAAACTATTGAAAACGTAAATGTTAGAAGACAAATAATCTGAGTGAGTTTATAGATTTGACGTTTTGTTTGCTTGGGTTTCTTTCAAATATGAATAATCATTTCACCGTGGCCGTTGGTGAGTTCATTCTTACGCTTTCGAAATAATTCCTAAAACTATACCACTTTGATGGCATTTATAATAATAATAATAATAATAATAATAATCGACCTTATTTATAGAGGGTAACACATTTAGTAAACTGGTACTAATCTTCCGTGTGGCCCTCTTTTCCTGGGTAGAACCAGTACTAAGCAATGTGGATAAAGTCTCTTGCTCAAGGAAACAACACTTGCCGCTTGTGGCATATTTCGATGACATAGATAGAATAAAAAGGAATGAATTCATTACGCAAACACGCCTATACAAATACATTGCCACCTTTATCGCCGAAAAAAAAGAAAATAATATGCTAAAAAATTGGGATATTTTTCTTATTTCTGCTCAAAATATAGGTTGTGGGCACACATTAGAACCGCCTCATCGAGGCGGTTCTAACGAGTACCCACAATCTATATTTTAGAGCAGAAATAAGAAAAATAAGGTTGACCCCTTTAAACCCCAGTTTTACTATATAAAAGTGGGCTTCAAGGGGTCAAAATTATATAGGCGTGTTTTCGTGATGAATAATTCCGCCGTGGCCGTTGGTGAGTTCATTCTTACGCTTTCGAAATAATTCCTAAAAAAAATACCATTTTGATGGCATTCATAATATTTCGATGACATAGATAGAATAAAAAGGAATGAATTCATTACGCAAACACGCCTATACAAATACATTGCCACCTTTATCGCCGAAAAAAAAATGAAAATTTTATGATGAAAAATTGTGATATTTTTCTTATTTCTGCTCAAAATATAGATTGTGGGCACTCGTTAGAACCGCCTCATCGAGGCGGTTCTAACGAGTACCCATAATCTTTTTTTAGAGCAGAAATAAGAAAAATAAGGTATGGTCACTTTGTGGAATTTATCGAGGTGTTAACTCCGGCGAATCACTCACAAACTTAGCATGAATCTTCATGTAGTGTGTGATTCGCCGAGGTTTACACATCGACAAAAGCCACAAAAAATAAATTCATTCCTATAACACTTACATTCTAACTGCAATTTCAGAGACCCCTACAGGTGACTGTTTGGATGCAATTTCGTCTATACCTCATTAATTACATTCTCAGTGCATTTACAGACCCCCACCCCACTCCCCACCCCTCTAGTTTAGTTCTGTGAAGCAATGTTGTTCACTTAAGAAATGAGTGTACAGTAGAACTTCGATGGCTCGAACACAGATGGCTCGTTTACCATGGATGAGTCGAACCCGTTCTTGAGCCCCTAGCGAAATCCTCTACATAAGAAACAGTGGGGGATATTTAAGGAGATTTTAGTCTTTTATCTTGCAAATGTATGCTGTGTGTACTCATTAGAATCGCCTCGATGAGGCGATTCTAATGAGATCAACCAGCATACATATTCATTATCGAACACTGAAAAGATGTGTAAAAGTATCTCGTTATGCCTCCTGACAGTAACCCTCAGTGGCTCGCACTACCCCTGTCTCGGACAGATTTTTGAGGTCCCAAAGGTGTTCGAGCCATTGAAGTTCGACTGTAATTCGCTTGACGTTCCTCGAAGTAGGCACAACATCGGGTAACGAGCAAAGTAATTGTTCGGGGTTCACTTAAACCTAGCTCGCAACCCGATGGTGTTCATAATTCGATGAACGTTAAACTAGCGGCACAAGAATCGCTCACCTGGATGAGTCTGATCATATATTACATTGTGCCTGGGTGGCCATTTTGTCTATCAGGTCATTGCCTTTAACAATTCTGAATCTACATGTTAACTTGATGCTTCTGGTTAAGTTTCTGAACAGCTTAGTCTGATTTAGGATTCAAGAATTGTGTGTGTGAAATCGGGTTTAACGTCGCTTTCAACAATTTTTCAGTCATATCACGACGGTGTCTGGTTGCGACAGGGAGCTCAATGCTCACTTTTATAGTGCTGCCTCACTGAAGTATCATGTCCCAGACACACTACATGATACCACACCCAGTCACATTATCCTGACACTGGGTCGACCAGTCCTAGATCTATCCCATGAATCTGAGTGCCAAGCGAGGAGCAGCTAGTACCATTTTTAATGACTTTGGTATGTCGCGGCCCGGGATCGAACCCGTGACCTCCCGTTCCCCGGAGCGGACACTCTACCAACTGAGCTATTGGGGCCGGTTAAGGATTCAGGAAGAGATGATGTTGATGCAGAGTTGAAGTAAATAGTTTGGCACCCCAGGTCTCATCATTTCCACCTGCCTTTGGCATATTCTATTATCAAAAAGTGAACCCAGTCAACCAATCATGTGAATACAACTGTAACACAAACAAAGCTATGGTGTATATGGCCTCTTGCAAAACAAGCCACAATACCGAATCTTCTTCTGGACTCGGCGAGTTTGACAAATACTGACAACAATTGAGCTGCCCCTCTCTGAAAACCTTATATGCAATTACTACACAGGTGCTTTGAATAATTTTAAAATGGCCGCCACCTGGGATATCAGAATGCAACGATTTTCGCAATTCTGAAAACCCATGACACCCAAATGCCTCCCGCCAGTTTCAACTCAATGCAACAGACCATTTGGTACCGGATGTGGTTTGAAGATTTTCAAGATGGTCAACATGGCAGCCACCTTGGATATCAGAACAGTACTAAGAAATCTGAATTTCCATGTCACCCCAATGTCTTCTATAAAGCTTCGGCTCAATTCAACAGATGTGGTTTGAAGATTTTAAAGATGGCGAACTTGGAAGCCATCTTAGATAACAGAACAGAAACATTTCAGGGATTCTTAATCTCCATGTTGCCGCAATGCCTCCAATCAAGTTTCAGCTCCATCCGATCTTTGGTTCAGGAGATGTAGTTTGAAGAATTTCGTCTTGTATACATTACGTAAACATGCCTATAAAAATACATTGCCACCTTTATCGCCGAAAAAAATGAAAATTTTATTATGAAAAATTGAGATAATTTTCTTATTTCTGCTCAAAATATAGATTGTGGGCACTCATAGAACCGCCCCATCGAGGCGGTTCTAACGAGTACCCACAAACCATATTTTAGAGCAGAAATCAGAAAAAAACATGGTATACCCCCGGAAAACCCAGTTTCACTATATAAAAGTGAGGTTCAAGGGGGTCAAAATTATATAGGCGTGTTTTCGTGATGATTGGAATGAAGCAATTTTAGCAAATCCGAATTTCCATCCTCCTATCAAGTTTCAGCTTGATCTGACCTCTGGTTTGGGAGGAGATGTCTTTTGAAGAATTTCAAGATGAACACCGTGCGGAGCCATCTTGGATATCGGGACAGAACAAAATTAACAAATCTGAATCCCCATGTCGCCCCACTGCCTTCCATGAAGTCATTAGGAAAACACGCCTATACAAATACATTGCCATTTTGATGGCCAAAAATTAGAAATTTTAAGATGAAAATATGTGATATTTTCCTTATTTCTGCTCAAAACATAGATTGCGGGGACTCGATAGAACCGCCTCGACGAGGCGGTTCTATCGAGTACCCACATTCAATGTTTTTGAAACATAGATTGCGGGGACTAGATATCGAGGCGGTTCTATCGAGTACCCACAATCTATGTTTTTGAGCAGAAATAAAAAAAAAATAATGTATACCCCCCATCCCCTACAACCCCAGTTTTACTATATAACAAGAGGCCCATGGGCCACTATGCTCACCAGAGCTCAGGGGGCACTGCCCACTGGCAACAATGTATTTTAATTAACCATGGAAGCCCTGCGCCCAAGGATACTACCGATAGGATTTGGACTCAATCAGCCTAGTGGCTTCAGAGGTCTGATGTCGCTTGAATGTGTTGTTGCAGGACAACAGATGACAGTTGACAATTTCCCATCTGTGGCAACTAATAAGCCTAAAAGAGCATTATTAAAGGAACATTTCTATGTAAGTTTGACAAAATATCTTGAAAGGCATAAATGTCATTTTTCAATTTTCACCATTTATAAGTCAATGGAAATTCTTAACTTGCAATAGTAAACAAACCAAAGAGCCAAATTTCATAAATCAGAGCTCAGGTGGGCACTGCCCAATGGCAGCCATGTATTTTAACAGGATATGATTTTAATCTGCCATGGCTCGTTTACCATGGATGAGTCGAACCGGTTCTTGAGTCCCTAGCGAAATCCTCTACATAAGAAACAGTGGGGGATAATTAAGGAGATTTTATCTTGGAAATGTATGCTGTGTGTACTCATTAGAATCGCCTCGATGAGGCGATTCTAATGAGTACACACAGCATACATATTCATTTTCGAACACTTAAAAGATGTGTAAAAGTATCTAGTTATGCCTCCTGACAGAAACCCTCAGTGACTCGAACTACACCTATCTCGAACAGATTTTCGAGGTCCCAAAGGTGTTCGAGCCAGTTAAGTTCGACTGTAATTCGCTTGACGTTCCACGAAGTAGGCACAACATCAGGTAACGAGCAAAGTAATTGTTCGGGGTTCACTTAAACCTTGCTCGCGACCCGATGGTGTTCATAATTCGATGAACGTTAAACTAGCGGCACAAGAATCGCTCACCTGGATGAGGCTGATCATATATTACATTGTGCCTGGGTGGCCATTTTGTCTATCAGATCACATTGCCTTTAACAGTTCTGAATCTGCATGTTATCTTGATGCTTCTAGTTAAGTTTCTGAAAAGCTTAGTCTGATTTAGGATTCAGGAAGAGATGATGTTGATGCAGAGTGGAAGTGTATAGTTTGGCACGCCAGGTCTCATCATTTGCACCTGCCTTTGGCATATTCTATTATCAACAAAGTAAACCAAGTCAACCAATCATGTGAATACAACTGTAACACAAAGCTATGGTGTATATGGCCTCTTGCAAAACAAGCCACAATACCCAATCTTCTTGTGGACTCAGCGAGTTTGACATATACTGACAACACCTGAGCTGCCCCTCTCCGAAAACCTTAAATACAATTACTACACAGGTGCTTTGAAGAATTTTAAAACGGTCGCCACCTGGGATTTCAGAATGCAACGATTTTCGCAATTCTGAATATCCATGTCACCCAAATGCCTCCCGCCAGTTTCAACTCAATGCAACAGGCCATTTGGTACCGGATGTGGTTTGAAGATTTTCAAGATGGTCAACATGGCAGCCCCCTTGGATTTCAGAACAGTACTAAGAAATCTGAATCTCTATGTCACCCCAATGCCTTCTATAAAGTTTCGGCTCAATTCAACTTGATGCGGTTTGAAGATTTTAAAGATGGCAAACTTGGAAGCCATCTTAGATAATAGAACAGAAAAAAATCAGGGATACTTAATCTCCATGTTGCCGCAATGCTTCCAATCCAGCTTCAGCTCCATCCGATCTTTGGTTTAGGAGATGTAGTTTGAAGAATTTCGTCTTGTATATCGGAATGAAACAATTTTAGCAAATCCGAATTTCCAACCTCCCATCAAGCTTCAGCTTGATCTGACCTCTGGTTTGGGGGGAGATGTCTTTTGAAGAATTTCAAGATCAACACCGTGCGCAGCCATCTTGGATATCGGAACAGAACAAAATTAACAAATCTGAATCCCCATGTCGCCCCACCGCCTTCCATGAAGTCATTAGGAAAACACGCCTATACAAATACATTGCCATTTTTATTGCCAAAAATTAGAAGTTTTAAGATGAAAATTTGTTATATTTTTCTTATTTCTGCTCAAAACATAGATTGCGGGGACTCGATAGAACCGCCTCGACGAGGCGGTTCTATCGAGTACCCACAATCTATGTTTTTGAGCAGAATTAAGAAAAAATAATGTATACCCCCTACAACCCCAGTTTTACTGTATAAAAGTGGGGTATGAGGGGATCAAAATTATATAGGCGTATTCTCGTAATGTTCAGCACAATTAAACTCTGGGTTGGGGAAGAGATGTCATTTGAAAATTTCAGGATGACTGCCATAGTGGCCATCTTTTAGCAAATCTGAATCTCCATTTCGCCCCGATGCCGTCCATGAAGTTCATTTTGATCCAGCCTCTGGTTAAGCAGGAGATGCCGTTTGAAAAATTTAGAGACGTCGACCCGTGGCCATCTGGGATATCGGAATGGAATGATTTTATCGAATCTGAATTTCCATGTAGCCCCTATGCCTCCCATCAAAATTCGGCTTGCAGTGATCAGACCTCTGGTTTGGGAGGAGATGTTTTTGTTTGTTTGATTTGAGGTTTAACGTCCCCGTCAACACTGTAAAGGTCATTTTGGAGACGTTTGAAGAATTTCAAGATGGCAGACATGGCGGCCATCTTGGATATCGCAACGGAACAGTTTTAGCAAATCTAAAGATTCATGTCATCCTGATGCCTCCCATCAATCGGACCTTTGGTTCGGGAGGAGATTTTGTTTGGAAAATTTCAAGATTGCCGCTAAATCGGAACGGACGATTTTAGCAAATCTGAATCTCCATGTCACCCCGAAACCTTCTTTCAAGTTCAGCTAAATTCGGCCTTTGGTGCGAAAGGATGTCGTTTGAAGAAATTCAAGATGGGCCCCCATGGCGGCGATCTTGGATATTGGGATGGAACGGTGTGAGCAAATCTGAATCTCCATGCCCCGAAAGTTGTCTCCCTTTTAAAAATGGCGGAAAAATCTGCCAGGCGTTCCCATTCCCCTTAATAAGCCATACAGATAGCCGATTCTCGAAGTTTATTAAACAAACAAAGGACTGGCAGCCATGACGAAAACACGCCTATACAATTTTGACCGCCATGAACCCCACTTTTATATACAAACTGAGGTTTACGGGGGTAAACCTTATTTTTCTTACATCGGCTCAAAAATATAGATTTATGAGTACACAAAATCTATATTTTGAGCAGAAATAGGAAAAATATCGCAAATATTTTTTTCATCTTAAAATTTTTATTTTTCCGACGGTAAAGTTTACAATTTACTTGTAAAGGCGTGTTTTCTGAATGACTGGGGTTGATTAAGACTGTTTAACCTTAATATTTTAAGCAAATAGTGTAGACCCCGATCAGATGCCGCATTGTATGCACTAATTGGAACAATCTCGTTGAGGCTGTTCTAAAGAGCACCTGCAATGTACAGTAGAACTGCGATGGCTCGAACACCGATGGCTCGTTTACCATGGCTGTTTCGAACCCATTCTTGAGCCCCTAGGGAAATCCTCTACATAAGAAAAAGTGGGGGATAATTTAGGAGATTTTAGTCTTTTATCTTGCAAATGTATGCTGTGTGTACTCATTAGAATCGCCTCGATGAGGCGATTCTAATGAGTACACACAGCATACATTTTCATCATAGAACACCGAAAAGATGTCCAAAAGTATCTCGTTATGCCTCCTGACAGTAACCCTCTGTGGCTCCAACTACCCTTGTCTCGAACAGATCTTCGAGGGCCCAAAGGTGTTCGCGCCATTGAAGTTCCACTGTATATTTGAACTTGAAATAAGAAAAAAAAATCACCTGAAAAGATGTAACTTTAAGAGATAGGAAAGACGCCATTTGCGCGGCACACAATGACTTAAATCATACTGCATGCCCACTCCGGCAGAATACAACTCACAAAGTGCATAGCAAGGATTCAAACCAGGCTGTACTTATTTGAACCTTGGCTGTGCGCACATAACCGATGGTCACATTTCTGCTTGTTGAGGCTCAATAGTGCCATAGCAGCAGATAGGATTGATATTTTGTGATAAATGATGGAAAGATTTTGTCGATTCTCAATAAAAACCCATGTTGTGGGTATTCATAAGAACCGCCTCGGCGAGGCGACCGGTTCTAATGAATACCCACAACATATGTTTGTATGGAGAAATAAGGAAAACTGTCCTTCAACTATAAAAAATACCAACCTTATCTGCTGCCATATGCATGAGTATGACCCGCCACTTCTACCTTCAGTTATTTCCCTTGCCTTTGTTTGCCGTTCTGAGGTTTTGCGTCCCCATTAACACTATATAGCCATTTGGGACCTTGTATCCGTTTTTATTTGCCTTTTTACCTGACACTGAGATGAAACGACATCTCACGTCCTACCGCCAAAAGAAACTGTTAGGGTTTAAGAGGCGAACTGACTCACATTACTTTTCCTGGGCAGGCGCAGACCTTCTATGCGGTTTACCAGTAGTCAGAAGTTCGGTCGATTTCAGTCCTGCGTGCAAGCATCATACATCCCAATTTATTTCTCCAAGCCCCGATGGGCGTGGGCGCTTATTTTCCTTTGTAGATTGTAGCTTGATTTCCCACTATGATGTCTGACAACTGCGTCGGGGCTGCATTGGTCTTTCATCCATGGGACCAAGGTTCGGATCCCACCGTAGGCAGAGTTTGTATTCAGCTGTGCATTCTTTTTTTTTTTTTTTTTTTTGTTAAGACTTTTATAAAATAAAGTAATAGTGTAAGATTCAAATACGCCTTTTTTATAATTTTGCAGGAAACCGAAGATTATACAATGTTGGTGAACAAATCAAAGTGCAAATTATACTAAGAACTCGTGATGGTCTGAACAGAACAAGGGGAGGCGACCAACTAAGAGTTAGGATCTACAGCACGCCTGAGCAAGCATTTGCGGCTGGTCACGTGATAGATCACAACAATGGTTCCTACACAGCGATTGTACCTGCTCTATGGCCTGGAAACCAGACGATTTCTGTTATTCTTGCTTACAGCAGGGAACGAGTGCGTGCAATGTATTACATACGAAGAAAGGTATAATACAATTGGATTTCGATGGCCCAAACACAGATGGCTCGTTTACCATGGATGAGTCTAACCCGTTTTTGAGTCCCTAGGGAGGACTTCTATAAAAGAAAAAATGGGGGATAATTTAGGAGAGTTACGTCTTTCATCTTGCAAATGTTTGTTGTGTGTACTCATTAGAATCGCCTCGATGAGGCGATTCTAATGAGTACACACAACATACATTTTCCTTAATGAAAAGAACACCGAAAATATATTCACAAGTGGCTCCTGATAGCTACCCTCAGTGACTCGGACTACCCCTATCTCGAACAGATTTTCGAGGTCCCAAAGGTGGTCGAGCCACTGAAGTTCGACTGTAGTTGTGTTTAAGGGTAAATTGAGATTGTAACATTCTCATATCATCAGACAATTAGCCACCCAGGCCTTCAATATACAGTAGAACTTCGATGGCTCGAACACCGATGGCTCGTTTTCCATGGATGAGTCGAACCCGTTCTTGAGTTCCTAGCGAAATCCTCTACATAAGAAATAGTGGGTGATCATTAAGGAGATTTTAGTCTTTTATCTTGCAAATGTATGCTGTGTGTACTCATTTGAATCGCCTCGATGAGGCGATTCTAATGAGTACACACAACATACATTTTCCTTAATGAAAAGAACACCGAAAAGATATTCACAAGTGCCTCCTGATAGCTACCCTCAGTGACTCGAACTACCCCTATATCGAACAGATTTTCGAGGTCCCAAAGGTGTTCGAGCCACTGAAGTTCGACTGTAGTTGTGTTTAAGGGTATATAGAGATTGTAAAATTCTTGCATACCAGACCAGGAAATCCGTGATCCAGGCTGGGATAGAAATTTATGTTCTGACCCTAGTGCTCCGACCCAAAATCGAATATAATCGTGTTTGAAAAATGCACTGGTTGATTACGACCTCGTATGCGCCGTCGTTAAAGTTGACGTCACAGCACATTACGTGACGTCACTAAAGAATCCTGCAGGGCCAACACAATATGACGGACGTTGGTAACAGAAGTGAATGAAATGAATGGAAATTTCGTAGGGAAAATGTTCTAAAAAAGGGTTTGGAAGCATGGAATACACCATAGAACTGGAAAATATGAAGTGTACACGTTTTCTGAGCCAGATTATCTAGTTTCGGCCAATTATTTTCAAAATTCCACAATGGAATCATTGATCCCAAAGGACAAGAACATATAAACTACACTATGATGTGGGGCATTTCTCCATCTTGCATGTAATGTAAAAATGCTTTTTTTCACTTCTGAAGAGCATAAAAATTATACTTTATGGTCATGTCGGAAAGTGTGTGAAGCTCTCACCTTTCTACTTGACGACATTTATATAAGATTTGGCACTTAGTTATTTAGACAAGTTGTGGGTATTCCTATGGGTACTAATTGCGCACCAATCCAGGCTGATTTGTTTTTGTTTTGTTATGAGAGAGACTTCATGCTGTCCCTTTCTGCTGTAAACCAGTCTGAAATCATTGAGGCTTTTAGCTCCACTTCTAGATACTTGGATGATAGATTAAATATTGATAATACCTATTTCTGGATTTCTCCAGAAGCGACCGTAAAACTAGCATGGCATGGTGGCTACTTCAAAACGTTAAAACGATAGCGTCTGTTCCGCAACGACGTCAACATAAAACATGAAAATGCTACGTTTATGGCGACGACGATGCATCGCTCTAACATAACGTAAACAAAGCAAAGTACATTTTTTGATATCCAACGTTCAAATCTCATATTCAAGCAGCGCGTTAATTTTATATTTGCAACATGAATACGCCTTCTGGCCCGGAATAGCTTCAAACAGCTATGCTCATAGAAGTTTATACAATAATGCCTGATTTAAATTAAAAAGGTTACAGACAATAGCACCATCAGCACTCTCAGTGCTTTGTTTTTCTTTGTTGGAAGGGGATGTTCATCTTGGGGCATCCTAATGGGTTCGTATGTCGCAACAAATTCGGTTTGTCTAGATATGTTACTGGCTTCAACACACGAAATTAGGGGGATAACTGTTTCCAAGGATTTGACGTTATCCAATCAAACATCGCGTTATAAACCCAAGTACATTAGAATTAGGGGATAACTGTCTTCAAAATTGTCATTTGCATCACGAAAACACGCCTATATAGTTTTGACCCCCTCGAACCCCACTTTTATATAGTAAAACTGGGGTTTCCAGGGTAAACCATTATTTTTCTTATTTCTGCTCTAAAATATAGATTGTGGGTACTCGTTAGAACCGCCTTAATGAGGCGGTTCTAACGAGTGCCCAGAATCTATATTTTGGAGCAGAAATAAGAAGAATATCACAATTTTTCATCAAAAAATGTTCATTTTTTCGGCGATAAAGGTGGCAACGTATTTGTTCAGGCGTGTTTGCGAAATGGAGGAGATAAATCGGAGGTTTTACGGTTTGAATTTTCGTTTTACGGTGACACGTCAAGATATTCACAAGTGCCTCCTGATAGCTACCCTCAGTGACTCGAACTACCCCTATATCGAACAGATTTTCGAGGTCCCAAAGGTGTTCGAGCCACTGAAGTTCGACTGTAATTGTGTTTAAGGGTATATAGAGATTGTAAAATTCTTGTATACCAGACCAGGAAATCCGTGATCCAGGCTGGGATAGAAATTTATGTTCTGACCCTAGTGTTCCGACCCAAAATCGAATATAATCGTGTTTGAAAAATGCACTGGTTGATTACGACATCGTATGCGCCGTCGTTAAAGTTGACGTCACAGCACGTTACGTGACGTCACTAAAGAATCCTGCAGTGCCAACACAATATGACGGACGTTGGTAACAGAAGTGACAGCAGCATTTAAAAAATCCGCGCTGAGAAATCGAAGGTATGCAAGAAAAAGAATCCAATATGGGTGTGAGGGGGGATAGAAAAACCGTCCCTCGGGATCATTGTCCGGCATCACTCGGCAAGCCTCGTGTTGCCGGACAGTGTCCCTTGGGACGGATTTTACCATCTACCCCTCACACCCATATAAAATTCTTATATTCTCATATCACCAGTCGATTAGCCACCCAGGCCTTCAATATATGTCCGAGGAAAAACTCTTTGTTGGATAGTGGTGAAGGGTTATCAATTAGGACTTTTTTCCGAAAAAGTAGAAAACCTCAATATTGAGTGACTTT
This sequence comes from Lucinisca nassula, assembly GCA_963580285.1. Taxonomy (NCBI): domain Eukaryota; kingdom Metazoa; phylum Mollusca; class Bivalvia; order Lucinida; family Lucinidae; genus Lucinisca; species Lucinisca nassula. Next base: position 64,159,708 of record OY757023.1, read on the forward strand.
CTACCAATCAGGAGATGATGTGCTTTGAAAGCAACAAAAGTATTTATCGTTCTTCTGATTGGGAGAATTTCACCCATCTTGTTGATTTCACTTGATCGGGTGACCCTATCCGTGGCCTAGTGGATAAGAGCGCTGACTATTGAATATTAGGTCTCTCACCGCTGTGGGCTCGAGCAACGGAAAATCAGGTGGATTTTCTCCGGTACTCCGGTTTTCGATTAACGATCGGCTCGATATGAGTGAAATAATGTTGAAAGGGCCGTAAAACAACAAAAAAATCGGGTGACCCTCTAAGCGGTTTACCAGTACTCATGTGCGATCAGTTCCACCATACAGCCCAATATATTTCTCCAATCCAAGCCCGTGGGGGACGAGCTATGAAATGTAAGTCTGGAGTCAAATAACGAAGCTTAAGTTGAAGTTACCATCATCAGATGCTAGTTTATTATATAAACCATTAATGAAGCTCTAATAGTTCTTGAAAAATGGACTTGAACATTAGAATGAAAGCTAGGGTTGTCGCAACAGTTCACAAAGTCAGTGAACCATGAAATGTATGTCAAATCAAATATGGATGCTTCCATTAAAGTTGTCATCCCTAAATGCAGCTTTGTACCAAGTACCATTAATGATGCTCTTGTAGTTCATGAACAATTGACACCTCTAGTTAGCACAATTTGACATGAGACTGACCTTTATGCAGGAATAAAACAGTCAATGCTATCGCCTAATACGTCGGCTTTTGTAAACTTCTCGTGACTTTACGGCATCCCGTGAACAGCGACACATTTACCGACCTCTATGTATTGTAGAACAGTATCGCCATCTTCGGAAAACGACGAATATAAATACTTGCATTCAGCCGGGTGTGAAATTATGTTAATAGAGTTCACCAGTCTCATGTCAATTTGTTCGAACTATATATTAGGTTGAAAGGTACGGTTCACGCATTAGTTCACAAAGTCAATGAACCATGTCTTGTAGGTCGAGATCTAATATGGCTGCTTGTTAGCTCGCCTTACGAAAGTAAGGGGAAACTGTTGCCATACCCCGGCGTCCGGTGTCGGTGTCCGCATTTTGGATAAAGCTTACTTGCCAGCTCCTTTTTTGTGATGTTTCACAAATTTATTTTCAATAAAAATAAACTAGAGGAACTCTCACTAAAGGTGATGAACAATACCCCCGCCTCAATACTTGACACAGAAAGCAAACATAAACAGTGTCCACTGAGTCCATTCGGGGGCAATAACTCCATAATTGTTGGACAGATTCTCCTGAAATTTGCGTCTTGCACATCTACTTATCCTAGTGAATACGTATGCCGTGTATCCATTGAATCCGACTGATAGCGAAGGAGGAGTTCAGTGGACAAGAAGTTTGCAAGCAAATCAGGGTCAAGAAATTATTTTCATATTGATTCAGGGGCCATAACTCCGTAAATATGGGACAAACTTTAGTGAAATTTGCGTCTAGCACATCTACCCCTCCTGGTGAACAATTATGGCAAGTATCAATTGAATCCGACTGAAAGTGAAGGAGGAGTTGAGCGGACAAGGTTTACAGCACATTTTTAGCAAATCAAGGGCCATTGAGCGGACAAGGTTTATAGCACATTTTTAGCAAATCAAGGGCCATAACTTCGTAATTATGGAACAACCTTTAGTGAAATTTGCGTCTTGCACATCTACCCCTCCTGGTGAACAATTATGGCAAGTATCAATTGAATCCGACTGATAGTGAAGGAGGAGTTGAGCGGACAAGGTGTTTTAGCACAATTTTTTAGCAAATCAAGGGCCATAACTCCGTAATTATGGGACAAACTTTAGTGAAATTTGTCTTGCACATCTACCCCTCCTGGTGAACAATTAAGGCAAGTATCAATTTAATCTGACTGATAGTGAATGAGGAGTTGAGCGGACAAAATTTTGCAGACAGACCACGCGACCGCCCGACAAACCCACCCCTCCTGGTGAACCATTATGGCAAGTTTCAATTGAATCCGACTGATAGTGAAGGAGGAGTTGAGCGGACAAAATTTTGCAGACAGACCACCCGACCGCCCGACAAACCAACCAACAGGCTTATTCAAGTATACATCCTTCAAACTACGTTTGCGGGGGTATAACAATAGGTAAAAATCAATATTTTACATAATCTTTTTACTCCATTTTCCAGGTTTTTTGGCTTAAACTGGACTTTTCGAGAAGTTAATATTTTCCTCTGTATTACCTCCCTTATTTCCCTGTGTTAAAGTTTACCTTTAAGCTTCGACTTCGGCTTCGACTCTGGATCAAGAGGTCGTGAGTTCAAATCCCGGTGGGGGGATTTTTTTTCCTTTTTAAAAACACAGCCGGGCTCGGGCTAAAGTCAAGGTCCCTATGGTTATTTTTAGTAAAAAAAAACCATTGACATCGCTTAGCGCCTTCATTTATTGATTGATTTTAATATAACTTCACACAAATGTTGGGCATGGTGATATCTTGAGTGACTTTGACGTTCAGGGTCCGGGGCTCAAGGTCAAGGTCACTTTTAGGGTCACAGGGACAAGGTCACTGTGGCTATTTTTAGAAAAACATGTCATCGCTCTTGTGCCTTCATTTATTGGTGGATTTTAATATAGCTTCATACAAATACTGGGTATGATGATATCTCGAGGAAGTTCGACTTTCAGGATCCGGGGGTGAAGGTCAAGGTCACTGTGGCTCTTTTTAGAAAAACAACTTTGTGGTCACTCTAGTGCCTACATTTATGGATAGATTTTAATATAACTTCACACAAATGTTGGGTATGACGATATCTCGAGCGAGTTCGACTTTCAGGGTCCGGGTTCGAAGATCACGGTCACTGTGGCTATTTTTTTAGAAAAACTTTTTCATCGCTCTTGCGCCTTTATTTATTGATGGACTATAATATAACTTCAAACAAATGTTTGGTATGAAGATATCTCGAATGACTTGGACTTTCAGATTCCGGGGCTGAAGGTCAAGGTCACTGTGGCTATTTTAGAAAAACATTTTGATCGCTGTAGTGCCTACATTTATGGATGGATTTTAATAGAACTTCACACAAATGTTGGGTAGGATGATATCTCAGGAAAGTTCTACTTTCAGCGTCCGGGGCTGTTGGTCAAGGTCACTGTGGCTATTTTTAGAAACAATTGTGTCATCGACCTTGCGCCTTCATTTATTGATGGATTTTAGTATTACTTCATACAAATGTTGGGTATGAAATATTTCGAGTGACTTTGACTTTCAGGGTCAGGGGCTGAAGGTCAAGGTCACTGTGGCTATTTTTAGAAAAACTTGGTCATTGCTCTAGTGTCCATATTTACAGATGGATTGAAAGATAACTTCACACAAATGTTTGGTATGATGATATCTCAAGTGACTTTGACTCTCAGATTCCGGGGCTGAAGGTCAAGGTCACTGGCTATTTTTAGAAAAAACTTTTTGATCACTGTAGTGGCAACATTTATGGATGGATTTTAATACAACTTCACACAAATGTTGGGTATGATGATATCTCGAGAGAGTTCAACTTTCAACGTCCGGGGCTGAAGGTCATGGTTGCTGTGACTATTTTTAGAAAAACATTGTCATCGCTTTTGGGCCTTCATTTATCGATGGATTTTAATATAATTTCACACAAATGTTTGGTATGATGATATCTCGAGTGGCTTTGACTTTAAGGGTCAAAGGCTGAAGGTCAAGGTCACTGTGGCTATTTAAAAAAAAAATTGGTCATTGCTTTAGTGTCCACATTTATAGATGGATTTTAAGACAACTTCACACAAATGTTGGGCATGATGATATTTCGATTGTGTTCAACTTTCAGGGTATGGGACTGAAGTTCAAGGTTACTGTGGCTATTTTTAGAAAAACTTTATCATCGCTCTAGTGCCTACATTTATAGATGGATTTTAATGTAACTTCACACAAATATTGGGTACGATAATATCTCAAGTGATTTCAACTTTCATGGTCTAGGGCTCAAGATCAATGTCACTGTGGCTATTTTTAGAAAAACTTTGTCATCACTCTTAAGTACCTATATTTATTGATGGATATATATAATGTCATTTTACACAAATGCTAGGCTACGTTTTTCATATCATTACGCAAACACGCCTACACAAATACATTGCCACCTTTATCGCCGAAAAAATGAAAATTTTATGATGAAAAATTGTGATATTTTTCTTATTTCTGCTCAAAATATAGATTGTGGGCACTCGTTAGAACCGCCTCATCGTGGCGGTTCTAACGAGTATAGATTGTTGGCACTCGTTTGAACCGCCTGATCGAGGTAGTTCTAACGAGTACCCACAATCTATATTTTAGAGCAGAAATAATAAAAATAAGGAACACCCCCGGAAACACCTGTTTTTCTATACAAAAGTGGGGTTCAAGGGGGTCACAATTATATAGGCGTGTTTTCGTGATGTTTTGTCTTGTGCGAGATTTGTATCGTCTGTCATGCCTTGTTATTACTTGGAAGTTTGCAGAATTTTTTTTTATCAAATATAGATTTCTTTTTCTTTCTTTTTTTTTTTACATTGGAAAGGCTTGAAAACAGGAATAGGGGTACTTTTTACTTTTTGGTTCTTTTTCATTTGCTGCAGTAGGTTGGGCTGTTTTACAAAAGAAAATGTTTTGATAACATTTGGCCCCCACAGGCGAGCTATGTTGTCTTCTGACAACTCTTGTATTTAAGTTGCCTCCTCTAGATGCAAGTTTGCACCAAGTTTTGTTATTGGTGCTCTAATAGTTCTTGAGAAATGAATAAGGGTGACAGTTAGGATGGTCGACGGATAACGAACAGAGGAATGAACGGAATACCGCCTCGGAACGGAATACCGAACTCCTATATTGTATCATGCTTAAAGCAGGTGTGAAAACGATGGTTTATACTTCCTTTTGCCTAGTGAGAATATCAACACGGGGGTAATACCATTTTCTATACCTGTGTTGTCGACCGAGCCGGTACTGTGTAAAGCTGCTGTCGACCGAGAACTACGGTTTTCGACCGAGCAGTACGGATGTCGGCGGAGGAGGGTAGTCGATAAATTCGCTGTAAATGTGTTATTTTTGTGTATGTCTGTCCATTTTTGTGGTGTCAAATCGTTTGTGAAATAGTTTGCTGTTGTTTCAAGTGTTTTGGAAGTCTGACTGATAGCCTGTTTTGACCCTGAGCGGAATTAAACGGGAAAATATATAAAATAAGTACTTCCGGGGAAATGCGTGGCTCTTATTCAGTGTCATGGAATATCGAGGACGAAATGATGCAGATACATCATTAACATGCGCGATAACCTTTTATTTGTGTGTCAACATGTCTTTATATGCATCTGTGGAACTGTTTAAAGTTTCATCGATACGGCTGTCGATGAAATGAAAGTTTGCTGGGTCCAGTTGTCGACGTTACTGGGTACGGATGTCGACGAATCAACGAGAGTGTAAGGGACAGATTTACTGGAAATTAACCCCAGTTAAACAATAAAATAACTGTTGCATTCTTCGTCAGGCTTTGTTTGAAATGGCTGATTGATAATAAACTAATAAACTATCGTTGCTTTGGCGTTTTGTTTGTTTGATTTGAGGTTTAACGTCCACGTCAACACCAGAAAGGCCATTTTGGGCGAAAACCTGAGTACCCGGAGAAAAACCACCTGACCCGTTGCAGAACTTGGCATCTCACATGTGACCCGAGTGAGGCTCGAACCACAGCGGTGAGGGACCTAATGATCAAGAGTCAGCGCGCTTAACTACTACGCCACGGTGGCTCGTCACCAATGAGATTGGTCTGTAGGTTTTTAGCTCACCCTAGCCGCAAGCTCAGCAAGTGAGTATCCTCATGCCCTGGCAGCCGTCATCGTCCGTTCACATTCTGCAAACATCTCATCCATCACGAAAACACGCCTATGTAATATTGACCCCCGTAAACCCCACTTTTATATAGTAAAACTGGGGTTTACAGGCGTATATATTATTTTTTCTTATTTCAGCAAAAACAGATTGTGGGTATTCGTTAGAACCGCCTCGTCGAGGCTATTCTAACGAGTGCCCTCAATCTATGTTTAGAGCAGAAATAAGCAAAATTCAGTATTTTCATGCGAAAAGTTTCATATTGAGAGGCGTGTTTATGGGGCGCCGTTTTACTATTTATTCCGTATTTACGGATATCCATAATTATTTATGGATATCCATAATTCGAATTATGGATATCCATAAATCGATGTGAATTAATGATATACATAAATCGACTGATGGATATCCATTATTCGATTTATTGATATCCATAAATCGAATTATGGATATCCATTATTCGGCTGATTTATGGATATCCATAAATCAAATTATGGATATCCATAAATCGAATTATGATCGAAATATGGATATGCATTGATCGAATTATGGATATCCTTAATTCGAATTATGAATATCCATTATTCGGCTGATTTATGGATATCCATAAATCGAATTATGGATAGCCATAATTCTCCTCTGCAAATAAACCTAATGAGTAATGACTGCTCCCTTTGCAAAAAAAAAAAAAAAAAAAATCAACTATTCGCATCAGATTTCCGATTTAGGTGTGTAATAAAAGCCGGGATGGAGGTGGAGGTAATGTCGGTTAGGCTTAATGGTGGCCTGTGGTGTGGGAGTGATATGTTTTTTTTGATTTGAGGTTTAACGTCCCCTTCAATGTTACTTAGGGCATTTTGGAGACGTTGCTTCCAGTTATGTTGGTCATTAAGCCTTCATTGAGATTAGATGACATCTCAATCCCGCCGGCTTCGGTAGCTCAGTCGGATGCGCGTCTGACTGGTGATCAGGAGGAAGCGGGTTCGATACCTGCCGGGGTCGGCAACATTCTTTCGTGGAGATTGATCATGAAATATTTTCTACAGTCAGTTTCTCCCTTCCGCTGATTCAAGAAGGGCAGTTGTCAGTTTCTGGCGAAAGAATGTGCACTGAACGGGTTAACTGCTTACGTATAAGCCTGCCCCGGAAAAGTATGGATAGGTAAACTGACCGGCTCAAAAATGACCTAAATTAGTGTTGACTGTGCCGTTAAACTCAAATACAAACAAACATCTCAATCCCTGTCGCCCATTGAATCGCACGACTTTGTTTGGATAGACTTAGACCTTCTAAACGATTTACCAGTACTCTCAGCTCATGCAGCCAAATATATTTCTCCAAGCCCCAATGGGCGGGGACCAGGAGATATATCTGAATCTGCTTGGTACTCCATACATCTCAAGTAGAGTATTTGTTTGTTTGATTTGAGGTTTAACGTCCCTGTCAACTCTGTAAAGGTCATTTTGGAGACGTTGCTTCCAATTTTGTGGGACTTTTACCCGATCCTTGAGATGAAATGACACCTCAAGCCCTGCCGCCCAAATGAACCAATAGAATTTATTAATATGGACGGGCCGACTCGTACCGCTTTGCCTGGGAAGGCTTAGGTCCTCTAAGCGGTTTACCAGTACTCGTGTGCGGGTCGGTTTCAGCTCTGCGTGGAAGCATCATGCAGCCCATCTATTTCTTCAAGCCCCGATGGGCAGGGGCCGTCAAATAGAGTGTTATATGGATATATGTTAATACTATATATAACGACCATGTGCATTTTTCTCCAGATAGCATGCACGGATTGACGTTTTGGATCATTATAACCTTACGTCCGATTAGGTGCTCAGTCCTCATAGAGGTGATTCCAGAGGGACCGGATGCGTTGGCCGGAATTTCCAGATCTTACGGCTGGTTCCGATATTTAACTGCACACATGGCGGGCGTTCAGCTCATGCCGTCCGTTGCTTTGGAAGCCTTACGGGCTAAAAAGGCTGCACGGCAGATAGGTCCCTTTGACCGGCCATCATCTTCCAGCGATGATGAAGACCTTGAAGCTTTTGAATATTTTTTACAATAAACAATCACGTGTTTGAGGGAGAAACCATTAAACCAAAAGCTTTGGCAGTGATTTATGGATATCCATAATTCGAATTATGGATATCCATAAATCGATCTGAATTATGGATATCCATAAATCGAATTATGGATATCCATAATTCGAATTATGGATATCCATAAATCAGAGGAATAATGGATATCCATAAATCGAATTAAGGATATCCATAATTCGAATTATGGATATCCATAAATCGATCTGAATTAATGATATCCATTAATAGAATTATGGATGTCCATAATTCGATTCATGGATATCCATAATTCGAATTATGGATATCCATTTTTCGGCTGATTTATGGATATCCATAAATCGAATTATGGATATCCATAATTCGATTTATGGATATCTATAAATACGGATTAAATAGTAAAACGGCGCCCCATACGTGTTTTCGTAATGTCTGAAAACCGATTGGCCAATCAAAGCCAATATGTTTTGAACTTCTTTGTTCAGGGGGAATGCTAGTTTGTTCGCCGCATCTGGGTCACATGACCAAGATGGCTACCACACCCATATATGGTTAAACCATTGAAAAGCTTCTCTAGGACCAGTCAAGAAACTTTGTATGTAACAGATAGGACTCCTGGGGCCAGTTTCATCAATAAACATCGTACGATTAATCTTAAATTGTTCTTACGCACTTTTTAAAGAACTGCGTACGTCAGTTTCATCAAAACATCGCAAAGTGTTCGTAAGAGCTAAATTTGCGTTTCACTAAAATATGTCGCAATTTTGAATATGCGCTTAAACAGGGCCACTTATTGTCACATGCGTGATCACGTGCCGTCTTGAAATAGCCGTGTAAAGTAGATAACACGTTTTAAGATTATTGGTCCGGTGGACCTAGATGTATATTCAGTACAAGCAACGTTGAATCAACGTGATTAAACGTTGATTCTTCGTTGTTTCAAACTTGTGTTTCCATTTCATTATCGTAAGATACAGATATTAATTATCTGGACCCATTTCCCACTGTAACAATGGTGAGTTGGTCTGTTTTGTGGACGTCGTGACGTCAGACAAGCGTTGATTTAACGTTGTCATAATGAACCTTTTACAAGCGCGTTTGTCAGTAAATGCGGGGCGGCGGGGTGGGGGTGGAGATTGGGATGGGGATGGGCGGTTCTTCAGCATGAGTGCACGTGTAGTGTTGAGTTGTTTATAATATTAGATAACGTGAGACTTCGCAGAGCATTTTATTACTTTTTCACGCTCATTTCAATAAATTCAGAAATGCAAGAGCATGAATCAAGATACAATTTATCGTATGAACTTAAAACACAGTTTATGCACGATTTTAACACAAAACGTCAATGCATGACGTTGTTTAATAAGGATGCCGCATATAACGTTACCTGACGTAGCCTCTGTAAGTGTTCGTATTTTACGTATATCAGTTTTCAGTTCCGGTTTGTTGTTGGGAATGGTGACAGGTCTATAGCAAATATTTTTTTATCGATTGTTCGTCTGTCAGGCCGTCGAGCCTTTCTTTCGACCCCCGCCCATCGGGGCTTAAAGAAATAGATGCACTGCATGATGCTTCCACGCAGAGCTGAAACCGACCGCACACGAGCCTGCCCAGACAAAGCGGTGCGAGTCGGTCCGTCCATGCTTATAAATATGTTCTATAAAAGGGATATCCTTTGGAAGCAAGGAATACACCACTGAACTTGAAAATATGAAGTGTACAAGTTTTCTGGGCCAGACTAGCTCGTTTCGGCCAATTAGGAATCATCAGTGACCCTTAAATATTTTTAGAATTCCACAATGGAATCAATGATCCCAAAGGACAAGAATATATAAACTACTCTATGATGTTGGGCAGGGAGACTTTTTACGGCCGCCACGCATTCCTAGATACCAGTTGTAGTGACGTTTGATAAACCATATTGGATTCATTGGGCGGCAGGGCTTGAGATGTCATTTCATCTCAGTGTCGGGTAAAAGTCCCACAAAATTGGAAGCAACGTCTCCAAAATGACATAGACAGTGTTGAAGGGGACGTTAAACCTCAAATCAACCAATCAACCAACCAACCAACCGTCCAGCCTTTCAATGAAAAATAAATTCAGTTCATTTGCAACATAGATACTATAGCATGACTGATTTTAAATTCTATAGCTACATGTATACACAATTATACAATTGCCTGCACATAGACGAAATGACAGTACGCAAGACCACGACCCCCTTCCCACGCCGTCGACATTCAAGGTTTTCGTACATACGAACGTACGCCCATGTACGTACGTCCTTCCGCACGGAGTGTACGTACGTGATCCTGTAACCTCGGGTTAAGGCATTGTACCAGGAAGAACCTAAAATTTTAAGAGCTCATATTTTCCAGACTATATGATGAAATGTTGATGGTATGTATAGGTCAAAAGGTTTATTCAGCAATACACTGGCCATGACTTATGACCTCTAGGTCAAGTTATGGACTTAGAAAACTTTAAATGTTGAAATTATTTTTACAAAAGCCTATAATGGATTTGGTTCAGATTTGGTACGATGACAGATATACAAGTTTTATTCAGATACCCGCGCCAGTGCCCATGGCCTCAAGGTCATGGTCACGGACTCATAATTTTCAGCATAATCGCGCCAATGCCCATGACCTCAAGGTCAAGGTCACATACTCAGAATTTTAGTGTCAACGTTTTTTAATGAGAACTCAAATATCCCAACCCATTTAATTGATTTAGTTCGTATTTGATATGACGAAAGATACAGGTCGTTTCTCCGGCTACTCCGTTTAGTTATCGCCCGCATCTGATTAATGATCGGCTCGAAATAAACGAAATAATCTTAAAAGGGCAGGAAAATCAAAACTCAAGGTCAGTGTCACATATGGTAATTTATTTTTTCATGGATTTTGTTCATATCTGGTATGATGATACACACTTTTTTCCAATATTTAAACGCCTTTACCCACACCTACGCCGATATTCTGAAGGAAAGTTTTCCAGCCGAGCAATACTGTTTTTTTTTTCTTTTTTGTTGGCAACATGCTTTTTTTCTTGGTGAGGATGGTCCCTGGGCGGGGGCATATGTGTCTTATTGACAACTCTAGTTTGGTGTGTTAATTTGAGGTACACTGAGTCTTCATTTTAATCAAAAGTCTAATCGCAGATTGTGGGTAATCGTTAGAAACTACCTGAACGCGTTGGTTCTTAAGTCCCCGTCAATGTACATATATTTTAGGCCATCATGGAGACGCTGTGTTACAACGCATAATGTAGTAATGTAGTAATTTCTTCATTTTGATTTTTTTAATACATTATGCGTTGGCATAGTCGACGCGAAATGAAGTAAAAAAATTATTTCATTTCGCGTTGATATGCACCATATCGACGCATAATGAAGTAATGATGGTAGAACATAGCTGTCTTCGAAAAGACTTAGGAAGCAATACAGTTAAATTCCTACAATTTAGACCACATTTGAGACGGTTCAAAAGTGGTCTTTAAGACCACAGTTGAACAGTCCAAAAGACGGTCTTCCACAAAAGCACACTGAAGGTCAAAATCACAAAGAAAATGTAGCTTTAACCTTCCAAATATGCTTTAAAAACAAAATTTGTATTAATTTTAGGTGGTCTTAATAGTGGAATTTCATTGTATTTGATTAAGCCAGTAGAATTAAAATCGTACGCGAAATTGGAAGCAACGTCTCCAAAATGACCTAAATAGTGTTGACGGGGACGTTAAACCTCAAATCAAACAAATCAAACAAAAGACAGGCAGACAGACAGACAGACAGACAGACAGAATGGACAAAAACTATATACCCCCTTGCATACTTCGTATGCCGGGGGTATAAATAGATGGGCTGCACGATGCTTCCACGCAGAGCTGATACCGCCCGTACATGAGTCCTCGTAATCTGCTTAGAAGGTCTAAGCCTGTCCAGGAAAACTGCTGCGAGTCGGCCCATCCATGCATATAAACCCTATTGCTTTTAATTGGACGGCAGCGATTGAGATGTCATTTCATCTCAATATCGGGTAAAAGTCCCATAAAATTTGAAGCAATGTCTCCAAAATGACCTAAATAGTCTTGACGGGAACGTTAAACCTCAAATCAAACAAACAAACTGTTGACGCATAATGAAGTAAAATTAAGTATGCCACCCATCGCCGCAAAATGAAATCATTCTTTCATTTTGCTCAAACCTCTTAGTATCGACGCATAATGAAGTAAAAACGACATTTTATTTCATTTCGCGTCGACTATGCCAACGCATAATGTAGTAAAAATTTCAAAATGAAGAAATTACTACATTACTACATTATGCGTTGTAACAACGCTGCTCCGGATTTTGTGGGGCTTTTACCCGGCATTGAGATGAAGTGACATTATAAACTCTACCGACCAAAGAAACCGCTAAGGTTTAAGGAGCGGTGCCACTCGCACCACTTTTCTTGGGCAGGCTTTTACCTTCTAACCGGTTAACCAGTTATCAAGAGGCGCTTCTAACGAGTACCCTCAATCTCTAAAAAACAACAAAGAAAATCCCCACCCCAAACCCAAACTAAAGATTATAACAAAGGGGTCAGTTTCGAGGATCTTCATTGCATGGGCTTATATAACTATTGGGCGAGATCTGTGAAGGTAAACGAAATGGTGAAACGTACCACCCTTTTTACAATGTTACTCAAGAGCTTTAACCTATGCTGCCCGTATGGTCGTGACATGTCTAAAGTTTAAGACGAAAATTTCAATGTGCGATGTCTAAATATTCATCTCAGAGTTACGACAAAATGTGCGAACATCGCAGATCTTTAACATTTGATGAAACAGGATTTTTGTCGTAAGAACTTCGTACGATCTTTTTAAGACGAAAATACGTCGCAAATGCTTTGATGAAACTGGCCCCAGCACATCATAATTTGTTCAAATGATGATCTTAGGATTACCCCGAACTTATCTCCAGACACGGTCAAATTTTACAACCTATCCTTTTCTATAGGAAAAAAATAAAATGATTATTTTTTCAGAAACTATTACAGCCAGTGAAAGTTGGTAGCCAGCTAATTGAAATTCTTCACGTGTGTGGATTTGGTGAGTGAGTGTTTGAGTTTTACGTCCCACCAACAACTAAGGTCATGTGGAGACGGGACCTCGGTTTAAAGACTCATCCGAAAGTCCGGAGAAGCCAGGGATCGATCCTGCGACCCCTAGTTTTGCAAGGCGAGTAGCGTAACCACTACACCACGGAGGCTTTTGTGTGGATTTGGTACCGATTCCTCACATGTGTGAAGTATTGGTATCAATTATACTCTGTGTGAGAAAATTGTACCAATTCTTCTAATGTGTGAGGAATCGGTACCAGTTCTTTACATGTAAGATACGTGTAATAGTAATGGGTACAAATTCTCCACACCCCATAAACATGGGTCACAGGTGTGACGAATACTTACCATTTCTTTACACGTCAGACTTTGTCAACGAATTTTTCACATGTGTGAGGAATTGATACCAATTCTTCACACCCTATAAAAAGTCGCACTAGTTTTTCACAGGTGTGACGTGACGAAAACTTACCAATTCTTTATACGTTAGAAAATTCAGACATCAAAATTTTTCGAAATTGACCATATGTAAATTTGGGTGTGAAATTTACGAAATGAGAAATTTATGGTTCAACAAAGCCATCCCTAGACATATTGGAAGTGTTGGTGGTGACAGTGACGCAGGTGTGTGGCAAGGTATACTGTCTTCTTCTTCTTCTTCTTCTTCTTCTTCTTCATTAAATCATATTATGCCGATTACTAAATTTCGTTTAAATATACACGTGTAGCTTTTTAAAAAATCTTAGTAAGCCTTCCGTAGACAAGTTTAAGGATACAGCGGTCTTGAACAGTTCTGCGTTGTGTTATCCAGGGTCCGACACTGGCTGCAAAACTGCATCTGGTGAGGAAATCACGACGACCATACTGACATTGACCACCCGTCAGCATTTGTACACCCACAATTCCAAATAACTTATTAGAAACCATATTACCGCTGATAGGTGACTTTTGTTTCAAATACAGCTAAGCACGGGATATGTCAAGACATTGCCCAGTGAAAACCAAGATGTCATCCCCGTTAGGAATGACAAAAAGTCTGTTCTAATATCAACATAGACAACTGATAAACTATCTTAATATGTCTGTACAGTTATCTGGTTATGTTTGTTTGTTTGAGGGAGGTTTAACATTCCCGTCAACACTATTTGGGTCATATTGGAGACGCTGCTTTCAATTTTGTGGGACTTTTACCCGACATTGAGATAAAATGTCATTATATGCACGAACGGTCCAACTCGCACCACTTTGCCTGGACAGGCTAAGACCCACTAAGCGGTTTACCATTACTCATGTACGGTCGATTTCTTCTCAGCGTTAACCATTTATACCTCCTTTACTTAAATATGCACTAAGGGTACTGGTGGGTCGATTGTCGCTGACTATAGGACGGAAAAGTCCTGGACTGTGATTTAAACTGCTTAATTTACCATTGAAATCCGATTTTTAAGTATATAGTGTAGATCTTGATCCGACGCCGCATTCTGTGGCGTCTGGTCTGGGTCTTCACTGTTTGCCAAGCCCAACCTATGATTCCAAGATAACCCTCTCACACAACACTCTGACCTCAGTCACTGCGGCTGTTTTCTATAAAAAAAAAGTTATTCGGACAAGTATGTGATAGTCACGTGGACTGAAGAGCTTTTCTGCTTAGGAATTTTTGGTAGTCGGAAAAGGAGCTCATCACGAAAACACGCCTATATAATTTTGACCCCCTTGAACCCCACTTTTATATAGTGAAACTGAGGTTTACAGGGGTAAAAACCTTATTTTCATATTTCTGCTCATATACATAGATTCTGGGTACTTGTTAGAACCGCGCGTTCACACAATCTATTTTTGAGCGGAAATAAAAAAGTATCAGATATTTTTTTTCTGAAAATTTTCATTTTTGTTTTTAGTGTAAAATTTTCGATTTATTTTAATAAGCATGTTTTCGTAATGTCTGCTGATCAACCCTACTGTTTGTCATGGCATTTGTTGAGAAATATTCGTCTCTGCACATGCGCTTGAAGTTCTGAGCTCAAAACCTAAACAACGGGCCTCCGTGGCCTAGTGGTTAAGAGCGCTGACTCTTGATCATTAGGTCTCTCACCGCTGTGGTTCGAGCCTCGCTCGGGTCACATGTGAGACTCCAAGTGCTGCAACGGAAGGTCAGATGGTTTTTCTCCGGGTACTCCGGTTTTCGCCCACCTCTGGTTAACGATCGGCTCGATATGAGTGAAATAATCTTGAAAGGGCCGTAAAACCAAAAAAAAAATAATAAACATGATTGTTAATATTGACGTAGTCAATATTCAATTTCGTTATGGCCCTTTCAAACAATTTGAAATGTTTAAGCATTTAAACTTCAAGCGCCTGTGATCTTTCCGACATCATTCTTCAACAGCATTTGCACAGACTTAAATGTACAACATTTTTTGCAGTTTAATTTCAATCTGATTTGGCATTTACATGTTCAAGTGTTTACATCAGTGACCAGCCTTGTAGCCTGTTGGGTAAACTAAATATGGGAGAGTTAAGGATGGAGTTATTCTTGGTGATTGTTGCGACTTTAAGACACCAGTTCGCACAAAACATACATTTTTCTTCATGGCTCCCAGTGAAATCTGCCTAATAGTGCAGATTTCAGTAATCATCATAGAATAAATCATGTATTTTAACAGCAGTACATGAAATGTAGTTTTTATATTCGTCGACAGCCGTATCAATCAGACTAGGATACCATCGACGGTCGTATTTCTAATAATCGACATCCGTATCCCGACATTTTTCAAAGGTCTATAAAAACTCCCAGAGTGCATGAATTATGTCAAACCCACGTTGTTGTTGAAGCGTAAATGTAAGATAAAATATATATGGTGTTTTATTGCTTTCCTACTTTTCATAAAGCATTAGATTAATGATATTCTGTGAAAACTGATTTTTTTCGAAAGAACCGGTATTTTATAGTGTTTTTCAGACTCACGACTCTCTATAAGTGAACAGACAATTAACAGCTTGTCTCTTTAAAACACCGACATCGTTTGTAAATGTTTAAACTAACGTTTTTGCCTCTCCAAGTGCATCAAAATTGAAGACCCTCCTCTGTCGACATCCGTACTGCTCGGTCGAAAACCGTATTTCTCGGTCGACAGCAGCTTTACACAGTACCGGCTCGGTCGACAACACAGGTATAGAAAATGGTATTACCCCCCGTGATCAAGCACATTACGAAAACACGCCTATACAAATACATTGCCATTTTTTTGGCCAAATTATAGAAATTTTAAGATGAAAAATTGTCATATTTTTCTTATTTCTGCTCAAAATATACATTGTGGGTACTCGTAAGAACCGACTCATCGAGGCGGTTCTATCGAGTACGCACAATCTCTCTCTCTCTCTCTCTCTCTCTCTCTCTCTCTCTCTCTCTCTCTCTCTCTCTCTATATATATATATATATATATATATATATATATATATATATATATATATATATATATATATATATATATATATATATATATATATTTTGATTTGAGGTTTAACGTCCCCGTCAACAGAGTATAGGTCATTTTGGAGACGTTGCTTCCAATTTTGTGGGACTTTTACCCGACATTGAGATGAAATGACTTCTCAAGCCCTGTCGCCCAATGAAACCAATAGGGTTTATAAGCATGGACGGTCCGACTCGCACCGCGGTTCCTGGACAGGCTTAGATCCTTTAAGCGGTTTACCAGTAATAATGTGCGGACGGTTTCAGCTCTGCGTGGAAGCATCATGCAGCCCATCATTTTCTTCAAGCCCCGATGGGCGGGGGCGGACAATCTATATTTTAGAGCAGAAATAAGAAAATAAGGTATACCCCCCGGAAACCCGAGTTTTACTATATAAAAGTTGGGTTCAAGACGGTCAAAATTATATAGGTGTGTTTGCGTGAAAACAGCAGTTCCTTGAATACCAGGGTTTGTTATCTGTGTTCAACGGAGCTGTATAACTCGCGTTTTACTGCATGATAACGAGTGGTTAAGCTACTCGCCTCACAAACCAGGTTCGATCCCTGGCTTCTCCGGCGGACTTTCAGATGAGTCTTTAAACCGAGTCACCACCTCCATATGTCACCACAATCTTGTACGCTATAATACAGTGATGGGTATGAATCGGTTTAAAGATGGTTCCCCAAAAATTGTAGACACATGACATGATTATAGTAATTATGAGATAAGATCGGCAGGGCGAGGCATTTCAAATGTGGCAATAAATGTCAAATTTCCGAGTCCACAATATGATTTGGTGGACTGCTTTTCGCATGCCTTTTGCTATTTACACCATAGCTTTGTTTAACAGTTTAATTCACATAATCGACCGGTCCCGATAGCTCAGTTGGTAGAGTGTCCGCTCCGGGGAACGGGAGGTCACGGGTTCGATCCCGGGCCGCGTCATACCAAAGTCGTTAAAATGGTACTAGCTGCTCCTCGCTTGGCACTCAGATTTACGGGGTAGAGCTAGGACTGGTCGACCCAGTGTCAGGATAATGTGACTGGGTGTGGTATCATGTAATGTGTCTGGGACATGATACTTCAGTGAGGCAGCACTAGAAAAGTGAGCATTGAGCTCCCTGTCGCAACCAGACACCGTCGTGATATGACTGAAAAATTGTTGAAAGCGACGTTAAACCCGAATTCACACACACACACACACACACACACACACACACACACACACACACACACACACACACACACACACACACACACACACACACACACACACATAATCGGGTAATTGTTAGTAGAAGTAGTTTGTTTGTATAGTAGTAGTTGTAGTAGTAGTAGTAGAACAAGAAATAGTAAGTTTAGTCCAAATTACTAAACACAATGAATCACGAAAACACGCCTATATAATTTTGACCCCCTTGGACCCCACTTTTATATAATAAAACTGGGGTTTACAGGGGTAAACCTTATTTTTCTTATTTCTGCTCAAAAAACATAGATTGTGAGTACTCGTTAGAATCGCCTCGCTGAGGCGGTTCTAACGAGTACCAATAATCTATATTTTGAGCAGATATAAGAAAAACATCACAATTTTTCAGCGGTTCTAACGAGTATCCACAATCTATATTTTGAGCAGAAATAAGAAAAACATCACAATTTTTCAGCTTAAAATTTTCCTTTTGTGGCGGTAAAGTTTACAATATTATTTGTAAAGGCGTGATTTCGTGATGAGTACAGGATACACAATCGTTCAAGCGGTTCTAACGAGTACCCACAATCCATATTTTGAGCAGAAATAAGAAAAAAAATCACAATTTTTCATTTTAAAATTTTAATTTTTTCGGCGATTAAGGTTCCAATGTATTTGTATAGGCGAGTTTTCATAGGAATGGTTTTGAATCCTTTGAAATCAAGGACTACAATACCGAAGTGAAAATCATTGAGTGTACAACATCTTTCTGGGACAGACTAGCTAGTTTCGGCCAATTAGGCCTCATCAGTGACCCTAACCGTGCAGAATTGCGAAACTTGCCGAGCAATTTTACACGTGTTCTCGAAACCGAGCCTGACAAACTTATCGCCTGGCAGGCCCCGAGGTATTAAAACCTTTTTTCGTGCTCAACTCAGCTGAGCATGAAACTTGTGGTGCTCATAAAAATTAAAATACTAAGAAGTTGGGCGATTTTTCTTTCTCAGATAGCAGAGAATGTTATTTGTCCTGCTCACAAATTTTAAAATACCAACAATTGTTGGCATTTTAAAATTTGTGAACAGGACAAATTTCATGCTCAAGTGAGTTGAGCATGAAAAAAATTTTATAACCTCGGGGCCTGGTATTTTCTGTTAGGGACTCAAGGGCGAACTCCTGTCATAAAACGCAAGAAATCCTATTTCATTATCTTTAGATGCCACAAACTAGACCCATAGAAGCGATTTACAAAAGCGGACGCACCAAAGCAATCAAACTATGCCACCCAGAACAGCACTGGTTAAAAAAGTACAAGGATGTGTGTAACTTGACGGAAGACAATGGCGGGATGTCCTGGTATTGCGGGGACCCGCAGAAGAAGGGTCTTGCCTGCAAAGACTGGTCATTTACTAAATATGGTACGCCGTTTGGAAGACTCCCGTTGACTACAGCTGAGAGACAGCTCTTTGGGTAATTTTGTGGTACCCATAATTTTCAATTTCCTAATGAACGTTGAATGTTTAAGTATGTGCGCATGCGCGCTTGTCGTTATTTGCGTTTATATCATTCTGTTAATTTGTGCTGTGCCGGTGTAGCGTGAGATCATTTAACCTGTGAGATACTAAATACCAAGACATATCTGCGCATGCGCAAGAAGGCCGTAAGAAATGTCATACATTTCCTGTTAGCCCCTGCCCTTTTCATCTTGAGCCTATATTTAACAAGAGGCCCATGGGCCACTACGCTCGCCAGAGGTCATGTAGTTAACACCATATACAGGCAAGGTGTCCATCTTGGTCATGTGACAACAATACCACAAATAATGTTCAATTGCCTCATCCCCATATAGGCTTTTAATGTAATTTGGTTTCAATCATCATAGCTCTTTTACTGGAGAAGAAGATAAAAATACTGAATCTGAGCTATCCAAGACAAAAGTCAGTAATGACCTTGACCTTTGGAATTGATTAACTTCCATTCATCTGATTGTAAATAATATTTATGATGGATCCGGCTGCCATGCAATCAGTAAAATCCACTGTCTTGCTCTTTTTCGATACAAATGTCTAAGTGACCAAATTTTACCTTGAGGTAAAACAGGTCAAGGTCAGCTAAAGGTCATCGGTTGAATAAATTTGGTAGGGACTGAGTCCCCAATGCTGCATACCAAATTTCAAGGTCATCGGCTATTTGGTTCCTGAGAAGAAAATTCTTAAAATATTTTACCATATATGAGCATGGCAGCCACATTGGTCAGGTGACCCAGTCCTTACAAACAAATTTCATTTCCCCTACCCATAGAGGCTCCAAATGTAATTTGGTTTCAATCATCCCACCAGTTTAAGTGATGAAGAAGATAGAAAAAAATAACTGAATCTGAGGCATCCAGGATAAAGGTCAGTAAATGACCTTGACCTTTGGAATTGATAAACTTCCATTCAGCTAACTGCAAATATCATTTTTGATGTCACAGCCTACCAGGCAATCAGAAATATCCACTTTTTTGCCTTTTTTCCATACAAATGTCTAAGTGACCAAATTTGACCTTGACATAAAACAGGTCAAGGTCAAACAAAAGTCATCATTTGAACCGATTTGGTAGGGCCAGAGTCCCTGATGCTGCATACCAAGTTTCAAGATCATCAACCATTCGGTTTTTGAGCAGAGGATATTCAAAGGTTTTTAACCATATATGGGCATGGTGGCCATATTGGTCATGTGACCCAGTCCTCACAAACAAACTTTCGTTCCACCATACCATAGAGACTCCACATGTAATTTGGTTTCAATTGGCCCAGTAATATAAGTGAAGAAGAAGATGAAAATACTGAATCTGAGCCGTCCTGGACAAAGGTCGGGAAATGACCTTGACCTTTGGAACTTATAAACTTCCATTCAGCTGATTGCAAATACCATTTCTGATGCCACTAGCTACCATGCAATCAGAAAAATCCACTGTTTTGCCTTTTTCCATACAAATGTCTAAGTGACCAAATTTGACCTTGACATAAAACAGGTCAAGGTCAACCGAAGGTCATAATTTGTATAAACTTGGTGGGGCCCGAGTCCCCGATGCTGCATACCAAGTTTCAAGATCATCACCCATTCGGTTCTTGAGAAGAAGATTTTTAAAGGTTTTTAACCATATATGGGCATGGCGGCCATATTGGTCATGTGACCCCATCCTCACGTACAAACTTTCGTTCCCCAATTCCATAGAGGCTCCATATGTAATTTGGTTTCAATTGACCGAGTAGTTTAAGTGAAGAAGAAGATGAAAATACTGAATCTAAGCGGTCCTGGACAAAGGTCGGGAAATAACCTTGACCTTTGGAACTTATAAACTTCCATTCAGCTGATTGCAAATACCATTTCTGATGCCACTAGCTACCATGCAATCAGAATAATCCACTGTTTTGCTTTTTTTTCCATACAAATGTCTAAGTGACCAAATTTGACCTTGACGTAAAACAGGTCAAGGTCAACCAAAGGTCATAATTTGAACAAACTTGGTAGGGCCCGAGTTCTCACGTACAAACTTTCGTTCCCCCGTTCCATAGAGGCTCCATATGTAATTTGGTTTCAATTGGCCGAGTAATTTAAGTGAAGAAGAAGATGAAAATACTGAATCTGAGCCGTCCTGGACAAAGGTCGGGAAATTACCTTGACCTTTGGAACTTATAAACTTCCATTCAGCTGATTGCAAATACAATTTCTGATGCCACTAGCTACCATGCAATCAGAAAAATCCACTGTTTTGCCTTTTTTCCATACAAATGTCTAAGTGACCAAATTTGACCTTGATGTAAAACAGGTCAAGGTCAACCGAAGGTCATAATTTGAACAAACTTGGTAGGGCCCGAGTCCCCGATGCTGCATACCAAGTTTCAAGATCATCACCCATTCGGTTCTTGAGAAGAAGAGTTTTAAAGCTTTTAAACCATATATGGGCATGGCGGCCATATTGGTCATGTGACCCCATCCTCACGTACAAACTTTCGTTCCCCAATTCCATAGAGGCTCCATATGTAATTTGGTTTCAATTGACCGAGTAGTTTAAGTGAAGAAGAAGATGAAAATACTGAATCTAAGCGGTCCTGGACAAAGGTCGGGAAATAACCTTGACCTTTGGAACTTATAAACTTCCATTCAGCTGATTGCAAATACCATTTCTGATGCCACTAGCTACCATGCAATCAGAATAATCCACTGTTTTGCTTTTTTTTCCATACAAATGTCTAAGTGACCAAATTTGACCTTGACGTAAAACAGGTCAAGGTCAACCAAAGGTCATAATTTGAACAAACTTGGTAGGGCCCGAGTCCCCGATGCTGCATACCAAGTTTCAAGATCATCACCCATTCGGTTCTTGAGAAGAAGATTTTTAAAGGTTTTTAACCATATATGGGCACGGCGGCCATATTGGTCATGTGACCCCATCCTCACGTACAAACTTTCGTTCCCCCATTCCATAGAGGCTCCATATGTAATTTGGTTTCAATTGGCCAAGTAGTTTAAGTGAAGAAGAAGATGAAAATACTGAATCTGATCCGTCCTGGACAAAGGTCGGGAAATGACCTTGACCTTTGGAACTTGTAAACTTCCATTCAGCTGATTTCAAATACCATTTCTGATGCCACTAGCTACCATGCAATCAGAAAAATCCACTGTTTTGCTTTTTTTCCATACAAATGTCTAAGTGACCAAATTTGACCTTGACGTAAAACAGGTCAAGGTCAACCAAAGGTCATAATTTGAACAAATTTGGTAGGGTCCGAGTCCCCGATGCTGCATACCAAGTTTCAAGATCATCACCCATTCGGTTCTTGAGAAGAAGATTTTTAAAGGTTTTTACCATATATGGGCATGGCGGCCATCTTGGTCATGTGACCCAGTTTTCACGACCAAACTTTCGTTCCCCCTTCCCACAGAGGCTCCACATGTAATTTGGTTTAAATTGGCCAAGTAGTTTCAGAGGAGAAGTCATTTGAAAATGTTGACGCAGACGCAGACGCGGACGCGGACGACGGACGGCGGATCACTGCCTATACTATAAGCTCCCCCGGAGGCTTCGGCTCTGGTGAGCTAAAAATTCTGAAGAAACCTGCTTACATTACGAGCTTTAAATGGAACACTATTTATTACAAGCTGTATTTATTTAGGAAGGGCTTTTTGCAGTCAACTGCAAATAGCCAAAATACGTTAAAATGGCTATTTGCAGTCAACTGGAAATAGGCAAAACACTGTCTATAAAAGTCATTCTGTATTCCGGCAATAGACATATGCGCCTATCGAAGACTCAGATCAGGCTGCGCACATTCGCTGAGTCTATATCCATAGTCTTCGTTTTGCGCTCTTAAGTGTGTGAGGGACATAGAGGATATTTGATTTTTTTAGTGCAAAATCTAATTTTATTTTACCGAATGAACACCTAAACCAGTATTTTCACGAGTGGCGTAACCACGAGTGAAAATACCAGTTTTGGTGTTCATGAGTGAAATTAAAATTGATCTTACACTGAAAAAATCAAATTTTCTGTTTCTTGCATGCTTCAAAACGGCAATATTTAGCTTCACTAATCGCGACACTCACCCTCAGAGAAAACTAACTTTGTTCCTGGTCGTTTCGCGTCAATTTAGTGGTGTCCAACGTATTTTCTAGTATTGTATTTGGTGTAAACTAAAAGTTTGCATCTGAGAAATAGCCTGGAATAGCATTTTTATGAATGGTTACTGGAATAAGTGAGATATTAGTTTCCCAAAGAAGGCGCAGACAGATCTAACGTCGCGCAACAAAATACGTGACGTCAGGGTCGGAATGACGTCATTAACGTCCAAGCGATTTTGAAAGAAAATTACCTTTGAAAATGGTCAATTTTTAAGCATTGTCCTATCTAAGAAACATTATATTTTCACATAAACATAAATTATAGTCTGTGTCCTAGAAACAACGAGGAGTAGTCCCATCCCTCCCCATCCCCCAACAAAACAAATTGTCATGATAACATTATATCCTCCGTTGTTTTATGCCCCAAATTTTTGCCGGCCTCGGTAGCTCAAGCAGATGCGCGTCTAACTGGTGATCGGGAGGACGCGGGTTCGACATCTGCCGGGGTTGGCAACATATGTTCGTGGAGATTGGTCATGAAATCGTTTCAACGGTCATACTCTCCCTTCCGATGATTCAAGAAGGGCAGTTGTCAGTTTCTGGCGAAAGAATGTACACTGTACTGGTTAACGGCTTACGTATAAGCCTGCCAAGTAAAAGTGTGGATAGGTAAACCACGTATAAGACTGCCAAGGAAAAGTGTGGATAGGTAAACTGGCCGGCTAAAATTTGACCTTAAATAATGTTGATAGGGACGTTAAACTCCAATACAAACAAATACAAACAATACCCCACCAAACGTCCATACTGACAGTGTGTGTGGCATACATAATCAGTAATTTCCCCAGGTTTTGTTCGTATTGGAGTTAAATGGTCAAGTCATTTTGAGGTCATTTTTGAGCATGTCATTTCTGATATTTCTGACATTTTTAGGTTTCTGCACAAAACATTGATTGTCGGCGGTTCTAATGACTACTCAAAATCTGTTTTTGAGCAGAAATAAGGATGACATAATAATGTATATAGAGGATCTTACATGAGTGTTCATGTATTATTGAATTTATTAAACGAGTTGAAGAAAAGGGATGAAATGCGAGGCTTTGCCGAGCATTTTATCCTTTTTCCTCATCATTTGCCGAGCATTTTATCCTTTTTCCTCAACGAGTTTAATAAATTCAATAATACATGGACACGAATGCAAGATTCTATTTATCATTTGACATTTAAAACGCATTTTAATCACGATTGTTTCACAAAAATGTCAATAGTCCGTCATTAGTAAACGCGACGTCGTTAAGGACGTCGTACAAGTAACGTTACGGGACATATGTAGCTAATTTGCATATTTAATCCACTAGTGGATTAGCGAAAATAATACATGGCGTTATATCGCTCTCAGACGCGACGTCATATGATAAAACCCTGTAAACCCCAGTGTTACGATATAAAAGTGAGTCGGCCTAAAGTAGTGTTGACTTGGCCGTTAAACTCCAATACAAACAAGCAAGCGATATAAAAGGGAGGTTTAAAGGCCAGGCTACACTGTAGAACAAGATGGAGACAATGCTTGTTTTATGGAACTCCCAGGGCTCACACGGTAGAGCTTGATAGCTACAACATGAGCATCCTTATTATAAATCCCACTTATTATCCTGTCTAACAAGCATACTGTATACCGCTGATGTAGATGGAATAACTATTAAAACTTGTCCTGCTGAATAAATTAATTTTGCCACATACGATTCTGAATATCTACCAACCAAAGTATTTGATATTGTGTATTCATTCAATTCACAAGCCAAATTGCCAACACTGTAGATCCTGATCAGGGAAGCCATCTGATCTGGATCTACAGTGTATGCTGAGCAAGGCATAGTCATGTTCAACAGGCTAAAGGTTAACAGGGGTCAGTGTATATTTGTAATTTGTGGCCTACATCTTTCTTTGAAAGTCAGAATGACTGATATCTAATAATCACATTTTCAACCTAGGTCATGACCCCATGACCTGAATTTTCATTGGCCAAAATACTTGCCCTTGAAAAAAGTTGTCTTATCAAGCTGTATGAAATGGAACATGTTCTATTCCAAAATGTGTAGTATCCATCTCCAAAACGTTGTATGTATCAAAGTTTCCATCACGAAAACACGCCTATATAATTTTGACCCCCTTGAACCCCAATTTTATATTGTAAAACTGGGGTTTACAGGGGTAAAACTTATTTTTCTTATTTCTGCTCTAAAATATAGATTGTGAGTACTCGTTAGAATCGCCTCGATGAGGCGGTTCTAACGAGTACCCACAATCTATATTTTGAGCAGAAATAAGAAAAACATCACATTTTTTCAGCTTAAAATTTTCCTTTTGTGGCGGTAAAGTTTACGATGTTATTTGTATAGGCGTGTTTTCGTAATGAGTACAGGATACACAATCTTTCAAGCTTTATGTTAAAAATGTATCGTGTAGGGAGGGCTTAAAAAGGTCAAAATTATAAAGGTGTGTTTTCATGATGAAGATAGGACACTCAACTTTAGGCTTTACTACACCTAGTCTAGTGCTTTACTACACTAGTATAGTACTGAAAACAGAACGATGAACACGAATTTAAGAACTACGAGTCATTGTGTGGATTGAAAATTCTTTACGAAACACAACTTTGAACCTTTAATGGCGACTTTTCCTGTGTAAAATACATTTTCTTGCACACCAGTAAGGGGATCCCGGATTTAACCCTGGGATAGAAATTCTTATCCTACCCAGGTTATCCTACCCAGGGATAGGATAAAAATAGAGAATTTCACGTGTTTGTTGTGCACTAGTTGAATAGGACGTCACGTACGCCGTCGTTAAGTTTGACGTAACTGCATGTTCAGTGACGTCAAAACGCTGCATTGTCATCAAAATATGGAGGATGTCGACAATCGAAGTGACTACATATTAGAAAAAATCTACAGTCAGAAATAAAAGGCATGCAAGAAAAAGAAACTTACATAGTTGTGAGGGGTCCCTCCCTCGGGACCACTGTCCGGCATCACTCGGCAAGCCTCGTGATGCCGGCCAGTGACCTCGGAACGGACTTTTCTATCCACTCTTCTCACCCATGTAAGATTTTTATATCCTAGTCATTTGAAATCATTATTTTGGCAATATTTGAGGATCACTGTCCTGTTTGAAACAAAAACTAAAAAGAAAAAGAAAACCCTAAGTAGACCTTGCTTCCAAACGAGAACTGTTTTAGAACGTCATAAACTTCACTACAGCTGCTGTTAAGGTAAAGTCCGGTGGCAACAAAAAAACAAAAAAAAAACACTTGCTGTGGAATTCTGAAAATATTTGAGGGTCAATGAAGAGGCCAAATTGGCCGAAACTCTCTATTCGGGCTCAGAAAAAAAAAAACTTTGACTCTTCTCAGTTTTCAGTTCTCAATTCTGTGATACGTCCTTGCTCCCAAAGGATATCCTTTCCATAGAACACATATTTCACGCCTCTAGAACTAGCATTTATCAGATTTTGTTTTATTTGTGTACCTGTCATAAATTGTTTGTGCTCGTCATAACTTCCTCTAACTCGCCCCCGCCCATCGGGGCTTGAAGAAATATATGGGCTGCATGATGCTTCCACGCAGAGCTGAATCCGACCCGCACACTAGTACTGGTAAACCGCTTAGAGGATCTAGTCCTGCCCAGGCAAAGCGGTGCGCACAAGTCGGACCGTCCATGCTTATAAACCCTATTGGTTTCATTGGACGACAGGGTTTGAGATGTCATTTCATTTCAATGTCGGGTAAAAGTCCCACAAAAATGGAAGCAACGTCTCCAAAATGACCTTTACAGTGTTGACGGGGACGCTAAACCTCAAATCAAACAAACAAAACTTCCTCTAACAAGAAACCACAGTCTACGAAAGAAGATGGAATGAAAGACCTGATACATAAGCTTAATAGCCCCATTTAGTGGGGCAGGTAAAACTAGAATGTCTGACTGCGGTATAAATAAATAAATAAATACTTATTCCACAAAGGATACCAATAAATGATATGTCTTTATTTCTTTTTTCAAGGAAAGATTGGGGGTACTTCCATGGAATAAAAGTGGAAATAAAAGGTAAAGCTTTGTTTCACATTCAAATTCTAGCTTTCTGTTTTTGTATGTCACATATCATCACGAAAACACGCCTATATAATTCGGACCCCTTAAAATCTGACTTTTATATTGTAAAAATGGGGTTTACAGGGGAATATATTATACACATAGATTATGGGTACTCGTTAGAGCCGCCTCGTCGAGGCGGTTCTAAGGAGTACCCAACAATCTATGTTTTGAGCAGCAATACGAAAAATATGAGAATTTTCCATTTGAACATTTTCATTTTTGGTGCTAAAATTTTCAATATATTTGAAAAGGTGTCACGTTTTCGTAATAGCCAGTGAAACGCCAATGACACGAGCGCCGGTGACCCATTGTTACCATTACTGAATCTGTTAACAATTCTTCCAATAGCTGTAGATAAAACAAATATTATAAGTAATTCGTTTTGTTTGAATTGATGTTTAACGCCCCCGCCAACACTATTTTGGTCATTTTGAAAACAATTTTGTGGGAATTTTACCCGACATTGAGATGAAATGACATCTCAATTCCTGCCACCCAATGAAATCAATAGGGTGTAAATGAATGGATGGTCCGACTTGTACCACTTTACCTGGGCAGGCTTAGGCCCTCGAAGCAGTTTACTAGTACTCATGTGCGGTCGGTTTCAGGTCTGCGTGGAAGCATTGTGCAGCCCAATCTATGTCTCTACGCCCCGATGTGCGGTGGCATTTTTGACGTTTACTCGCAGGTACACATAACATACACTCCCTGTTTGCAGGATGAAAGCCTACACAGTAATCATGTAATTACAGTATGGATCTCTAACCTGCACAGAGGAGAAGGGGTGGGTATGTGTATGTGGGGGGGGGGGGGGCTCAAGTTAACGTCTTGATCCGAAGGACGGTGCTATTTGTGGCATTCATCCCTACAAATGGCGGCAATGGAGCCTGTTCAGACACCGAATTTTATTGCTGCCGCCGGATATCAAATCGGGGGCCTCTAGCATCAGAGGCAAGTGATACCACGCTCCGGGGCTGAGTCTCTAAGCAATTCTTCCCGTGGCTGTAGATAACAAATATCATTTATAAGCTATTTTAATTCTTGACGAGGAACATGGGATCACATTACCCCCATCCCCACCCCCACCCCTGAGAGCGATATTTGCCTGATCTATTAGGTTAGGAACCCGGGAAGGGACATTTCTTTTCCATGATCCAGCAGAACAGAAAATAAAGGTTCCTTTTAAAAGGAAAGGCTTGCCTGGTTTTAGGGGTACTGTTCCTGGTATAAATGTAGCCATATTGCCGCCACATGGATGTACGAGTTGATGTAGATGAAAGTACTGGTGAGGAAGCAAGTTGCACTGTTCTTGTTAATGGGACATAGACTTTTGATGCAGTGTACTCAAAGGCAATATCTGGTTTATCCACACATTGGAATGGACAAACCCATGAGGTGTTAATTTTCTATGTGGCACTACCCTGACATTTATTGGAAGAAATATTTCAATGTTAAGGTAACTGAGGCATTGACATGTGACCCAATGATCACATTCTCACTTTTGACCAACTATGATAGTAAGGGATCATTGTGATGACCCTGTTTTATTGAAATTTGCTCAGTAGTATCTGAATAGTAGTTGGAAGAAGACATTGTTAACAGACAGACAGGAGGAATAATGGACTTATGGAGCACGGACGATATGCGATTTGGCAATTAGAAATGGACAAACAAAAACAAATAAATGTCCCTAACAGATTTATGAGAGACAATAATGTGGTAGTACACATCATGCATACTGTTTGTTTTGCTAGGTTTTACGCCCGTTCAACAATATTTCAGTCATATACAGGCGGGTAGTTTCCTAACCATCGTTCCTGGAAAGTACCAATACTAGACTCTGATCCTCGGACACAAACTACCAAATGTTCTCACATAAACGATCATGGCCGGTAGTGGGGCTCGAACCCATGACCCTACAGTGATTACAAGTCAGCGACCTTAATCACTGGACCACGGAGGCGGTCTTCCATACATACTGAGTATACATTCATGTCATGTGGCCAGTCAACATGTAATTGTTAGGTGACGACACACATATACATACAAGGGAGTATAAGATTCTAAAATCAATCCAGGAATAAGAAAGATATTGATCGGACACGATACAAAAGACGTTTTTTTTACCTTTCACCTCTTAGTATGACCTTGAGGTACGGACCTGGGTCTTGCGCGTGACACACTGTCACATTATGGTTAATATTTCTGCTAAGTAATATTTAAATCCATCCAGGTATAAGAAAGTTATAGATTGGACACAATAAAAAAGACGCCTTTTTGACCTTTTATCTCTAAGTATGACCTTGACCTTTACGGTACGGCTGTGGGTCTTGCGCGAGATACTCCGTCACATTATGGTTAACATTTCTGCCTAGTAATATTTAAATCCATCCAGGAATAACAAAGTTATTGATTGGACACGACAAAGACTTTTTTTGACCTTTAACCTCTAAGTATGACCTTGACCTTCTGCCAAGTATATATTTAAATCCATCCAAGAATAAGAAAGTTATGGAGGATAAAAAAATTGTGGACGGACAGACAGACGAACGGACAGAGTGATTACTATAGAGCACCCACACTTTCAGTGCGGGGCCCTAATAAGTTTGTACATATACATTATGATTCAGTGGAGGTTTCAGGCAGGTAAATCATAATTTTCAGTAAATGCAATTATTCTAATTTTCACATGAAATTATTCAGTTTCATTCGTGCAGGTAATTGAAAATGTGGAAAGTAAAATATTCACCTTTATGTCCAATATGTACTCGCACATGTTATTGAAGGTAAACTGTATTGATGGTAGTGCTGAGTAGACCGTGGCCTAGTGGATAAATTCGCTTCGGTGTTTAGTTAAACTTTCGCACAGAAACGATAGCTCTGTCACTAGACCATCTCTCACTAAACTGGTACCCTGTATTCTATTAAAATATGCGAAAGCTATTGAGCTATAGGGTGAGGGAACCAGAACACCGGAAAAAGCTGACTGTATCTCTAATTTTTGTTTAAAACAACACCTGAGGATCAAAAATAACATAGAAAGAGAAGTCTAAAACCGGAACCACTTTTCCAATCTAACTGGCTTGCAGCCGTCGCTGCAAGCCAATAAGACAATAATATTAGAGTGGTAACGAAAACAAGAAATATGTCGTTTAAACGGAATATTTCTTGTTTTCTTTTCCACTCTGAAAAAAGTAGAATGGAATTTAATGGAAATTAATGGGATTTAAAACAATTCAATAAGAATGGAACAGAAACCAAGAATATGTCGTTTGAATGACATATTTCTTGTTTTCTGTTCCACTCTGAAAAAAGGTAGAGGGGGATTTAAAACACAATAAAATAAGAATGGAAAAGAAAACGAAAAAAAGGTCGTTTAAACGACATATTATTGTTTTCCGTTCCACATTGAAATAGATTGAGTGAGTGAGTGTTTGAGTTTTACGACCCACCAACAGTTAAGGTCATACGCAGACGGGACCTCGGTTTGAAGACTCATCCGAAAATCTGGAGATCGATCCTGCGATCCCTGGTTTACAAGGCGAGTTGCGTAACCACTGCACTACGGGGGCTTCGAAGAGTGGAATATAAAACAATAAACATATCGTTTAATCGACATCACCTTATATTGTTTGGTTAAGTGAGTGACTGTTTGAGTTTTACGTCTCACTAACAGCTAAGGTCATACGGAGACGGGACCTCGGTTTAAAGACTCGTCCGAAAGTCTGGAGAAGCCCGGGATCGATCCTGCGACCCCTTGTTTACAAGGCGAGTAGCGTAACCACTGCGCCACAGAGGCTTCTACGTTGTTTGGTTAAAGATCTCGTTCTTTTTACACAATATGTCGTTTAAACGATATAATCATAGCCTTCCTTTGATTGCAAAAATTTAAAATTGTTCTTGCCTGAAATCAAAAGACCCACTCTTTCACACTGGTAAAGGCAAGCGCGCAGGGTAAGAAACAAACGCACAGGATAAGGAAATTTTTTCCGCTCAGGATAAGCAAGAAAATGGCGGAATCGGCATTACATGTGCAGGTTTGTTGTTGTTCTAGATCTCGTGTTATGGTTACTAATCAATACGGCTCTTCACATTAGCTTCACGGAAGACACATATTATTCACAAATTTATCTTCGATGGTAAGAATTCGACATTTACAGCCAGTCAAACGGAGAACCGGACACAGTGGAGCTACTCAACCACGCAATCTCATTATTTTACACGAAACGCTCTTCAGGAAAGATGGCATGCACTTTTTTATTGGTTGTAGACGTACATATGATAAATCGGACTGTTGCAAATAGATTTAAGGAAAATTGGAAATTGGAAGGCCCATAGTGAGAAACCCTAGTTCTTTTTTCAATACAACGCCCACGGGCAAGGAAATGGATACAACGCTAATGATCAGACACAAAAGTTTCCGGGGAAACTGGTAGTTGTATGGCCGTAGCACTAGCAAATTTCCATTTCAGATTAGATTATGCTATTAATAAGTAATCCTACATAGTTTCAAGCACCAGTTGTGACCTTTTGGGAACGTTTAAAGTTTGTTAGCCTAGTCTTGGCATGACTTTTTATTGGTTGTAGTCACACATATGATAAATCGGACTGTTGCAAAAACGATTTAAGGAAAATTGGAAATTGGAAGGCCCACAGTGAGAAATCCTAATTCTTTTTTCAATACAACGCCCACGGTCAAGGAAATGGGTACAGCGCTAATGATAAGACATAAAAGTTTCCGGGGAAAATGGTAGTTGTATGGTCGTAGCACTAGCAAATTTCCATTTCAGATTAGATTATGATATTAATAAGTAGTCCTACATAGTTTAAAGCACCAGTTGTGACCTTTTGGAAACGTTTAAAGTTTGTTAGCCTAGTCTTGGCATGTGCATTGCTCTGGTTCTAGCAATATAATACCCCCTCCCTCCTATGAATCTAGGACGATGTGGCCGGGGACATTTGACCTAGGACAATATATACGCCCTAAGGCAATTTAGCCAGCAAAAAATATTGGGTAGGACAATTTGGCCAGGTTAATATAACGTCCAGTTCAAATGGACAATTTATTGTTTTTGGTTTGTTTTCAGTAATGCTTGTGGAAGGAACATTTTAAAGAAGATTTTAATCAAAATCAATTAGAATTTTTTTTATGTTTTTAAACTATATCTTTAAGCCTGTGATATTATGACTGGGCAAAATCGTTAGTAGGAAAGACATAATAATTGATAACTATACAAAAATAAAATAGATACATTTAATGATTTTGTTTAAACTTGTTGGAAGACAAGATCTTCAGGCTGACTGATTTGTTGACTGGTCATGTTTCCTTGCTTTCTTAATTACCCTTTTCACACTTAAATTGTTGGTTTTGTTTGTTTGTGTATACATTGTGATATTTGTCATTAACTCTTAACGGGGACCCACAAAATATATTTAGGATTTTGTAAAAATAACCTTTGTTAGGATGTGTTCCAGAGATAATTTGGGATAAACTTCCTTATTTCTTGTCAATAGTATATGTTGTGGCAGTACGTTATAATCGCCTCGGATGAGGCAACAGTTTACTCTGTACCCACAACAATGTTTTGAATAATGTTTGCAAACAGTGTGGATCAAGACCACTCTGCACACACAAGTTTGAATGAAATAGACACAATTTAGTTTGACTGTACATTAAATGAACTGAAGGTATCTGAGTATTTTCTGTTTTGTTTCATTTTTGCCTCCCCTATCTCTCTAGGCCGGCCTCGGTAGCTCAGTCGGGTGCGCGTCTGACTGGACGTGGGTTCGATACCTACCGGGGTCGGCAACATTCTTTCGTAGAGATTGATCAAGAATGTACACCATTCTGGTTGACCGGATACGTTTAGGTAATACCGGCCCCGATAGCTCAGTTGGTAGAGTGTCCGCTCCGGGGAACGGGAGGTCACGGGTTCGATCCCGGGCCGCGACATACCAAAGTCGTTAAAAAAGGTACTAGCTGCTCCCCACTTGGCACTCAGATTCATGGGATAGAGCTAGGACTGGTCGACCCAGTGTCAGGATAATGTGACTGGGTGTGGTATCATGTAATGTGTCTGGGACATGATACTTCAGTGAGGCAGCACTATAAAAGTGAGCATTGAGCTCCCTGTCGCAAACAGACACCGTCGAGATATGACTGAAAAATTGTTGAAAGCGACGTTAAACCCGAATTCACACACACGCACGCACGCACGCGCGCGTTTAGGTAAACTTACCTCCACAGTTTCCTGGACAAGCGTATACGTAAGCGGTTAGCCAGTACAGTGCACATTCTTTCGCCAGAAATTGACAACTGTCCTTCTTGAATCAGCGGAAGGTAGAGAATGGCCGTGGAAAAGGTTTCACGATCTATCTCCGCGAAAGCATGTTGCGGACCACGGCTGGTATCGAAGCCGCGGCCTTCTGATCACAAGTCAGACGTGCATCCGACTGAGCTACCGAGGCCGGCATAAAAATTCAGCTACCAATACATGTACATACTTTAATATTTGCCTTATATCCGACGACGAGCTGCGTCCAAAGGGCCTGGTAAGATTTGCCAATATATCTGCCCCCCCCCCACTAGCCCCCTGAATATTTAAGCTTGAAGAAATAGATGGGCTGCATGATGCTTCCACGCAGAGCTGAAACCAACCCGCACACGAGTACTGGTAAACCGCTTAGAGGAGCTAAGCCTGCCCTGCCAATGCGGTGCGAGTCGGCCCATCCATGCTTATGAACCCTATTGGTTTCCTTTGGCGACAGGGCTTGAGATGTCATGTCATCTCAATGTCGGGTAAAAGTCCCACAAAATTGGAAGCAACGTCTCCAAAATGACCTTTACAGTGTTGACGGGGACGTTAAACATCAAATCAATCAATCAATCAATTCATAAATGTTTTATGGTGATAGCCAAATTAAGTTTAATGAAAAGATACAACTTCACAGAAAAAACAAATCAATAAATATGTAACATGTTTGGTCATTCACAAATAAGGTATGATTTTACCATGACTTTACCCCTACCCCCAGCTGATTTTGACCAAGGTTTTGCCATCTTTGTGGCGTTCAAAATATACCAGCCTAGCCATGCTTGTACATATTTTATATTTTGTATACAGATAAAGTTTTGATACGTTAACATGTGGTGAAAATACAAAAAAAAATAATGAAAGGTGGACTCTGTGTTTATTTTTTCATTTTCCATAACTAAATTTTTGGTCATTCTCAGAAAGTTCAACATAAAAATTGCCATAACTCCGTTTATAGTAAAGATAAATATATATTGTTATTACTCATTTTCTTAGTTAGAACCCAATGAATAATTTGGTACCTGTTTCATTTTGATCATGTAATGTTTCATTTTTCGTATATCTCCATGATAATGCAAGTGGGTGGGATAACTAGATATGACTCACTTAGTGTACAAATGGTTAGCAGTGCTACCTGATATATTAATGCGCCAATTGAAACCTATATAATCAGGTGCTTCCAAAGGCACTTTCTATTTCGAAAGGATATACTTTTATCACACTTCTCTTACTATTTTCGTCATAATTTATTAACTCAATAAAGACACATCAAAAGTTATTCTGACTATAGATGAAGACGAAACAATTTGTTTCTGTATGCTTCCATTAACTAAGTCTGTTAGCAAGTGAAACGATGCACAATGAAGAGGATTTGGGTGGGGGTCAAAATCATATCGGACCCTTTAATGGCCATGCAATAGGTATGTCTCACGGATTTGGCGAGGGCATCTACTTTATTTTCAGCCAAAAGAACAAACATACAATTTTCTACCAGAAATACTGCATGGACATATATATCATTTCTCTAATTCATGATCGCGATGAACCCAACCCATCTATCTCCCATAGGGGATGATTATATTGCTAGAACCAGAGCAATGCGCATGCCAAGACAAGGCATACACATAAAGGTCACAAATGGTGCTTTAAACTATGTAGGACTAATTATCAATATCGGAAAAACTAATCTGCGATGGAAATCTACTAGAGCTTCGACCATACAACTACCATTTTCCCCGGAAAATTTTGTGTCTTATCATATGCGTTGTACCCATTCCCTTGCCCGTGGGCGTTGTATTGAAAATGGAACTAGGATTTCTCACTGTGGGCCTTCCAATTTCCCTTAAATCGTATTTTCAACAGTCCGATTTATTATGTGTATGTCTACAAACAACAAAAAAAGTGCATACCATCTTCCCAGAAGAGCGTTTCGTGTAAAATAATGAGATTGCGTGGTTGAGTAGCTCCACTGTGTCCGGTTCTCCGTTTGACTGGCTGTAAATGTCGAATTCTTACCATCGAAGATAAATTTGTGAATAATATGTGTCTTCCGTGAAGCTAATGTGAAGAGCCGTATTGATTAGTAACCATAACACGAGATCTAGAACAACAACAAACCTGCACATGTGATGCCGATTCCGCCATTTTCTTCCTTATCATGAGCGGAAAAAAATTCCTTATCCTGTGCGTTTGTTTCTTACCCTGCGCGCTTGCCTTTACCAGTGTGTCTTTGATATTTGGAATGTAGCTCCATCTAGTAAATCTCTACCAAGATTGTTCATTATATAGCCCTGGGCCAAAAATGTCCCCGCCCTTGGGCCAATTTGTTTTACATAGGCTTATAAGGGAACAAGAAAATTATAACGGTTTCGGACTTGTTTTTAATGGGCGATATCTTTAATTGATATGTAAACACTCTGTAAAGTTGTATATATTGAATGCATCTGTTATACAGTAGAACTTCGATCGCTCGAACACCGATGGTTCGTTTACTATGGCTGAGTCGGACCGGTTCTTGAGCCCCTAGGGAATTCCTCTATATAAGAAATAGTGGGATCTTAGGATATTTTCGTCCTTTATCTTGCAAATGTATGCTGTGTGTGCTCATTAGAATCGCCTCGATAAGGAGATTCTAATGAGTACACACAGCATACATTTTCATTATAGAACATCAAAAAATTATCAAAAAGTATATATTATACCACCTGGCAGTAGCCCTCAGAGGCTCGAACTACCCCTGTCTCGAACAAATTTTCAAGGTCCGAAAGAAGTTCGAGTCATTGAAGTTCGACTGTATAATTCTGTATTAGTGTAATCTAAGCAAACAGTATAGAAAGTAGAAGTAAAACAAAGATCAAGAATCGATACAATTAACTTACTCCACCCACCAAAGACACCAGAGGGAAAGAAACACAAACATTAAGCGACCAGACCATAATGGAAACCCAAACAAAGGAAGGCCATAAAGCCAGTTACTTTCCCACAAAATGGCCATATGGCCATCCAAAATAAAAAGACACAAGTGATACACACAGTCAGTAACAAACAACAACATAAATAAATCGGCACAGAAGAACCGCCTTGGAACGGTCAATGGTGAGTCATAGTCACGTGGACAATAGCAGGCAGTCTACCAAAAAGTATTTATTTATTTTAGGAAATATACAAGAACGGAGCAACTTGACATCATGTTATTCCTATCCTAGACACCTTTTGTGGAATAAGACAGAGCCGACGGGATACTTCTATAACAACAAGTGGAGCCTTTTACATTGTCAACAATCAAACAGAACCGACTACCGACAATGTTTAAAGGGAAAACATCTCATGATAACGGGAGATTCAACAACTCGGCAATGGTACCGTTTCATTTCTGGGTACCTGCCATGTGAACAAATAACAGAGACATGGACGACTGAGAAATGGCTACGAAAGTCATCATGTATTGCTCCGAATTTGAACTTTAGGCTCGATTGGTTACCACACGCCCAGCCGTTTATACCTGGTTCTGAGTGGGACAGTCATAAATATGGCATCTATTCAATTACCAGGCACATTGATTTAATTGGTAACAAATCCAATGTAGTCTTTGTGATTCATATGCATTTGCACGCGACAGCTTTTCATCACTCCATCTTTCGGGACAGAATGAAGCTGATTAGTAAAAGTGTGCGTAATGTATTGAAAATAAATAAAAATGTTACTTTTATGATAAAGGGGTCTCACACATATAGACCGACGGGTAAACGCGCAGGTCGACTGGATGATTATTTTGGATATGTCTATAGGGGTATAATGATAGAAGAATTCGATGGCTTACACGATAAAGTTGTATTTATGGATCAGAAAGACATGACTATAGCTAAAGTAATACAGCCAACCCATCCCCCGGAAGAAGTTGTCAAAGCGGTGGTGTTGCAAATGATAAGTTATTTTTGTGACGGGAGATAACGATTGGTCCGCACATAAGTCTGTTTACTCGAGGATGAGTCACTGAACCCATTTAACTAAATTAAATATCCCGACAAAAAACAGGAGTCTATTATAAAATAGGTTGTGCCATGTATATTTTTTGCGATCTCTTACACTTTTGCAAACAGCAAAGACCCAGATCAGACGCCGCATTGTGCGGCATCTCAGTTGGGTCTGCTTGTTTGCCAGTGCATCACGAAAACACACCTATATAACTTTGAACCCCTTAAACCACACTTTTATATAGTAAAACAGGGAATTACAGGGATAAACCTTATTTTTCTTATTTCTGATCAAAATCTATTTGTGGGTACTCGTTAGAACCGCCTCATTTCTGCTCTAAAATATATATTGTTAGTACTCGTTAGAACCGCCTCATGGAGGCGGTTCTAACGAGTACCACAAACTATATTTTGATCAGAAATAAGAAAAATATTACAATTTTTTATCTTAAAATTTTCGTTTTATTTTCGGTGGTAAAGTTTACAATGCAATTGTATAGGCGGGATTTCGTAATGATCCGTTCTAGGGTTGTTCTCAAAGAGGCTGATCTAACGAGCACCCACAACCTATGTTTGCAGTATTTATAAGAAAAACATCACGGTTTTTCATCAGAAAAATGGCCATTTTGGAGATGTGAAAAAATGCACCATGTCGCATGGATGTATTATCGTAATGGATCCGTTCTAGGGTTTCCCGTATTAAAGGGGTTAGGCAAATGTGTACAGACTTGACTGACATGTAATGGTCGAAGCACAGTTGACTATTTTATATCTTCACCTTGCAATGTCCAAATCACTTACTCATGTGACATTTTAGAATTCAGTATTTTGAATACGGATGAACCTTGTTAATTACAATATCAACAGAAATACGATGTATTCCCACAACAGTCAACATAAACAACCCAGCTGAAAACTGATCATAGATGTCAGTCTAGACCAACCAGTTTTCATAGTATGTTCAAGTTCTGCAGTAAAATCAATGATCCCAGTGGACTAGACAATACATGTATAACCCATACTGTAATGAAGGGCAGGGGGACTGTTTACGGTCGCCACATTCCTTTTACACCAGCTGGTGAAGTTTAATGTTCTGTAAAACGGTAATCCCGTGGAGCAAGGAAAACTGGTGCTCATAAACAAGTAACATTTAACATGCATGTAAAAGTACTATAGATGTAAATGTAACTGCATTAAGATATACTAAAACTAAGTAAGGAGTATTAATTTCGTTTAACATATGACGTCGCGTCTGTGAATACAGTAACGCCATGATATAAATTCAGTTATCCACTATTGGAATAAATATGCAAATAAGTTAGATACACCCTGTAACGTTACACATACGACATCCTTAACGACGTCGCATTTACTAATGACAGCTATTGACATTTTTTGTAAACAAATCGTGAATAAAATGGGTTTTAAATGTCATATTATAAATAGAATATTGCATCCGTGCACATCATGGCCAACTATATCTGACATTATCCCGATGACTGTCAACCGTGAGAGTCGCACAGAAAGTCAATATTGGGTTGTCTCCCTTTGACTGAGGCCTACGATAGATACCTATCGTGTAATCAATATTGTGTTTTAATCCAGCTGTGTGTGAAAATGACCCCGGGGGATATTGAACGATAGATACGTCTAGTAAATTTGGAACTGCGTGTTTTGGTACAGCGAGTAAAATTCTCTTTGTGTCAAACGGTTAAAATTAAGCCTTTTTGTACTTCAAATATTATTGGTTCTCATAAATCCATTTTTTTCTGGAATGTGATATTCCACATAATTAAAAAAAAAAAAAAAAAAAAAAAACATTTATAGTTACTGGATGTCAGATTGCATTATTTAAAATTGCATTGTTTAGAAAAGCAACATGTTCATAAGTCCATGTAATAAAAACCCCTGTAAACCCCACTTTACATTATATGCAGAAAAGAGAGGTTTAGAGGGGTTACAATGTGTGTGTTATCCGCACCAAGACATTGTTTTGTTCATCATAAAAATAATGTGCTTTTTTTTTAGATATTAGTTAACATTTCGAAGATAAGAAAGAAAACATTGTCAACAGGATGTTTTCTTAATGGGTTGACAGTTTTGTTTGATTGGAGGCTTAACGTCCCCTTCAACACTGTATAGGTCATTTTGCGAACGTTGCTTCCAATTTTGAGGGACTTTTACCCGACACTGAGATGACATCTCAAGCCCAGCCACCCAATGAAACCAGTAGGATTTATCTGCATGGACGGTCCAACTCGCACCACTTTTTATGGGCAGCCTTAGAGCCCCATGCAGTTTACTAGTACTCATGTGCTGTGCAGTCAGTTTCAGCTCTGCGTGGAAGCATCATGCAGCCCAATCTGTTTCTTCACATCACGATAACACACCCTTGTGATATAGTGCATTTTTTCATACCTCAAAAAGGTCATCTTTCTGATGAAAATTTGTGATATTTTTCTTATTTATACTCAAAACATAGGTTGTGGGTGCTAGTTAGAACCGCCGCAATGATGCGGTTCTAACGAGTACCCACAACTTATGTCTAGGAGCATAAAAAAGAGACATAATGTATACCCCCGTAAACCCCAGTTTTCTCTATATAAATTGGGGTTTAATGGGGTGTTCATTTCACGGACTCGTTCACGTGATGAAGCCCCGCTGGGCGGAGGCCGTAATGGGTTGACAGCAAAGGCCCTGATCTAAGCTCGACGTCTGATCTGAGCATCCAGCATAATTGTCCATGTTTTGGCTTTCCCGTCCAAAATGCACTTAAATCTGCTTGACTATCATTATAATGTTAACAAGTCCATGTCACGGATGAACACCCCTTCTTAATCGAACTTTATATAGAGAAAACTGTGGTTTGTTGGAACATACATATATATTTTTCTATTACTTTTGTCACAAACATATGTTGTGGGTACCGCGGTTAGAAGCGAGGCGATTCCAACAAGATCCACAACCTATATTTAAAGTAGTAATAAACTATGACACAATTTTTAATAACCGTTTTCTGCAACCTAAAGAATGCATTATTTCACACAGATGTGTTATCCTAATGGTCACAATGATCATTCAATGTTGTAACATATCCATGTAAGGTAATGCTTACTTACACTGTTTGAAATTAACTGTGACTAATCAAAAATACAAGAGGGCCCAGAGGGCCCTGGTTCGCTCACCTGATCCAATGTATAACAAGTGGGCCCCAGGCAGGGTCAATTTTGGCCCCAGGGCTATAATTTGAACAACCTTGGTAGAGGTCCACAAGATGAAGCTTCATATCGAATATGAAAGACCTGGGCTTTCTGGTTTCAGAGAAGAAGATTTTAAAGGTTTACCTTGCATATAGAAGTCTATGTAAAACAAGATTTTCCCTATATAAGTCTATGTTAAACCAAAGGGCCCCGGAGCAGGGGCATTTTTGGCCCCAGGGCTATAATTTGAACAATCTTGGTAGAGGTCCACTAGCTGAAGCTTCATAACAAATATCAAAGACCTAAGCCTTGTGTTTCAGAGAAGATGATTTTTAAAGATTTTCCCTATATAAGTCTATGTAAAACCAAAGGGCCACATGGCGGAGGCATTTTTGGTCTCAGGGCTATAATTTGAACAATCTTTATAGAGGTCCACTAGCTGAAGCTTCATTACAAATATCGAAGACCTAAGCCTTGTGGTTTCAAAGAAGAAGATTTTTCAAGATTTTCCCTATATACGTCTATGTAAAACCAAAGGGCCCCGGAGCAGGGGCATTTTTTGGCCCCAGGGCTATAATTTGAACAATCTTGGTAGAGGTCCACAAGATGAAGCTTCATACCAAATATCAAAGACCTGGGCCTTGCAGTTTCAGAGAAGAAGATTTTTCAAGATTTTCCCTATATAAGCCCATGTAAAACCAAAGGGCCCCCGTGTGTGTGTGTGGGGGGGGGGGTATTTTTAGCCCCAGCACTATAATTTGAATTATCTTGGTAGGGGTCCACTAGATAAAGCTTCATACCAAATATCAAAGACCTGGGCCTTGCGGTTTCAGAGAAGAAGATTTTTCTAGATTTTCCCTATATAAGCCCATGTAAAACCAAAGGGCCCCCGTGTGGGGGGGCATTTTTAGCCCCAGCACTATAATTTAAACAAACTTGGTAGGGGTCCACTAGATGAAGCTTCATACCAAATATCAAATACCTGGGTCTTGCGGTTTCAGAGAAGAAGATTTTTAAAGATTTTCCCGATATAAGCCTATGTAAAACAAAAGGGCCCCCTTGCGAGGCATTTTTGGCCCCAGCACTATAATTTGAACAATCTTGGTAGGGGTCCACTAGATGAAGCTTCATACCAAATATCAAAGACCTGGGCCTTGCGGTTTCAGAGAAGAAGATTTTTCAAGATTTTCCCTATATAAGCCCATGTAAAACCAAAGGGCCCCCGTGAGGGGGCATTTTTAGATCCAGCACTATAATTGGAACAATCTAGGTAGGGGTCCACTAGATAAAGCTTCATACCAAATATCAAAGACCTGGGCCTTGCGGTTTCAGAGAAGAAGATTTTTCAAGATTTTCCCTATATAAGCCCATGTAAAACCAAAGAGCCACCCTGCGGGGGCATTTTTGGCCCCAGCACTATTATTTGGACAATCTTGGTAGGGGTCCACTAGATGAAGCTTCATACCAAATATCAAAGACCTGGGCCTTGCGGTTTCAGAGAAGAAGATTTTTCAAGATTTTCCCAATATAAGCCCATGTAAAACCAAAGGGCCCCCGTGTGGGGGCATTTTTAGCTCCAGCACTATAATTTGAACAATCTTGGTAGGGGTCCACTAGATGAAGCTTCATACCAAATATCAAAGACATGGGCCTTGCGGTTTCAGAGAAGAAGATTTTTAAAGATTTTCCCTATATAAGCCCATGTAAAACCAAAGGGCCCCCGTGCGGGGGCATTTTTGGCCCCAGCACTATAATTTGAACAATCTTGGTAGGGGTCCACTAGATGAAGCTTCATACCAAATATCAAAGACATGGGCCTTGGGGTTTCAGAGAAGAAGATTTTTTAAGTTTGCGTTGAAAAAAATCTATTTTTGGCTACTGTGACCTATATGTCCAACGGACCGGAACCATTTGAACAACTTTGAAAGGGGACCACCTAAGGATCATTCCTGTGAAGTTTGGTCAAAATACGATCAGTGGTTTAGGAGGAGATGTCGTTTGAAGAAAAGTTTACGGACGGACGCACGCACGGACGCACGACGGACAAAAAGTGATCCCAAAAGCTCACCTTGTCACTACGTGACAGGTGAGCTAATAAAACGAAGCATTAGGTTTTAATTACTCTTTATTTACCTGTTACTATTTTAATTATCTATAATAACATTCTGCAAATTCAAACATCAAATATTTATTCTGGAAAGAAAGGTTCATTGATTGTTAATTTAATTGTTTTATTCGAGGTTTAACGTCCCCGTCAACGCTGCATAGGTCATTTTGGAGACGTTGCTTCCAATTTTGTGGGACCTTTACCCGACATTGAGATGAAATGACATCTCAAGTCCTGCCGCCTAGTGAAACCAATAGGGTTTATAAGCATAGACGTTCCGACTCGCACCGGCTTAGATCCTCTATGCGATGTGCAGTCGGTTTCAGCTCTGCGTGTACTTGCATCATGCAGCCCATCTATTTTTCCAAGCCCCGATGGGCGGGGCCGTTATTGATTGTTAATGTAAAGGAATATGTTCAAAATG
Organism: Lucinisca nassula; assembly: GCA_963580285.1. Lineage (NCBI taxonomy): Eukaryota > Metazoa > Mollusca > Bivalvia > Lucinida > Lucinidae > Lucinisca > Lucinisca nassula. The sequence goes on from OY757023.1 coordinate 64,203,198, forward strand.
CCGACAATAACAAACAACAAATTGGCCGATTTATCAAAAGGGACCAATCACTTACATATCTGCAAAATACATTACGAAAACACGCCTATACAAATGCATTGAAAACGTTACCACCGGAAAAAAAAATTAAGATGAAAACTTGTAATATTTTTCTTATTTCTGCTCAAAATATAGATTCTGGGTACTCGTTAAAATCGAGGCGGTTCAATATGTAATCTAACGAGTAACCACAATCTATATTTAATATAACGAGTAGCCACAATCTATATTTAAGAGCAGAAATTTGAAAAATTTGCTTTACCCCTGTAAAACCCAGTTTTACTACATAAGATGGGGTTCAACGGGGTCGAAATTATAAAGGCGTGTTTTCATGCTTGTTACAACCGCCTCATTGAGGCATTTCTAACGAGTATCATCAATAATTTTTTAAGCAAAAATAAGGAAATCAATGATTACCCTTGTAAACCCACCTGTAAAGTGGGTTAAGAGGTGTGCTCATTACACGGACATGTTAACCTCCAAAATGGCCTTTACAGTGTTGACGGGGACGTTAAACCTCAAATGTTAAACCTCAAATCAAACAAACAAACAAACAAAGAGATAATAATAATAATAATAATAATAATAATAATAATAACAACAACAACAATTGGTACTCATTATCTAAAAGCACCAATACTTCATATGAATAAAGAATGCACAGTAGTACCGATGACACAATCTTTCCGGAAATAAGATAATCCATTATACGTGCACGCGTGTCCATTAATCTTCGGGCTACCTGACGGTCGGTAGCCGGAACGCAATACACAATCCACGTGTCATAAAAGCGATAATTGTCTTCTGCTTAAATACCCGTGATATTTTCCCCTGAGTGTAATAAAACGTTGATTATTGGCACAGAAGCGCCAAATTGAAATCTTTCTACCTGTTTTTTGTTTATTAAGTCATATCATGCTCAAAACATAGGTTCTGTGTGCTCGTTAGAACCGCCTCATTGAGGCGGTCGTAATTAGTACCCACAACCTATGTCTTGGAGTAGAAATAAGAAAAATAATGAATACCCCCGTAAATCCCTTTTTTTCTCTTTATAAACTGGGGTTTAAGGGGGTCTTCATTTCTTGGACATGTTCACGTGATGCATAAATAAATTAAAAAAAATCAGAATGAGCTGGTTCTAAATAGAACCATCAATCAACGTATTGAGCAATAAATAAATTTTAAATAAATAAATCGTAAATAAATAAATTACGATAACACATCCGTGCGGCATAGAAGGGTGTTCTTGATATCTCAAAAACAGTTAATTTATTAATGAAAACTTACTGATACTCAAAACCGGTTTTGTATTCTCGTTAGAACCGCCTCATTGAGGTGGCTCTAACGAGTACCCACAACCTTTGTCTTGGAGAAGAAATAAAAAAATGAATACCACAGTAAACCCCAGTTTTCTCTATATAAAGCATGGTTTAAGGGGGTGTTCATTGCACGGCTTGTTGTCGTGATGAAAAAACAACAGTGACTAAAATAATATAAAAGAATAAGAAGCAAGTACTTTCGAACTATGTTTTTGTGTTATGTTAAAATCATGCCGTTCCCTGAATATCCGACTGTTCAATATATAAAGTTGGATTTACATGCAAATTCTTTTCCCCGGTATGATGGAAGGAACACCAGAAAAGGTGTACACCCTGATCTTAATAAATCATTTAACAGTTGAAATAAATACATAAATATAAAAATAAATAAATCGGAATGAGCTGGTTCTTAATATAACCAACAATCCACGCATTGAGCAAAAATATAAACAAATAAATAAATAAATTACGATAACACATCCGTGCGGCTCAGTCGATTCTTGATAATTTGTTAATCGTCACGTGAACAAATCCGTGAAATGAAGACCCCCTATTCCCTAATTCATATAGAGAAAACTGGGGTTTACGGGGTTATACATTATTTTTCTTATTTTTGTTCCAAAACATAGGTGGGTACTCGTTAGAACCGCCTCGATGAGGCAGTTCTAACGATCGAGGCGGTTCTAACGAGCACCCACAACCCATGTAAACACTTTTACCCAATCAAGGAAATAATAATGAATACAAAAAATTAACATGGGCATTAATGGCCTCTTTTAACGGCTATTATCTGGTTAACCAGACGGAATTAATAATCAAACGTATGTTACGAAAAGGAAAAATACAAACATCTCTTTTGTGTTCTTGTATTCAATCAAAACAATGTGCGAATAGCGAAATGTCAGAAATGCGAAAATGCGAACAGCGAAATGTCAGATTAGACTGCACATACGGCATCTTTCTTTCTGTCTTTCTTTCAATTGCAATCTTATTACTAGCAATGTTCGTTTAAATTGCTTAGTAGGTATAAAAAATCTAATCGGGTCATGAACAATAAATAAATAAATAAGACGCAGATCAGACACCGCATTTTAGATTGATAAATAAATAAATAAATAAATAAATAAATAAGACGCAGATCAGACACCACATTTTAGATTGATTTTCATTCCAAGGAGATGCCCAGGCGAAGATGTGTTCATTTCACGGTCGACGGAGAATGACACGCTTTGGGATTACACGCGTGTGTAGACGATAAAGCTTTTCCTGAATAAGCTCCAAGTTTAATCGCAAAATGCCGCTATTAAATATAATTTTGAAATATTATAATTGCTATCAAAGTGCACAATATTGTAACCACATTGCGTCTGATGCGGGCGTTTGTTTGCAATATTAACAAAAAGTGAAGGTTTTAGCCGTTAAAGTAGGGTACTGTCGTTGTTTTTCCACAGTTTTGTATGCTTAATATAAGGATTAAGGGTTGTTAATTTGAAAATAAAAATGCCGGCAGCTAATTAAATAAAAGTTCCACTTATTTGATATCTTTTTGAAGGTATTTAAACGGACAATTAGATTAAATCGGAACTTGTTTGTCAAATTGAAAAATAAATAAGTTATATTTGTTTAAAAAATAGTTTCCATTAAAGCGCCTGCTATTTCCAACAAGACATTCTGTACAGGTAAGCCGAGAAGGTCAGCGCACAGTAAAAGGCTTAATCCTTTGCGCCAACGGCATAAATGTCAATAATATCGCGGATGGTATTATTACATTTATTAAACTCGTTGAGGAAAGAGATAAAATGCTCAGCAAACCCTCAAATTTTATCTCTTTTCCTCAATTCGTGTAATAAATTCAGTAATATATGATCATCTATATATAATGCTTAATTATGCCTGTAAACAAGATCATTCTCCAAATGAAATGAATAAAACAGATAACAAGGACATGCAGGATGAAATAAATAATCCAATTTCAAAAAGTAAAGTACTGCATGTCATTAAAATCTAAAACTCTACAATTATAACGAAAAATTTGTAGTTTAATATATACTGCACGAGCACATAAAACTATTGCAATATACGTCTGCTATATAAGCGAAGTTATTTTATCATATTTGATGATACGCGTCTTCCTCTACAAACTCTGTTGTTATCAGAACATACTGCACAAGCACATAAAACTATTGCAATATACGTCTGCTATATAAACAAAGTTATTTTATCGTAATTGATGATACGCGTCTTCCTCTACAAACTCTATTGTTATCAGAGATAAGGGTAATAATGCACACCCCTGCGTTTGCTTTCAGAGATATATACAGTTATTATAGAAACCATCCAAATTTAGCCAAGAAGCTGCAGTGCAGAACAATCGAACACTCCTTACAAAACGTATGGAATTTATCATAATGAAACGACTAAACATGCCACATGTATCATCAAATTGTCTTCTAGATTTAGATTGTTAGAACAAAAGCCTCCGCATAAACGCTAATCCTTTTTTTTGTTCATTTAAGGCAAATTAGTATACGAGTAGCACCTTGAAGAAAAGACGGCGTGACGTCAGCGCGTCATACAAATGGCGTCTGCATGGCTGAAAGCATAAAATGATGTTAGAATTCATCATTTCTTTGTATATCTGTACTTTATAGATACGTGTATTTTCAATAATTGATAACAACAAAATTATTCCTCTTTTATGTTTTGCTTCCTTGTTTGAAAATACTCTCTACGGAATGATTCTCGAACCCTATGCGGATTATTTTTTATGTTGCATGCGTTTTAAAGGGCGCTTTATTCTTTACGCTTCCATGGGCATTTGAAAGCGTATCCAGTTGTGACATTAACTAAGCTTCATTTTCTTTTCATGAAATATCTATATGAGCTCACCTGTACATTGAAAGCGTATCAAGTTGTGACTTTAACTAAGCTTCATTTTCTTTTCATTAAAAATATCTATATAAGCTCACCTGTACAATTATCGGTAACATCACAGCGCTATTTCAAAAACTACAACAGCTGCTAGTAAAAGAATATGAGAAAAATCATTATAATCCAATGTAAGATGTCGAACCTGCAACAAATGGACCAGTAGTTGGCGCCCGAAGGAAGGCAACGAGGCTTTCGAGCAGCTCGCCCATGTTGATCTCGGATACGTCCACCTTGCGACGAAAAGGCCAGACGGTTCGGTATCGGGGTAGAGTTTTCGCCACAGAGTTTGTGCCTTTTTGATGGAGCCTTCATTGATCCGGGCGACCGATTTCCTGATGGCGCTCCCTCCGGTGTTACCCTTCGACGCGATCTGTGGACAGTTTTGGATGTGGCCGCGCTTGTAACCGTTAGGGGTTGTCCCCATACTCTCGCCGAAGGCGAGGTATATCCGGGCAACGATGTCCTTCGCGGTAGCCGCCCTCTCCGGTAGTATATGAAAGGTGGTCGCCACGGGACACACAGTCTTCTCGGCGAAGGTATCAGAAGACGTAGACGTCGTCGACGAACGTTGGTAGCCCCTCAAATGGGCGCAGGTGGGTGCGACCTAGTTTTTTTCCGGCAAAACAGTCGACCCGGGTGATGTCGGAGCCGAGGTTGCTCTTGAACGCGTTCTCCATGTGGAGTTGGGCTGCCGCGACCTTCTCGGACCGCAGTCCAATAGCACGGAACGTTGCTTGTACTGCCATGGTAGCTCTAGCGAGTTGTTGCGTTGCTCCTCAAGGCTACATAATCTCTAATAGGAAAATTTGGGCGAGCCGAAAAATGTCGGACGGTGTGTGCTCTATGTTATCTTCCTACTCATTGTTTTCCTGTTTCTTTTTCTCCGTCTTGGTGGTAGGCTGCCGCTGCGATTTTTCTGCTCCTTCTCTAAGGAACAAGCAGGCACCTGTTCATTGGCTCGGGCATGTTCTGCGACGGCCTGGGCTTGCTTGGCTCGCTCGATTTCGGTCATCGACTCCTGCCGCAAGGTGGCGGCCTCCACTCGCAGGCCCTCTGCGTCGGTCTGAGCTTCCTCTGAGTCGTCCCAAGCTTGCTTGACTTCTGCTCGAGCCTGCTCTTCGTCGGCCTGTGCTTGCTTGGCTTGGGCGCTCGGCGAGGGTACAACATAAATCTTATATGACAGACTGCATGCATGGTAGTTAACCAATCACGGTTGACAACTTTGCTTCTCTCTTTAATTGCACGCCGGTGGGTCAGGCCTCAGATTCTATGACGGTTCCAGCGTAAAGGAATATTGAGAATTAGAGAGATCTAATTCAAAGTAATGTTGGTTGGTGCCAGATGCTCTACCTCTGGTCGGGCCCATCGGAGTCTAACTGTTGGTTTTCTTTTGCGCCAGCATTTCAGTGGTTTCTTGCTGTCGAGTCCTCATCGTTGTTTCATCTCTGTGGCTGTTTGATTATTTGTGTTCACGGACTTGTTGCACTGATAATGTAGGAGGCCTTCATGCGGACTGAACAAATTATTTGTCTAAATCGCGACGGCAGTAAGGGAAAGGATTGTGGCCACGTAAAATCGATTTAAGACCCCCAGTGGAATTCACTTCCGCTGACAGTTCCAAGGCGGTTCTTCTGTCGCGGTTTATTTTTGTAATGGTTTGTCTTTGGGTGTTTGTGTCGCTTAGAATATTTTATTTTGGATAGCCTATTGGCCATTTTGTGGGAAAGTAACTGTCCTTTTGGCTTTCCGCTATTGATGTTTCCTTTAGGTCTGTTGTTTCATGTTTGTGTTTCTTTCCTTTTTGTGTCGCTGATAGGAGCTGTGGATGGATTGCATCGTTTCCTGATCCTTGCCTCTACTTCTATTTTCCACTGTTGCCGCAAGATGACAAGCTTCACGTGCTATCCCTCTACTTCGACTAGGGCTTGCTATGCGACCGCCTTGATTTGATGAAGGGTTTGACTCAGTTGAAACTTGAACACAACAATTTTGACCCTTACCTTGAATCTGTGGCCTTACCCCTTTAATCCTAGCTTCCATTGAACAACGGCCCCCGCCCAAAGGGGCTCGAAGAAATATATGGGCTGCATGATGCTTCCACGCAGAGCTGAATCCGGCCCGCACACTAGTGCTGGTAAACCGCTTAGAGGATCTAAGCCTGTCCATGAACCGCGGTGCGAGGCGGACCGTCCATGCTAATAAACCCTATTTGTTTCATTGAGCGACAGGGCTTGAGATGTCATTTCATCTCAACGTCGGGTAAAAGTCCCACAAAATTGGAAGGAACGTCTCCAAAATGACCTTTACAGTGTTGACGGGGACGTTAAACCTCAAATAGAACAAACAAAAACCATTGAACATTTTATTCGATAAATCAATAGCAGATATGCCACTGATGATGATTTATTTAATTGAAATTCAATTTCATTAAAATTATTTGCTAGTGACAAATTAAAAATGAGTGTATAGTTTCTGTTGCCGGTCAGTATATATACATTGCAATTGTCTATGCCATTGTCCTAGAATCTGGGGGAGATGCAAATGTTTATATATATATATGGGATTTTATCATTAACAGGGTTGACGCGTCGTTAAACACGAAATCATCATCATCTTAACAGTGCAAAAAACTGACTTGTACCTGAGCGCGCTTTCGCCTTTCGGCTTCTTCCGAGGTATTTTCAATCAGCCCCCGCCCGCCGGGACTTGAAGAAATAAATGGGCTGCATGATGCTTCCACGCAGAGGTGAAACCGACTCGCACACGAGTACTGGTAAACCGCTTAGAGGATCTAAGCCTGTCCAGGCAAAGCGGTTGGCCCCCGCCCATAGGGGCTTGAAGAAATATGTGGGCTGCATGATGCTTCCACGCAGAGCTGAATCCGGCCCGCACACTAGTACTGGACAACCGCTTAGAGGATCTAAGCCTGTCCAGGAACCGCGGTGCGAGGCGGACCGTCCATGCTAATAAACCCTATTGGTTTCATTGGGCGACAGGGCTTGAGTTGTCATTTCATCTCAATATCGGGTAAAAGTCCCACGAAATTGGAAGCAACGTCTCCAAAATGACCTTTACAGTGTTGACTGGGACGTTAAACCCCAAATCAAACAAACAAAAAAAAAACAGGCAAAGCGGTGCGCGTCGGCCCGTCTATGCTACTTGTTTAATTGATGTCATTTCATCTCAATGTCAAATAAAAGTCACACAAAATTTGAAGCAACGTTTCCAAAATGACCTATACAGTGTTTGTTTCATGGATGATAAACATTTGCTATGGTCACCCCAAGACGGGGCCCATAAGGATAGCTAGTGTGAACAAAGGCTAAATACAAATTATTCAGTTCCTAACAAACACACCGCTACAAATGACTAAACTTTTTCAAAGAAAATAATTCAAATAAAATAAACAAATTATAAATAAGATAAACAGATTATTTAAAACGCATTTATTTGCAGTGAAAAAAAAGCTTTTGTAAACACACCGCTACAATTAAAAAGGATCAAAGGCCAATTTGTTTTGTAAAGTTGGCCGTGTGAGCATATGAAACTAATTTGAATTTAAGGGGGATTTTGGGGTTTAAATTTATATGCATCACCTCTGGATGTACACTGATGCGCCCAAAATAAATAACTCATTCCGGGTGTGTACTATTATTCAGCTAACGGGATCATTCGCCCTTTTCAATTCCATTCGGCTGTTATGTGTTTAACCGCCGAATCCAGTAGATTTCCCGGATGTTTCTGGCTGCATCGGACCCGTTTGGATCATGGTCAATGCAACTCAAGGAAGCATGGCTATTGAAGTCATGTCTTGGCGAATTGAAGTCCTTGGCTGAAGGAGCTCTCTGGGATCGCCTTTGTTTGTAGTCGGAACGATGACCGCTTGTGAATAGGCTGTCCGGTTTCGCCAACATAATGTTTGTTGCACTGAGCGCATGTGATCAAATAGATCACATTTCTTGATTAACAGTTTGTGATGCTTTTTAGCCTCACTTGGGCACCGATTGATGACTTGGCGATTTTCGTGTGACACATCAACTTGCAGAAATAACAAACTCTTCTCCCGCAAGGTTTCGACTCGCCAAGTGTCCTATCTTCCACAGAGTCTGGTTTCAGTTTGGCTTTTACTAAAAGATTCTTCAAATTCCTTGGCCGTCTATGCCATTACTGGTTTTCGGTGAAATACCTTCTTCATACGTTTGGACGATTCAATGATAGGCAAATGTTTATTGACGGCATCCTTAACTTTGGGTAGTCCAGGGGCCAGAAGTAAGGGCGATGATTGTGGCCACATAAAATCGATTTAAGCACCCCCACCCCGTCCCCAGTGGAATTCGTTTCACTGACCGTTCCAAGGTGGTTCTACTGTCGTGGTTTAGTTTTGTTATGGTTTGTCTTTGAGTGTGTGTATCGCTTATATTATTTGTTTTGGATAGTCAATGGGCCATTTTATGGGAAAGTAACTGTCCTTTGGCTTTCCGCTATTGCTGTTTCCATTAGGGTCTAGTTGTTTGATGTTTGTGGTTCTTTCCCTTTGGCGTCTTTGATAGGAGCTGTGGGTTAATTGTATCGATTCCTGATCATTGCCTATCTTCAATTTTATACCAACGTCTCTTAAGGTGATCTTCCAATTTCTTTGCCCGCTGCTCAAATGTTTCTGCTGTGGAACATATCCGTCTGACGCACAGTGCCAGTCTGTAAGGAATGTTCTTAGCAATATGTTTTTGGTGGCAGCTAGTAGGCAAAACAGTACCCGTGGATTCAGTGTGCAAACCCACGTCGATGCTGCCACCCTTCAGTGTCCAAAAACACATGATTCTCATTCGAGATCTCAGCTGTGAACTTTATCGAAAGATGAAAGCTGTTAGCCTCTTGGAGAAATACTTCGAGACTATCACGTCCTTGGCTCCATTCCATGTCGATGTCGTCTATGAACCTTAGCCACGAAAATGGTTTGAGACGAACTTGTAAGAAGTTGACTCTCTGATCTTCCCATGAATATGTTGGCATATGCTGGCGCCATCTTTGAACCCATGGCCGTGCCTTGCACTTGTAGATAATGTTTACCGTTAAATAGAAGTGGAGACAATGATCAGGAATCGATACAATCAACCCACAGCTCCCATCAGAGACACCAAAGGGAAAGACACACAAACATGAAACAACAGACCCCAATGGAAACACCAACAGTCGGGTCCTGATCAAGAAGCTTAGTGACTTGAATCGTTTAACTGTCTCTCGGTCTCTGAAATGTGGTGGTCTCTATCCATGACAACAATCATGGAAACCGCCAAAACAGAGTCGAGATCTTGAAACTTTTCTTAACAGTTTTGAATCAGACATTACGTCGCACAAACCCTGAAAGTCAGACATGACAACTTCCGGAAGCAAGGGGCGAGGACTGCGGCCATGTAAAATCGATGTAAGTGCCCCCACCTCCCCAGTGGAATTCGTTTCGGGTTAAAAGTGCCGGGGCACAACATTTCCTACAGTTTATATGTATGCCCAGCGAATAATCAGATCAGTCTGCGCATCCATATAGTCTAACCAGAGCTTCTCTTGCTGAATGGAGTAGCATTGGGGCCTTAGAGCGCACAACGATGCGCAGTGATCTGAGTCTTCGCTGGGCGCACATATTAAAGGTATTGTCGTACGCTGCCTTATTTGATAAATTCCGGAGTGGTAGCCCCCGACCCCACCCCACTAGTTTTACTACTGACCGTCCCATGGCGGCCGTCCTTTTGAAGTTTCTTATTTGTTTATTGGCTTTGTGTCGTTGGTTCCTGTTTTGTCTGATGTTTTTGTGTGTTCCTCCATGTCGCTTTCTTTCTTTAGGTGACATGATATGGCTGCGTTCTATGACTGTGACCTTTCGTGAGTGACATTTTCTTACTAGTTTGAACAGGTAAATCCCATTACCTTGAGTATACTTCGTGTTTGCTAAGGATTTCGAACACTCGTCGTACTTTTGCTGCAGTTCGGCATCTTACAATGGATTATAATGATTTTTCTCTTTTATTCGCAGCTGTTGTAGTTTTTTACATTACCATAACACATCCGTGCATTTCCCAAACCTCCAAAAAGGTATTTTTTCTGATGAAAATGTGTGATATTTACCTTATTTCTGCTCCAAACATTTCTGCTCCAAACATAGGTTTTGGATGCTCATTAGAACCGCCTCATTGAGCAACCTATGTCTTGGAGGAAATAAGGAAAATAATGTTTACCCCCATAAACCCCAGTTTTCTCTATATAAAATGGGGTTTAGGGGGGTCTTTATTTCACGGACTTGTTCACGTGATGAAATATTGGCTTGCACACTACCTGTGCGGAAAAAGCGTTGTGGATAAGTGTACATGTGCCATCCATATAGAAATTCTGATGATCAGAAAATGAAGCTTTGATAAGAATTATACACTTTGGTCATGTCAGAAAGTGTGTGATGTCCTCACCTTTCTACTTGACAATATTTATATTAGATTCGGTACTAAGTTATTTAGACAAATTGTGGGCATTCCGATGGGTACGAATTGCGCACCTCTTGTGGCTGATCTGTTCTTGTATTGTTATGAAAGAGACTTAATGTTGTCGCTTTCCATTGATAACTAATCTGAAATTATTGAAGCTTTTAGTTCTACTTCTAGATATTTAGATGATTTATTAAATATTGACAATACTTACTTTGATAGTTTGATCAGTCAAATTTATCTCTTAGAACTTCAGTTAAACAAGGCAAATTCCTCTGATACCGAGGCCCCCTTTTTGGATTTACATTTATCTATTGTAGATGGATTTTTTTCTTGCAAAAATTTATGATAAACGTGATGATTTTGATTTCGAGATTGTAAATTTTCCTTTTTTGGACGGTGATGTTCCTCGTGCGACATCGTACGGGGTTTATATTTCGCAGTTAATTCGATTCGCAAGAGTGTCTAGTCATGTATCCGACTTCAACACTCGAAATAAATTATTAACCGCTAAACTTCTTAATCAGGGGTATCGGTATCATAAACTACGTAAAGGCTTCTCTAAGTTTTATAGTCGTCATTCTGATTTGGTTTCAAAATTCAATGTTGGACTTCAAACTCTTCTGCAACATGGTCTATCGGAACCCGAATTTGATGGTGACTTAGTATATAAATTTAGAAAAATACATGCCTGTAATGACTTAAGTACCCGATTTCGTCAAATCGTTCGTCGATTTATAAAGATTGGGTACAACATAAATGTTATAAGACAGACTGCATGCATGGTGGTTAACCCAATCATGGTTGGCAACTTTGCTTCCCTCTTTGATTGCACACCGGTGGGTCGGGCTTAAGGTTATATCACGGTTCCAGCGTAAAAGCATAAATGGAATTTTATTTTATTTTAGTATTCTTTATGTTGGTTGGCGTCTGTTGCTCCGTCTTTGGTCATGCCCCTCGGAGTCTAACTGTTGGTTTTCTTTTGCTCCAGAAATTCTGTTGTTGTATGCTGTCGAGTCTTCAACCTTGTTTCATCTCTGTAGTCTTTTTGATTTGTGTGTTCTCGAAGATGTTACACTGATGAGTTAGGAAGCCTTCATGCGGACTAAACAAAATTAGTGTATACCGCGACAGAGGTAAGGGCGAGGATTATGGCCATGTAAAATCGATTTAAGCCCCCCAGCGGAATTCTTTCCACTGGCCGTTCCAAGGCGGTTCTTCTTTGGCGGTTTATTTATGTTGTTGTTTGTTACTTACTGTGTGTATCATTTATGTCTTTTTATTTTGGATGGTTATTTTGCCATTTTGTGGGAAAGTAACTGTCCTTATGGCCTTCCTTAGTTTAGGTTTCCATTATGGTCTGGTCGCTTCATGTTTGTGTTTGTTTCCCTTTGGTGTCTTTGATGGGTGGAGTAAGTTAATTGTATCGATTCCTGATCTTTGTTTTACTTCTACTTTGATAATATCACATCTTGGTACGCTTTCAAATTTGCCCCTGGAAGCAGAAAAATAACATGCCCGTTAAAAAAAACACGGAACATATAGTTAACCCTCTTAGGGTTCAAGAATCTATCTATTTATCTTCTCATACTGACTCGGTCATATCTGGTCATTACCTCAATTAGGTGGGTGGCTAATTTTAGAATTTAGCTTAAAAAAGAACCATTCCGTAGAGAGTAATTTCAAATAAAGAAGCAAAACATAAAACAGGAATATTTTTGTTGTTATCAATCATTTGTTTGTTTGTTTGATTTGAAGTTTAACGTCCCCGTCAACACTGTAAAGGTCATTTTGGAGACGTTGCTTCCAATTTTGTGGGACATTACCCGACGTTGAGATGAAAAAACATCTCAAGCCCTGCTGCATAATGAACCAATAGGGTTTATAAGCATGAACGGGCCGACTCGCACTGCATTGCCTGGGCAGGCTTAGATCCTCTAAGCGGTTTACCAGTACTCGTGTGCAGGTCGGTTTCAGCTCTGCGTGGAAGCATCATGCAGCCCATCTATTTCTTCAAGCCCCGATGGGCGGGGGCTATGTTATCAATTATTGAAACTATCTATACAAGAAAGCAGTCTGAAGGACAGCCAAATCCCCCGCCGCAATTTGAATCAAGGCTCAACCTTGTGACTTTCACCTGTGACCTTGACCTTCCGTTAGCATGGTTTATTTATCGTTCTGCACATCAGCTCACTGTAGCTCACTGTGGGGTATATTTCACAAAAGTTTAGCTGTCTATCAAAGGGTAAAGGAGATATGGAACGAACACAAAATTCCAAGTTTCAAACTCGTGACATTCAACTGTGACCTGGACATTGAGTCGGCATGGTTTCTGCACACCAGTTCAATGAGACGAATAATTGACCAAAGTTTAATGAAAAGCTATCAAAGTGTTCAGGAGATATGGAGCAGACAAGAAAGTGTTACGGACAGACAGACGGACGGACGGACAGGCGAAGACCATTTCTATAATCCCCGCTCCGGAAGGATGGCCGGACATAATTCATTTATGGGCTCTGCACATGAGCTCACTCAGGGGAATAACTGACCAGTTTAATGAAAATCCTTTGAGGGGTAAAGGAGATACGGAACAAAAGTTTTGAACTCGTGACCTTCAAATGTGACCTTGACCTTGAGTCGGCATGGTTCATTTATAGGTTCTGCACATCAGCTCACTGAGAAGAATATTTTACTAAAGTTTAATGAAAATCCTTCCAAGGGTAAAGGAGAAACGGAACGGACAGAAAATTCCAAGTTTTAAACTCGTGACCTTGACCATGAGACGGCATGGTTCATTTATGGGTTCTGCACACCAGCTCGCTGAGGGTTCAGGAGATATGGAGCGGACAAGAAAGTGTTACGGACAGACAGACGGACGGACTGGGGCCATCCCTATAATCCCCGCTCCGCTTCGCGGCGGGGGATAAAAAATACAGATATACAAAGAAATAATGAAATCTAACATATATTTTATGCTTTCAGCGATACAGACACCATTTATATGTCCGTGTATGACGCACTGACGTCACGCCGTCTTTTCTCTGATGGGAGCTGTGGGTTGATTGTATCGATCCTAATCATTGCCTCCATTTCTATTTTGTTAGTTTGATATGTGGTTTATCGTCCCCGTCAACACTGTATAGGTCATTTTGGAGACGTTGCTTCCAATTTTGTGGGACTTTTACCCAAGACTGAGACAGGCTTAGATCCTCTAAGCGGTTTACAAGTACTCGTGTGCGGTCGGTTTTAGTTCTGCGTGGAAGAATCTTGCAGCCCATCTATTTCGTCACGCCCAGATGGGCGGGGGCCGTCGCATCAATGATGCATCTATCTAGCACATTCAATCTGTTGAGTAAAATAGGTTCTCTTCGAAAAAAAAAGTCCTTATGGACATCCCCATGTAAAAGAATATATTGTCACATGGGTTGTTATTCTAACGATTTTTCAGTTGAGTAGACGCTGTTAATTTCATGTATATTGCTATTCTTCCTAAGTAAGGTAAGGATTGGATGCGCATGCGCCCGGTTGTGCTGTTCCTGTTTTTCCGGGAAACTTTTTGGATTATTTTGGAGTTTTTAAGGAATACCCTGGATGAGTTCTTTAACTTTTTCCTCTTAACTTTGTTAACTTCTCCAGTGACTTGTTTTATTTCCGCTTTTGCTTTGTTTTTGTTGATTTGCATTTCAAACGAATCCCGGATAATTTGGCATAGGTATTTTTTTAGTTTTGCACCGAAACGTAACTGGTTCCGGTTTTGCGGCGGATTGAACCACAAAGGTAAACACTAAATTTCATTAACTAAATTTCATTAAGTTTGTGTGTGATTTTTGTATATATTGCCCAGCAGAGAAAATTTTCCTAGACACCACTTAGTATAAATTGCCTTTCAACTACCATAAAGTCACCATACAACCTATGAAATATGAGTCATTTTGTGTTGGACCTCCTATTTGGAGTAGCATCCTTTTTCCATCTGTAGCGGACAGGATCAACAGGAAATCCTCGTTGACTTTTTCCCAGTGTACATGGATACATGTGGTACAACAGCAAACGAGTATAACTTTGCACATCATTTGCCCCACGTTTGTACGGTTTCTATCCTAAAAAGTCGGTAAGGGTGAAGGTATTTCCTGGTTCAAACTTTTTTACCTGTATATATTCAGTTATAATAGGTAATGCTTGGGACGTGGAATCAAATCCTGGTCCAATTTCCCTAAATGACAGTTTACATTTTCCCTGTGGACTTTGTCAAAGAAGTGTTGGTTGGGAAGACCGAGGAATTTGCTGTGACACTTGCAATATCTGGTATCACAAAGACTGTCAAGGCATGTCATCAACTATGTATAGTCTATATAACAGATCATCGAATATGAACGTAGCATGGGAATGCATGAAATGTGGAATGCCAAACTTTTCCACATCGCTGTTTGACACATCATCTTCTATTGACACTTATAACCAATTTGAACCTTTTTCAACCCTGTCCGAGCCTGACAGTCCGATACCAGACAATATTGGCCCGCCCACTGCAGCTTCTTCGCCCATTGTGCAGCAGTCAAAAGAAGCTAAACCAAAGACCAAAAAGGCGGTCCTTAACCACCCCCTTCAGAATATTGATTATGAATTGTCAGACAAAAAAGAACAAAAGGGCTGAACTTCATACTATTATCGACTCAGCTAAGTCGGACATCATTTTGGGCAATGAGTCCTGGCTAACCCCAGAAATTAAAAACTCAGAATTTTTTCCAGAATCTTTTGAGGCTATCCGGAAAGACAGAGTTGGGGATGAACATGGAGGTGTCTTTGTGGCTTTCAAGCGAGACCTACTCTGTACAGAAACTCCGGAGTCGGACACCAAATGTGAATTAGTTTGGTGTAAATTGAACATCATTGGATGTAGGACTTTGTACCATGGTTCTTTTTATCGCCCATTAGATCAGATTGATCCAGAATATCTTGAGGCTTTTAATTCATCTTTGTCTAGGATAATGTCAAATGCAAATGCCCATATTTCGGTTAGACTTCAATTGTGGTGACATTAAATGGAGCAACATGCAGGTGCCCCATGGGGTATCTAAAAGGTAGACACAGCAACAACTTTTAGATATAATTAAAGAACACTGCCTAGCCCAGATAATTAATATACCCACGCGACAAGAAAAGACCCTCGATCAATTACTTACGAATTCCCCATCCCCAGTTAATCGAGTTAAGGGGATGCCCCCGATCGGCAAAGCTGATCACTACATAGTCCTTATTGAATATGACATTAAAGCAAAACGAATCAGACAAGCCCGGCGTAAAAAATATCTATATAAACATGCGGATATGGATGGTCTGCAGGACCATATGGCGCGATTTAGCGATGCGTTCCTTTCCTCTGACCTATCGCACATGTCAGTTAATGATATGTGGGTCAATTTTAAGACCGAATTAACTTCAGCTATGGAAAGGTTTATTCCAACGAAAATGACCAAAACAAAGCATAGTGCGCCTTGGATCGACAACACGATCAAGCATCTAATTAGAAGACGCGATCGAATGTACTTTCGTGCTCGTAAGTCTAGTAGCCCTGACGTTAAGAGCCATTACAAACGGTTCAGAGCACACGTACGAAGGTAATAAGAGATGCATATTGGAAGCATGTTTCCAGCATTTTTACCTTTGAGGATGATAATACAGATCCCGACAGTCCCCAGAAGAATAGTAAAGTAAAAAAGTTTTGGTCATTCGTAAAGTCCCTGAAAACGGAAGCTTTTGGGATCACTCCGTTAAGGGATAACGGTATTCTCAAAACAGATGCACGCGATAAGGCCAACATATGTAACAAACAGTTTCAATCTGCATTTACGCGTGAAACTGATTGTGAGCTACCAACTAAAGGTAATAGTCAGTTCCCCTCAATGGGGGACATAACAGTTGACCCAAACGGGGTCGCTAAACTGTTAGGTAAGCTCAAGATACATAAGGCATCTGGGCCGGATGACCTGAATGCCAGGGTGCTTAAGGAATGTGGTGCTGAAATTTCACCTGTGCTGGCCTTTATCTTCAATGAATCACTTGCCCAGGGCACTGTACCAGATGACTGGCGACAAGCTCATGTTACCATGTTACCATGGTCTATAAAAAAGAAGAAAAATACGACGCAGCAAATTATAGACCAGTGTCGCTTACATGCATCTGTTGCAAAACCCTTTAGCGTATAATAGTTAGTAACATCAACAAGCTACTAGCCTTTGAGAGCATTCTGGCTGACTGTCAACATGGTTTCCGAAGTCAAAGGTCTTGCGAAACTCAATTAGTTCAGTTTTACCATGACATTGTGAGCAATCTGGATGGGGCCACAAACCGTGGCCACAAACAGACAGACTTGATTATCATGGACTTCGCTAAGGCCTTTGACAAAGTACCTCACAGAAGGCTATTGTATAAATTGGATTACTATGGGATAAGAGGATCCACACAAAGGTGGATTAGCTCATGGCTCTCAGGGCGCTCACAACAAGTTGTACTTGATGGCCAAGCGTCTGATCCAGTGGCTGTTTTATCTTGTGTCCCCGAAGGTTCGGTCCTTGGACCGGTCCTTTTCTTGGTATGCATTAATGATCTCCCTGATACTATCAGGTCATCTGTCCGTTTGTTGAGAAGCCTCCGTGGTCGAGTGGTTACGCTACTCGCCTCGTAAACCAGGGGTCGCTGGTTCGATCCCGGGCTTCTCCAGACTTTCGGATGAGTCTTTAAACCGAGGTCCCGTCTCCGTATGACCTTAGCTGTTGGTGGGACGTAAAACTGAAACACTCACTGTCCGTTTGTTTGCTGATGATTATGTCCTTTATAGGAATATATATTCTTCTTCTGACTGTCTTATTCTACAAGATGACCTGAATCAACTAGCACAGTGGGAGGCCGATTGGCAGATGAATTTCAATGTGGCCAAATGTCATTCAATGAGTGTGTCACGACACCCTCCGGACAAAAAAATTAAGTTTGACTATAAACTACACCAGCAAATCTTGGAGCAGGTTCAATTCGCCAAATATCTTGGTATCACCATCACTGATGATCTTGATTGGGGTCAACACGTTTCAGAAATAACATCAAAAGGAACTAGGACTTTAGGATTTCTTAGACGAAACTTGGCTTTTGCACCTAGGCAGACAAAGGATGTTGCATATAAAACATTGGTTCGCCCTCAGCTAGAATATGCATCACCCATTTGGCATCCCTATGTTAAAACTCAGATTCAGCAGGTAGAGAAGGTGCAGAGGACAGCTGCTGGATGGACCTGCCGACGATTGCGCAATAGAAGCAGCGTCGGTAACATGCTTAACGAGCTAGAATGGCCGTCCCTAGCGACCTGTCGTGAACAGTCCTCTTTAACCTTCTTCTATAAGATACATTCAGGTACAGTGGCCGTTAATTAAGATAAATACTTGACCCCTGTGACAGTTTCAACCCGAACAAGGGCATCAAAAGTAAACAACTCACAGTATCATAGGTACCAGTCCTACAGTGATGCCCTGAAAAATTCCTTCTTCCCTAGGACTATTCCCCAATGGAATAGTCTTCCCTCTTCTGTGGTGAATGCTAAGACTGCAGAGGAGTTCAGGGTCCGTACAGTGTACGTTTGATACTCAGAGGTATGCGTTTTAGTATACCTCTGTTATTCAGATTTTAAATAGTTTTAACGACTCATCCAGTGACTTCTTTTTTTTTTTAGCTAAATTCTAAATTTAGCTACGCACCCAACTGAGGTAATGGCCAGATATGACCGACTCAGTATAAGAAGATAGATAAAGGTAACCCTTCTGTTTAATTAATTAACTTTTCATTAGTAAACAACATTAAAGTGATATCATGTGATGTCATAATGACGTCACAAAAGGAACCATAGCAACATGACGTTACGCAACCATTGTGTACAGAAATAAAGTGCGTTACTTTTAATTAGAGTTAGCGTTTATCAAGTGGTAGCAGAGCGAGCTTGACAGTCCTCAGGGGTAGGACATGACTCTTAAACAGTGGACACTTGCTGAAACTGGTGTTAGATCTGACAGTTTGTATTTATTCTTGAATTTTGTGGAAAAATAAACTCAAATCAACCAACCAACCAACACAAATGAGAGTTACAGGCAGGAGTTATTAGCATGGTCAGAGATTACAGATCTCAGTAAGGACAAACAAGGCATTGCAATTGCTTTGTCACTCCCGGATGATGATGAATCACAAATAAGAGAAAAAAGTTTTTGATGAGTTTATAATTTATGATTAAAAAGTAATGATTGATTAACATTTTTGATATTTTTATGCCCCCGTAGGAGGGCATATAGTTTTTGCACTGTCCGTTTGTGGGTTTGTGCGTTTGTAAGTCCGCACTTTTTGTGATGCAAACTACTTCCACATTTCTTCAACAATTGAGCTGAAACTTTGCATATGCATTCCTTGTGAGTCGAAGGGTTCTATCACTTTGGTTCTATCATTTTAGAAGGAGTTACGGCCCTTTATTTTCTAAAAGATGTGCTAAAAACCTTGTGATGCGAACTACTTCACCATTTCTTCACTGATTCAGCTGAAACTTTTCAAATGCATTCCTTGTGAGGTGAAGGGGCGCCTTACACAATTTTCACGTCGATCCTATCATCTGTGACGGAGTTATGGCCCTTGATTTTCTGAAAAACGCGTTCGAAAACCTTGTGACGCGAACTACTTCCACACTTCTTCACCATTTAAGCTGAAACTTTGCACATGCATTCTTTGTGGGGTAAAGGGATGCGTAACACAATTTTCACGTTGATCCTATCATCTGCGAAGGAGTTGCTGCACTTTATTTTCTGAAAAACGCGTTCTTTAACCTTGTGCCGCGAACTTCTTCCAAATTTCTTCGACAATTTTGTTAAATTTTTGCATATGCATTGGCAACGATATTTATATGTGCCTAACACAAAATTCATTCTGCTCGGGGGAAGCGTTTCGGAGTTGTGGCCCGTGAGTTTCCCAAAAATGCGCTAAAAAATCTTGTGACGCAAACTACCTCCACATTTCTCCACCGATTGAGCTGAAACTTTGCACATGCATTCCTTGTGAGGTGAAGGGGTGCCTAACACAATTTTCAATATTGATCCTATCACCTGCGACGAAGTTATGGCCCTTGATTTTCTGAAAAACGCGTTCGAAAACCTTGTGACGCGAACTACGTTCACATTTCTTCACTGATAGAGCTGAAACGTTGAACATGCATTCCTTGTGAGGTAAAGGGCTGCCTGACACAATTTTCACGTTGATCCTATAACCTGCGAAGGAGTTACGGTACTTTTTTTTGAAAACGCGTTCTTAAACCTTGTGACGCGAACTACGTCCAGATTTCTTCGACAGTTTTGTTAAATTTTTATGTCCCCGTAGGAGGGCATATAGTTTTTACACTGTCCGTTTGTTTGTGGGTTAGTCCGCACGTTTTCCTCAAATTGGCTCTCAGGGGGGCATTGCTCACTGACAGCTATTGTTGGATTAACATTTAGCCAAAGATGATCTCACTGACAGTTTGGAAAAATTTTGAAGATCTTGACGATTTTTATAGAATTGTTGGACAGTCTGTGACGGAATACATAGCTATATTTGACTCTTAGTACAAGAAAATTAAAAAGAAAAAAAAATGACCTTACCACCTGAAATATTGGCATTTAAGTTACTAAGAAAAGCAAACATTACCAAAGAGGAAAAATTGCTTGTGTAGACTGGTATGAACTATGAAAATAAAACTGCTTTATATGAGGAGACGAAGAAATCTTTGCAAAAGTTTAAGGGGAGTGACGGCGAATCTAGCACCAGTGGATCGAGTATAAAGATAGAGCCAGCTTTCCTTGCAGCAAATGACGAGGCGTTGCTTGCTGCAGGATACACTAAAACTAGATTCGGGGGTCACAGCTATGGCAGACAGAAGGGAGAGACATGGAAGTATAGAAGGTCAGGACCGGGAGCAGCAGTAGTAGAAGAAATTCTGCGTTCAGATTCTAGAAGACCAATAGGGAGAGGCGGGCATTATCAGCGAACAGAATCTGGGTCAAGGATCACTCAATCGAGTAACAGGGGGAGAAAGAGCATAAATCCTTTAGGGCCAGATGGTCGCCCATTAACATGTTAATCGTATGGATTGTACCGCCACTCACTACCTGCATGCCCAGACAACTAGGAAATCATGGCAAAAGTCAACATTGCAGGGGAGGAACATGCCGAGCTGTTCACAGGATACAACACTGAAGAGGGACGTTTTTTGGGCATTGATGAATGCATATGTGCAGTTCTAGACAGTGCGTGCAGCAGTACAGTTTGTGGTGAAAATTGGGTTTACAGCCATATTAAATCATTAGACAAGGATGATGAAACGAAGGTGAAAAATATTGCTGGTCAAAAGGTTTTCAGGTTTGGAGGTTGAACATGTCTGAAATCCAAGGGAAAGTATAGTTTGCCAGCAGTGATTGCTGGGAAAGAGGTAACTATTAAGACAGGTGTAGTAGAATCTGACATTCCGTTGTTACTTTCACGAACAGCAATGAAAAAAGCTGCGATCAAACTAGATTTAGAAACTGACACAGCTGTGATAATGGGAAAAGATGTGGCTTTAAATCTGACATCATTTTTTTTTTTTTTTTTTTTTTTTTTTTGGTTTGGGTTTTACGGCCCTTTCAAGATTATTTCACTCATATCGAGCCGATCGTTAATCATAGGTGGGCGAAAACCGGAGTACCCGGAGAAAAACCACCTGACCTTCCGTTGCAGAACTTGGCGTCTCACACGTGACCCG
Organism: Lucinisca nassula; assembly: GCA_963580285.1. Taxonomy (NCBI): domain Eukaryota; kingdom Metazoa; phylum Mollusca; class Bivalvia; order Lucinida; family Lucinidae; genus Lucinisca; species Lucinisca nassula. The sequence continues at coordinate 64,224,752 of OY757023.1, forward strand.
AGCGAGGCTCGAACCCACGGCGGTGAGAGACCTAATGACTAAGAGTCAGCGCTCTTATCCATTAGGCCACGGAGGCCCGTCTAAATCTGACATCATCCGGTCCAATATCGGACAAATCAGAGGAAGTTCCTGTGGAGAGTGTTTGTGCTGTCAATCTTGATATTTTGAACAGAAAGGATAGATACAAGCAGTGCTGAAGCTACATAGACAATTTGCCCATTCCCCCATGAAAAGACTGATTGCTCTCCTAAAGGACGCAGGGGTTTGGAAGGGTGAATATGAAGAAACTCTGTCAGAGATAGGTGAAAAATGTGAACTTTGCAAAGTGTATGCCAAAACCCCATCAAGGCCAGTAGTAGGTATGCCAATGGCTACAAAATATAATGAAAAGGTGGCAATGGATCTCAGACAATGGATTGGTCGATGGATTCTACATATAAGTGACATGTTGTTTTCGAGATACACTTGGTCTGTTTTCACTAACAGAAAGAAGTCATGTAACATTATAGATGCATTGATGACTGAGTGGATCTCCAAATTGGAAGACATGAAAGCTTTGATGACGGATAACGGGGAAGAGTTCAATGCAGATGAGGCAAGAGAAATCACTTCAATTCTTAATGTCCAGCTATGCACAACTTCAGGAGAAGGTCCATTTCAAAATGGTTTATGCGAGGGTGTCCATGCCATTACAGACATAATGTTAGTCAATACTAGAGGCTCATTACAAAAAGAAAATCTCTCAAACATTACTTTCATGGGCAAACATGGCAAGAAACTCGCTTCAAATGTGGAATGGGTACAGCAGCCATCAACTAGTGTTTGAACAAAACAATAACCTTCCAAACATTATGAGTGATGCCTTACCTGCATTATAGGGATCAACAGGTATATAGATTTTTGCACAGCATTTGAATGATCTGTATGCTGTCCGCAGAATATTTATACAAACAGAAGCTGATGAAAGAGTAACGAGGGCCCTCAGAATTAAAGTGAGAGCATCAAAACAAGTATTTGAACATGGTGTTAGGGTTTTCTATAAGAGAGAAGGGTCCTGGAAAAGTGGTGTTCCAAGATGGAAAAGTCGTGTTTGTTAGACATAAGAAAGTATTGGTGCGAGTTTCTCCCAACAGACTTCAGAAGGTCAACAGTAGTTTGGCAGATGGAGAAGTGAAGGGAGGTAAGAATAAAATAAAGGATAAAACTGATGAAAATAAGGATCATAAAGAAAGCACAGAACCCCACACAATATCAGAGGATATACCAGCTCCTGAGCCAAAGAGAATAGATAGACACAATATTGAACAGAACAGAAATACACCAAAGCCTGAAAGGATGGACAGACAGAATATCCAACAGAACAGTACAACTCTGAAACCAAATGACAGCATACAGTATAATAAAAATCAAAAATGAGTTCCTTTAAGAGCAATGAAAACATTCATAAGAAAGAAGATGGGTCATACTACGTAGTTTCGGCTAATAAAGCCTCATCAGTGACCCTGTAATGATCCGGCAAAGAAAGCCAGAGGAAACATACTGCAATTTCGAATAGGCAGTCGATTCAAAGACTGATATAAATCAAAATGAGGTCCAAATAAATAAAAACCTGTCTAGAATACGAGTCTAAACCAACAATTTTTTTTTCTGATTTCTCAGAATATTCACGCTGATCTCAAAGGACCAAAATAAACTGCACTATGGTTGATGTACGGGGAGACGTTTTACGGCCGCCACACGGCACAACACCAGCTGCAGTGAAGGCAAATAAAAATACAAAAATGAGTTCCTTTAAGAGCAATGAAAACATTCATAAGAAAGATGGGTCATACTACGTAGTTTCGGCTAATAAAGCCTCAAAATATTGATGAACGGATTAAAGCGACGGTACTAGGAAGGGCTTGAAAAGCCACAGGTAAGAATGAAAACTGGTTCAATATACAAGAAAAAAACAGCAAAGAAAAGACAAGTGTAAATCTGGAACAAATGCAGTGGGAGCTGATAAATGATGATGAAACAGTAAACCTACTAACGAGACAAAACAATGATGACACAACAGCTGCGAAATTAGTGGAGCTACAAATATGTTCTATAAGTAAGTTCCATACCTAGGATGAAGTGAAAAAGAGAAGTGGAGGCAATGATCAGGAATCGATACAATTAACCCACAGCTCCCACCAGAGACACCAAAAGGAAAGAAACACAAACATGAAACAACAGACCCTAATGGAAATATCAATTGCGGAAAGCCAAAAGGATAGTTACTTTCCCACAATGGCCAATAGGCTATCCAAAACAAAATAATACAAGCAACACAAACACCCAAAGAGAAACCATAACAAAAATAAACCGCGACAGAAGAACTGCCTTGGAACGGTCAGCGGAAATGAATTCCACTGGGGGGGGGGGGCTTAAATCGATTTTACGTGGCCAAAATCCTCGCCCTTACTTCCGTCGCACGCGATTAAGACAAATAATTTGTTCAGTCCGCATGAAAGCCTCCTAGCTCATCAGTGCCACATCTCCGTGAACACAAAATTCAAACAACCACAGAGATGAAACAACGGTGAGGACTCGACAGCAGGAAACCACTGAAATGCTGGAGTAAAAGAAAACCAACAGTTACGACTCCGATGGGCCCGACCAGAGACACAGCATCAGGTACCAACCAACATAAGCCTTTACGCTGGGACCGTCTTAGAATCTGAGGCCTGACCAACCGGCGTCCAATTAAAGAGGGAAGCAAAGTTGTCAACCGTGATTGGATTAACTACCATGCATGCAGACTGTCGTATAACATTTATGTTGTAACCATTCTTTTTATATCGAAGAATGATTTTACGAAATTTGGTGCTGAAGTCATTGCGGTTAGATATTTTTTTTCTGAATTTAAATACCAAGTCACCATAAAATTCGTGTTCCGATAGACCTTGTTGCAGAAACGATTTAAGTCAAATCTTGAATTTTAAAATTAAATCAGAATGACGTCTATAAAATTTTGAAAAAGGCTTTCTGTAGTTTATACGAGTGTTGAAGTCAGTTACATGACTACACACTCTGGCAAATCGAATTAATTGTGAAATATACAAGCCATAGGATGGCGCACGAGGAACATCACCATCCAAAAAAAAGAAAGTTTACAATCTCAAAATCAAAATAATCGCGTTTATCATAAATTTTGCAAGAAACAAACTCATCTACAATATACATATGTAATCTAAAAACGGGACCTCGGTATCAGAAGAATTGTTTTAACTGAAGTTCTAAGCGGGGCGGGGGGGGGGGGTGTAAATTTGACTGATCAAAATATCGAAATATGTATTATAAATATTTAATAAATCATCCGAATATCTAGAACTGGAGCTAATAGCTTCAATGATATCAGACTGGTTTTCAGCAGAAAGGGACGTTGGTTTTCAGCAGAAAGGGACGTCATGATGTCTTTCATAACAAAACAAACACAGATCAGCCACAAGTGGTGCGCAATTAGTACCCATCGGAATACCCACAACTTGTCTAAATAACTTAGTACCAAATCTTATGTAAATATTGTCAAGTAGAAAGGTGAGAGCTTCACACACTTTCTGACATGACCATAAAGTATAATTCTTATGCTCTTCAGAAGTAAACAAAAAGCATTTACATTACATGCAAGATAGAGAGAGTCTTCCCCATGAAATGTCCATTCAATTAAATCATTAAGTTTTTATTTTATAAGATTATGGGGAAGTGTAGTGTAAAGAATGGAAAAATCATATGTAGACAGACTTGAAGCACGAAAACGCCTGGCTTTGAATTCATTTAAAACTTCATCAGAATTTTTATAGACCAAAACAAATTTCTCGGAGTCTAACTGTTCGTTTTCTTTTGCTCCAGCAATTCTGTTGTTGTATGCAGTCGAGTCCTCAACCTTGTTACATCTCTGTAGTTTTTTGATTTGTATGTTTTCGGAGATGTTACACTGATGAGTTAGGAAGCCTTCATGCGGACTAAACAAAATTAATGTATACCGCGACAGAGGTAAGGGCGAGGATTATGGCCATGTAAAATCGATTTAAGCTCCCCAGTGGATTTCTTTCCACTGACCTTTCCAAGGCGGTTCTTCTGTGGCGGTTTTTTATGTTGTTGTTTGTTACTTACTGTGTGTATCACTTGTGTCTTTTTACTTTGGATGGCCGTTTGGCCATTTTGTGGGAAAGTAACTGTCCTTATGGCCTTCCTTTGTTTAGGTTTCCATTATGGTCTGGTCGCTTCATGTTTTCTTTCCCTTTGGTGTGTTTGATGGGTGTAGTAAGTTAATTGTATCGATTCCTGATCTTTGTTTTACTTCTACCTGATCTTTCGAAGACTTTGTCGTCATTTTTTATCACATCTTTTTATGGCAGTAAACACGATGTTAATCATTTGGAGAGTTCAGTAGTGGTACAAGAGCTTGAATTTGCAATAAATCATGCTTTGCATGGTCTTTTATGAAGTTTAGGTAACCAATACAACGTAGGAAGCTGGTCTTGGCCTTCTGTTACAAAAACTGTGGTCAACAAACATTGCCGACCCGGTGGGTTATTACAAATAAAGAAGGTCAAACAAAGGCAAGGCTTGTGGTACGTGGTTTTGAAGAGGAATTTACTATGTCTAGGGATAGCCGACAGTAGGAAAGGAGGCAATGAGAATATTGGCTGTTGCTTCAATCCAGAACTGGACCGCTAAAACAACAGTAATTAAGTCTGCTTTTTTGCAGGGCAGAGAATTAAGGCGAGATATATTTGTTTGATTTGAGGTTTAACGTCCCCGTCAACACTGTAAAGGTCATTTTGGAGACTTTGCTTCAAATTTTGTGGGACTTTTACCCGACATTGAGATGAAATGACATCTCAAGCCCTGTCGCCCAATGAAACCAATAGGGTTTACATTGTATTAGCATGGACGGTCCGCCACGCACCGCGGTTCCTGGACAGGCTTAGATCCTCTAAGCGGTTTACCAGTACTAGTTTGCGGGCCGGGTTCAGCTCTGCGTGGAAGCATCATGCAGCCCATATATTTCTTCAAGCCCCTATGGGCGGGGGCGGAAGACGAGATATATACATCCAACCACCAAACGAGAGTGAAACAGCAAAAGGGATAGTTTGAAAGTTGAAGCATGGACTATATGGGCTGAAAGACGGTGCTAGGCAGTTCTACATGAGTGTGAAAGATAAATTATTGAGGCTGCGATGTAAAGTGAGTGAACAAGATCCAGCACTTTTCTATTTGCACCAAAGAGGTAAGCTGAATGGCATCATATGTTGCCATGTAGATGACTTCTCCGTGCCGGTGATGCATATCTTGAACAAATAATGGTCAGTTTGCGAAAAAGGTTTTTGGCAGGAAAAGTTGAAGAAGGGAACTTTAATTACATAGGGTTTAAAGTTGCTCAGAACAGAGATGTCATAGTCAGTTCAACTATGTCACTAACATAAAGAATATAACAATTGACCCAAACAGATCACAGGACAAGCAAATCTCATAAACTTCAGAGGAACAGACCAAATATCGACAGCTTTTTTTTTTCAAACGAGCTGGGCTGTACAAGGAACCAGACCTGACATGGCTTTTCAACTCATAGATCTCAGCACAAAACTCAAGGAGGGAACAATAAGCGACCTTTCTCGGGCTGTAAAAGTAGTCATTCGGCTGAAAGACATTAGGTCTGTGATTTCATTCCCGAATTTAAAGTGAATGACCACCTTTGTAATATTATCCCCTCACAACAACGTTGCGAATGGGGATATAGCATCGGTGCCGTGCGTCCGTGTGTTAGTATGTGTGTGTGTCTGTGTGTGTGTCTGTCCGGAACCTTGTGAGCAGGATAGAAGACACAGTATTCATCGTAGAAGCATCAAACCTTCCACAAATGTTCACCATGTACAGAGGATGAACCCTATTGAATTTCAAGGTCAGGGGTCAAAGGTCAAGGTCACAATGGACTTGACCTTGAAAACCTTGTGAGCAGGATAGAAGACACAGAATTCATCGTAGAAGCATCAAACCTTTCACAAATGTTCACCATGTACAGAGGATGAACCCTATTGAATTTCAAGGTCAGGGGTCAAAGGTCAAGGTCACAATGGACTTGACCTTGAAAATCTTGTGAGCAGGCTAGACGACACAGTATTCATTGTAGAAGCATCAAACCTTCCACAAATGTTCACCATGTACAGAGGATGAACCCTATTGAATTCCAAGGTCAGGGGTCAAAGGTCAAGGTCACAATGGACTTGACCTTGAAAACCTTGTGAGCAGGATAGAAGACACAGTATTCATTGTAGAAGCATCAAACCTTCCACAAATGTTCACCATGTACAGAGGATGAACCGTATTGAATTTCAAGGTCAGGGGTCAAAGGTCAAGGTCACAATGGACTTGACCTTGAAAACCTTGTGAGCAGGATAGAAGACACAGTATTCATCGTAGAAGCATCAAACCTTCCACAAATGTTCACCATGTACAGAGGATGAACCCTATTGAATTTCAAGGTCAGTGGTCAAAGGTCAAGGTCACAATGGACTTGACCTTGAAAACCTTGTGAGCAGGATAGACGACACAGTATTCATCGTAGAAGCATCAAGCCTTCCACAAATGTTCACCATGTACAGAGGATGAACCCTATTGAATTTCAAGGTCAGGGGTCAAAGGTCAAGGTCACAATGGTCTAACATATTCAGATTGGATTTTCATGTTAATGAATGGTATGCAGTTGCGAGGGGATGCTACGCTTGCGTTGCCTTGTTATTACTTCATATGCAAGAAAAAAGTTACTGTTATGATTATTCTCTTGACGTTTATTACCAATTGAAATCTGCTATGGTACTTCAATCCACAATTGATGGTTTCAGTGAAGCCTTCTGGCACCGGCCATATTTTCTCAAAGGTAATCCAAATGTTTCCCAGCATTCTACCTGTTTGCTAAAATCATGACCTCATGAAGCCCTTTGAAGCTCTAAGTCTATCTATGTAGCTGCTAAAGGAGAAGTAATGTGGCTCTCTAATCAGGTTGCATTCTCAAAAATCCTTAAATAGGCTATCAGTTCAGCATCTTACATACAGGCTTCATTATGTCTTTGGATGAAAATAAAGACTTTGAAGACAGTTTTCCTGAGTTTGGTGCTATTGGTTTCATTGGGTGGCATTCAACTCAAGTCCCACAAAATGTGGAAACAGTATATCCAAAATGCCCTAAATAGTTGTGATGGGAACGTTAAACAGCAATTCAAACAAACAAAACCTGTTCTACATTAAATTTCCTACAAAACAATTGTTTTCTGTAATCCTTATCTGATCTACAGTTAATCACTTTGTATTCCAGACCTTGTATTTACAGCTCCTTCACCTGTACACTGTTTGCATAAAATCGAGGACTTTATGTGAAAATGAAAATATATATTATGGGTACTCAAAGGAATCGCCTCATTGAGTACTCAAAATCTATGCTTCAAACTGAATTAACCCATTTAGTACCAGCAACCCCAAAAGAGGTACCCTGGCAAACAATGCAGGCCAAGATCAGAGGCCGCAGAACACGGCGTCTGATCAGGGCTTACACTGTTTGCAAAATGTTCAGCCAATTTCCTAATACATTTTAAAGAAAAAACAACCTGACAACCCTAAATTTTGAAATGGACTCCTGATATATACATGTATAAGGAGGAAGATTCCATTTGGTACAAAAAGAGGTAAAAAATACCATGTGAAATGCCATGGAGTACTACCGAAAATTGTTAAGGCGTGTTAAGGTAATGTTTGGTTAAATGATACTGATAGGCATTAATTAATGAAAAAAGAACAGAAACAAGTAATCAACAAACCGAAAGCAGCTATCATCAAAATGTTAAGCACAAACAATGTTATGCTTTGTATAAACAGATGTCTTGATGTTGAGATTCTCTGTTCCAAGATTATGAATCAATTTTTCACATAACTATTTTTCTTAGGGTCAGGGATAGCAAAACAGCTAATTCCTTGTCTTTCTTATCACAGTGCAGTATTTGGCCTTACAAGAAGGCATTTTTATTTTAAAGTTCACTTTCTCCTCTAAAATCCTCAGCTGCTAAAATACCAAGATTTGTTAGCTATCAGAACATGAACTGAACAGTTTCCATGAGGCCACTGCAGGAGATATAATCTGTAAAAATGTCTGACACCCTATAAACAACTTTAATGAGCCATTGCAGTTAATTAGAGAAACCCTTTAGAAGAGTATGATTTTATCATTCCTCAATGGTATTATTGTAAAATGGATCTGAGAAAAAAGGTGGTCATTCACTTTAAGCCAAAAAGTTAACGACTGGATGGTTGTGGTCTTCACAGATGCAGCCTTATGTAATATCAACAACGGAACGGCAAGTACAGCAGGATATATTGTCTGGTTGATGGACTGCCACGGAAAATGTTTCCCACTGTCTTGGCATGCTGGTAAACTTAAGCGGGTAGTACGATCCACAATTGCTGCTGAGGCCCTTAGCTTAAAGGAAGGACTTGAAAGTGCTTTCTACTACAGAAAGATGCTGGAGGACATTTTAGTTGTGTCAACCAAAACTAATCCAATAATTGCCTATGTGTTATAGAAGCCATAAACTCGACAAAACTAGTTGACGACAAACGGCTCAGAGTAGACATAGCAGCAATTAGCCAATCCCTAGCAAGAGACGAGGTCAGTGAAATCAAATGGTGCCCATGTAAAGCTCATTTCGTGGGCTGTATGACAAAGCATGGAGCTTCTGGGTACATGCTACTAAATGTTCATGCAGACGGAAGGATGCCAGAAGACTTTTTATAATTATGACGCATTTAACAACACGATCAGGTCGCTTTGAAATCTACCAGTTTTACAAATTTGTTTCATATTCTTTTCTCTTCTTTATTTTCTTAAAATGGTCAATTATTAACTATGATCTCAAAAACAAAAAAGGGAAAAGTATAATTAATGTTAATTTCATTTATATTGCTATTCTTCCTAAGTTAGGTAACTCTTCTGTTTTATTAATTAACTCTTCATTAGGAAACAACATTAAGTGATGTCAGGTGACGTTATGATGTCACTAATGGAACCATAGCAACATGGCGGTAAGTAATTACTTTTAGCAACTATTGTGTACAGTAAATAAAGTGTTTTACTTTTAATTAGAGTTAGTGTTTATCAGACGCTACACTCGTTTCAATGTTACCTAGAGTAGAGTATGTAGAGGGAGACGCGTATCACCAACTACGCTAAATAACTTCGTTTATCATATAACGTCGCGTCTGAGAGTGTAATCACGCCATGTACTAAATTCAATAATCCACTAGTGGATGAAATATGCAAATTAGTTAGATCTGCCCCCTAACGTTACATGTACGACGTCCTTTACTAATGGCGGAATAGTGACATTTTTATAAAACAATCGTGAATAAAATGCGTTTTAAATGGCATATGATAAATAGAATTTTGAATCCGTGCTCATGTATTATTGGATTTATTAAACTCCTTGAGGAAAAGCCTCGCATTTTATCCTTTTTCATCAACTCGTTTAATAAATTCAATGATACATGAACACTCATGTAAGATCCTCTATTTATATAGCAGAAGTATATAGTGTATATAAGTTTTATGTGCTCGTGCAGTAAGTAGTGAATTACAAATTTTTTATTATAAGTTTAGGTTTTGATGAGTTGCAATACTCACCTTTTGGCATTGGTTTATTTATTTCATTCTGTATTCCCTTGTTACCTGATTTATTCATTTCATTTGGAGAATGATCCTGTTAACAGTCATGATTAGCTTTATATATAGAGGATCCCATATGAGTGTTCATGTAATATTGAATTTATTACACGAATTGAGGAAAAGAGATAAAATGTGAGGCTCTGCCGAGTATTTTATCTCTTTCCTCAACGAGTTTAATAAATGTATTAATACATGTGCACGCGTGCAAGATTCTATTTATCATCATTTAAAAAGCATTTTATTCACGATTTGTTTACAAAACAATGTCAATATTCCACCATTAGTAAATGCGACGTAGTTAATGACGTCGTATGTGTAACGTTATGGGGCGTATCTAACTAATTTGTATATTTATTCCACTAGTGGATTACCGAATTTATAACATGGCGTTATTACATTCTCAGACGCGAGGGTATATGATAAACGAAGTTAATTCTCTTTACTTACAGTTATAGTATATTTTAATGCATGCCCCAAGGTTATACACTTTTTTTCATGCTCAACTCGATTTAGCATGAAAATTACCCTGCTAATAAATTTTAAAATGCCAACAAAAGTTGGCATTTTAAAATTTATGAGCAGGATAAATAACATTCTGTGCTGATCTGAGTAAGAAATTTGCCTTTATCATTTGTATTTTAATATTTTTGAGCATTATAAATTTCGTGCTCAGCTGAGTTGAGCATGAAAAAAGTTTTATAACCTCCGTGCCAGGTACTTTTACATTTACAGTACTTTTAAATGTATAATGTTACTTATTATGACGTACTCAGCGCCCCCGCCCATCGGTGCCTGGAGAAATAGATTGGGCTGCACGGCGCTTCCGCGCAGAGCTGAAACCTACCGAACTTGCGTACTGGTAAACAGCTTAGGTCTAAGCCTGCCCAGGAAAAGTGATGTGAGTCGGACCGCTCCTTAAACCCTAGTGGTTTCTATGGGCTGTAGGGCTTGAGATGTCATTTCATCTCAAGTCGGGTAAAAGTCCCACGAAATTGGAAGCAACCTCTCCAAAATGACCTATATAGTGTTGACGGGGACGTTAAACATCAAATCAAACAAAATAATGTTACTTGTTACGTACTCAACTGTACCCATTGCCAAACCACTTTATGAGCACAAGCTTTCCTCGCTCCACGGGATTACCGTTTTACCGAACATTAAACTCCACCAGGTGGTGTTAAAGGAATGTGCCGACCTTAAAACAAGTCTCCCTTCCCTTCATATAAATGTAGGTCTAGTCTGCTGGGATCAATGGTTTTACTGCAGAACTTGAAAATACTTGAAACCTGGAAACCTGAAAATGTTTGAGGGTCACTGATGAGGCCTAATTGACCGAAACTAGCTAGACTGGCCCAGAAAACATGTACACTCCATATTTTCCAGTTCTGTGGTGTATTCCTTGCTTCCAAAGGATAAACCTTTCTAGAACATATTGATCGAGACTTACATCTATGATCGGTTTTCTGCAGCGTTGCATCATGTTAACAAAATAGAATTAGAGGCAATGGTCAGGAATCGATACAATTAACCTACAGCTCCCATCAGAGACACCAAAGGGAAATAAACACAAACATGAAGCAACAGACCCCAACGGAAACACCAACAGCGGAAAGCCAAAAGGACAGTTACTTTTCCACAAAATGGCCAATAGGCTATCCAAAATAAAATAACATAAGGGACACAAACACCCGAAGACAAAACCAAAACAAAAATAAACCGCGACAGAAGAACCGCCTTGGAACGGTCAGCGGAAACGAATTCCACTGGGGGGCTTAAAACGATTTTACGTGGCCACAATCCTCGCCCTTACTTCCGTCGCGATTTAGACAAATAATTTGTTCAGTCGGCATGAAGGCCTCCTAACTCATCAGTGCAACATCTCCGTGAACACAAATAATCAATATTTTATAAATCAGCCAAATATCTAGAAGTGGAGCTAAAAGCTTCAATGATTTCAGACTGGTTTCAACAGTATTTCCTAATAAACCCCACTAAGACATGTGCGCCAAACGAAGACTAAGATCAGCCTGCGCATCCGCACAGTCTGATCAGAGTCTTCGTTGTGCGCTTTAAGGATAGCTAAGGGCCAAATGCTCCTTCATGCAGCAAGAGAAGTCTCCGGTTAGACTATATAGATGCGCAGGCTGATCCGAGTCTTCGATGGGCGCATGTGTCTTATTGTAGGTTTTGTCGTGCGCTGGCTCAAATATGACACAACCTATTTTATGATAGATTCCTTCTCTTTTTAAGATGGGAGATTTTATTTAGTTAAATGGGTTCAATGACTTATCATCGAGTTAACCCTTGTCCTGCTGAGCCCGGATATGCCTTTTCTTTGAAACAATGTAGATCCAGATCAGATGGCTTCTGAAGAAGCCATCTGATCAGGATCTACATTGTTTGTCATTCAGATTGTGAATTTGTTGTAATAATTTGCTACAGGTAATCTGATTGGCTGATAATCGGTAGTGGGTGTGGCATATATGAATATTCAGCAGGACAAGGGTTAATAGCATTACAGTAAAATTCCTATATTAAGACCACCTTTGAGATTAAGACCACTTTTGAACAGTCCCAAAGGCGCTCCCTGACCAGAGGACACTGTTTTCAGAACACTCGAAGAAAGAATAGCTGCAGCCCCCTAAATAAATTTTTAAATCAGAATAAGTCTTAATATCAGGTGGTCTTAATAGCAGAATTTCACTGTATATGTCTGGTCCCCGCCCATCGGGACTGGAAGAAATATATGGGCTGCATGATGCTTCCACGCAGAGCTGAATCCGACCCGCACACGAGTACTAGTAAACCGCTTAGAGGATCTAAGCCTGCCCTGGCAAAGCGGTGTGAGTGTCGGACCACCCATGCTTATAAACCCTATTGGTTTCATTGGACGACAGGGCTTGAGATGTCATTTCATCTCAATGTCGGGTTAAAGTCCCACAAAATTGGAAGCAACGTCTCCAAATGACCTTTACAGTGTTGACGGGGACGTTAAACCTCAAATCAAACAAACAAACACTCGTTATGTCCCGTCACAAAAATAACTTATCATTTGCAACACTGCCGCTTTGACAACTTCTTCTGGCGGATGGTTCTTCTTTATTCCTTTAGCTATAGTCATATCTTTCTGATCCATATATACAACTTTATCGAGTAAGCCCACAAATTCCTCCAACATTATACCCCTATAGACATATCCAAAATAATCATCCAGTCGATCTCCGCGATTGCCTGTCAGTCTGTATGTGTGAGATGCCTTTATCATAAAAGTAACATTTTTATTTATTTTCAATAAATTACGCACACTTTTACTAATCAGTTTCATTCTGTCCCGAAAGATGGAGTGATGAAAAGCTGTCGTGTGCATATGCATATGAATCACAAAGACTACATTGGATTTGTAACCAATTAAATCAATGTGCCTGGCAATTGAAAGGGTGTCATATTTATGACTGTCCCACTCAGAACCAGGTATAAACGGCTGGGCGTGCGGTAACCAGTCGAGCCTAAAGTTCAAATCCGGAGCAATACACGATGACTTTCGGTGCCATTTCTCAGTCGTCCATGTCTCTGTTATTTGTTCACATGGCAGGTCCTCAGAGATGAAACGGTACCATTGCCGAGTTGTTGAATCTCCCGTTATCATGAGATGTTTTCCCTTTAAACATTGTCTGTAGTCGGTTCTGTTTGATTGTCGACAATGTAAAAGGATCCACTTGTTGTTATAGAAGTATCCCGTCGGCTCTGTCTTATTCCACAAAAGGTGTCTAGGATAGGAATAACATGATGTCAAGTTGCTCCGTTCTTGTATATTTCCTGGAATAAAATTAGCCCTTATCTTGCTGAATATTTATTTAAGCAACACCCATTTCTGTATATCAACCAATCAAATTACTTGATATAATTTATTGCTACAAATTCATAGATTAAATGCAAAACAGTTTAGATCCTGATCAGAAGCCATCTGATCTGGATCTACACTGTTTGCAAATTTTGATTGATTGATTTGAGGTTTAACGTCCCCGTCAACACTGTAAAGGTCATTTTGGAGACGTTGCTTCCAATTTTGTGGGACTTTTACCCGACATTGAGATGAATGACATCTCAAGCCCTGCCGCCCAATGAAACCAATAGGGTTTATTAGCATGGACGGTCCGCCTCGCACCGCGGTTCCTGGACAGGCTTAGATCCTCTAAGCGGTTTACCAGTACTAGTGTGCGGGCCAGATTCAGCTCTGCGTGGAAGCATCATGCAGCCCATATATTTCTTCAAGCCCCTATGGGCGGGGGCTTACACTGTTTGCAAAGATAGGGGTTGTCGCGAACAGCAAGATAAGGGTTGAAAAGAGAAACGATCAGGAACTGATGCAATTAGATCCCAAATTCTTGCCACAATATCAGTGAATACTTTTTGGTCGACTGTCTGCTATTAGACCTAAACCTTATTGCTGTAAACCTTATTTTTCCTATTTCTGTTCTAAAATATAGATTGTGGGTATTCGTTATGAGGCGGTTCTACCGAGTATCCACAATCTATATTTTTAGCAGAAATAAGTAAAATATCACAATTTTTCTTCTTAAAATTTTCGTTTTTCCGGCGGTAAAAATTTCAGTGTATTTGTATAGGCGTGTTTTCGTAATGATGTGATTCCAGGTTCCTCGTGGAGAATTAAAATAACTTTAAATATTTGTTATCATCACGTGAACAAGTCCGTGAAATGAGACCCCATATACCCCACTTTATATAGAGAAAACTGGGGTTTACGGGGGTATACATTATCTTTTCTTATTTTTGCTCAAAGACATAGGTTGTGGGTACTCGTTAGAACCGCCTCAATGTTTGCAGTATTTATAAGAAAAATATCACGGATTTTCATCAGAAAAATGGCCATTTTGGAGATGTGAAAAAAGCACTTTGTCAAGTGGGTGTGTTAGCGTAATGCTACAGCTATGGGAAAATCGCTTACAGACGCAGCCATGGAACGTGGTGTCTCAGTGGTTAGAGCACTTGCCCCTGATGCTAGAGGCCCCGGTTCGATTCCCGTCGGCGGTATTAAAATTCGGGGTCTGAACTTGCGCCAATGGCATCATTTGCAGGGATGAATGCCACAAAGTGCACCGTCCACGGATCGTGACGTTAACTGGAGGTCCCCTTGTGCAGGGAGAATCATCCCCTGTGCAGGTTAAAGACCGTTACCGTAATTACATGATTACTTTGTAGGCTTTCATCCTGCAGATATGGAGTGTATGTTATGTACACTTGCGAGTAATGGTAAAAAAGCCCCCGCTCATCGGGGCCTGGAGAAATAGATTGGGCTGCACGATGCTTTCACGCAGAACTGAAACCGACCGCACATGAGTACTGGTAAACCGCTTCGAGTGCCTAAGCCTGCTCAGGGAAAGTGGTGCAAGTCGGACAGCCCATCCATATAAACCCTGTTGATTTTATTGGGCTACAGGAATTGAGATGTCATTTCATCTCAATGTCGGGTAAAAGTCCAACAAACGTAACTGGAAGCGACGTCTCAAGCATGACCAAAATAGTGTTGACGGGGACGTTAAACATCAATTCAAACAAAACAAATGACTTGTAATATTTGTTATCTATAGCTACGGAAAGAATTGCTTACAGATTCAGCAATGGTAAAAATGCATTATGATAACTCATCCGTGTGATATAGTACATTTTTTAAACCTCAAAAAAGGCATTTTTCTGATGAAAATTTGTGATATTTTTTCTTATTTATATTCCAAATATAGGTTTTGGGTGCTCGTTAGAACCGCCTCATTGAGGCGGTTCTAACGAGTACCAACAACCTATGTCTTGGAGCAGAAATAAGGAAAATAATGTTTACCCCCGTAAACCCCAGTTTTCTGTATATAAAGTGGGATTTAGGTGGGGGGTCTTTATTTCACCGACTTGTTCACGTGATGGGGCCATCGGCGCTCGTGTTGTGGGCGTTTCACTGGCACACCTATTTTACCACCAAAATTTTCAGAAAAAAAAATTATATTTTCCGTATTGCTGCTTGAGCAGAAACAAGAAAAATACTATAAACCCCAGTTTTACTATATAAAAGTGAGGTTTTAAGGGGTCCAAATTATATAGGCGTGTTTTCTTGATTATATGTGATAAACAAATACAGAAAGCTAGAATTTGAAAGTGAAACAAAGCTTTACCTTTTACTTCCACTTTGATCTCATGGAAGTAGCCCCAACCTTTCCTTGAAAAAGAAATAAAGACATGTCATGACTGTTTGTACCCCTTTTTGGAATACATATTTATTTATTCATTTATTTGTTTATTTATTTATTTATTTATACCGCCGTCAGCCACTCTAGTTTTGCTAGACAAACTCAATGAAGCTATTATTCTTGCACACCGGACAAGGAAATCCGTAATTTTACCCTGGGATAGAAATTTATGTTCTGACCCTGGTGTTCCGACCCAAAATCGAATATAATCGCGTGTTTGATAAATGCACTGGTTAATTACGACCTCGTATGCGCCGTCGTTGAGGCTGACGTCACAGCAACGTCACTAAACATTCCTGCAGTGTGAACACAATATGGCGGACGTTGGTAACCGAAGTGACTGCAGCATTAAAAATTCGCTTTAAGAAACGGAAGGTATGCAAGAAAAAGAATCCAATATGGGTGTGAGGGGCGGGGATAGAAAAATCCGTCCCTCGTGATCACTGTCCGGCATCACTCGGCAAGCCTCGTGATGCCGGACAGTGTCCCTCGGGACAGATTGTCCCATCCACCCCTCACACCCATATAAGATTCTCATAAGCTTATATGCTGACCGGAAATAGAAACACATTTTTAAATCGTCTTTGGCAAAACATTTAAATTAAATTTAAATTCCAGTTATATAAATGATCCACAGTGGCATCTCTGCTTCTGATTCATTGCATAAAATAGTTAATGACAGCTACGATTTAACGGGAAAGGGCAAAGAGTCAAGGCAAGGTCCAAAATCTTGGTCTTCAGGTTTCCATTGAGTCAAACATTTTGTGTCGACTCATTGCTACTCTCCAGCTAACGTTGGGAATATTGCGTACAAAATCAAAATTTTCGCATTGGTTGACTTGATAGGTTTTGTAAGGTAACCGGGCGCTAAACGCACATAGGGGCTACCACCATCTCGCTAAATGGGATTAGTTTATGAACTGCTGTTCCCAAGGCCTCCAATGTGATGGCACTTGTCAAT
This sequence comes from Lucinisca nassula, assembly GCA_963580285.1. Classification (NCBI taxonomy): domain Eukaryota; kingdom Metazoa; phylum Mollusca; class Bivalvia; order Lucinida; family Lucinidae; genus Lucinisca; species Lucinisca nassula. Next base: position 64,241,706 of record OY757023.1, read on the forward strand.
TCGATAGGTGTCAGCTGACCAATGGAAATATACTGACCTCTTGCTCAGAGAAAGGCACAAATCGCGCCCAAGGAATAGGTTTGTCCTAAGAAACGAGCAGTTCTCCAGCGCTTTTAGAATTTTGAGTGCAGGAATCGGACCAAAGACGAGCTCTAGGGTGTGATGACATGTTGCCAATTTCGGCTGCCAAATGTGTAAGAGCACAGCCCTGTTTTCGAATGTCTGGCAGAAATAAAAAGCCAACATGCAAAGAAAACGCCTTCGGTCACGATGCTTGTTAAAGGATGATAACGCATGAAATTTTGTGAATTTTGAACAAGCATCTAAAGTGAGCCAGGATGGGTGACTAATAGACCAGCCAATTCCGGCTATTGCAAAAAGTCCTAGTAGCCGTGCTCTCATCACAAAAACCCGCCTATATAAATGGGGTTCAAAACCACATAGGCGTGTCTTCGTGATGTGTTTGGAGTAATGTGTTTGTTTGGGAAAGGCTAAACAGCCATTTTGCAATCCCGCTAATTTTTATTTTTGAACGGTCTTCCAAAAGGCATTTTTAAGGGACTTGCTATTTCCAAATACCTAGCAAATGGTGCTATTGCCGCTGCCCCGCCTTTAAAGATATTTAGCGCGTGACCTGTCCCCGTTTGTATGTTCTGTTCTGGCAGTATTTATGCCTTCGCTTTACATACTTCCGGGGACTTCAACCTGTTTGTACATAGGTGGGAGCCCAGTACGGGCTTTCTCCCAGGTGCCCTCAGGACGTTGACCTGAGGCTCCCCGTCGGGCCTCTTCTTGTTCCTGAAATAGAAAAGTGTGATTAGTGCTTTGGGACCCCATGTGGGCGCTCGGATCAGTGTAGTTGTGTCCAGTTTCTTGTCCCCCGGAGTCCCAACTGTACCTGTAATAGAAACAAAAAGTCATTAACGCATAGTGTGCTTGTGCTAATACGACCGCGTCATCCGTCACATATTTTGGTTTCCCATTCTGTGCACAGGGCGGGCCGGGCCCGGGGTAGGAAAACTCCCCCCACCCAGGCGCGGTCCGGCCTTAAGGGTAACTTGTTCAAAACCAAGCTAACGGGTGGCGCGGTTACCTTCTCATGGGAGCTGCCTGTCCCGCAGCGGCATGTTACCTCATCGGAACACTCATATGTGCTAAGCGGATGAGCCGCAACCGCATCGCATTGGTTGAAATGTTATCGACCTTTAAATATTGGACCAAAAGACTGGAAGTGAGCGGAAAATATGGCGATTCAGACTGGTTGTTGTTTTAATCAATATTTAAGACAAAACTGAAGATGCTAAATCGACGAAAGCATTTTTGAGTCATTTCTTGTCTTGAAACATTATTTTAATATTTTCGCTGAAACTGCAGTTTTGGGGATTTCGATAGAATGTTCGTGTCTCGGTAATTTTTAGATGTTGTGTTCTTCTTATGCTTATTTTCATTTGAGCCCCGCCAAGCGATTTTTGTGTCTTCGAGCATTCCGTCATGACAAATTTAAACTGCGCATGCCCATCCATTCAGAGGGGCCAGGGATATGGCTTTCTGTCTGAAAGTTCCTCTTGATGCACTGCTTGTATGAGCGAACAGCGAAGGTTCTGGCGAGACTGCGCGGATGCGCAGGCTCGCCTGAACCTTCGCTGCTCGCATAGGCGATAAGTACCAAAATCGCTTGACGGGGCCCATTTATTACGTACATAAAAAAAAATGTTGTGCTGAAAGTACAATTACAAACAGATTTTGTATATTTTGAATATCAGATTTTCCTGAAATATCTACAGGATGTATGTCTATATATAGACAAATACTTAATCAGTAATTTTCAACTGAATTATCCGTGTGTTATGTCAGGGGAGACGATTTAAAAGTGTATAGTTTCTATTTCCAGTCAGTATATAGTGTGTCTTTCATTCCATCACTGTACGTAGACTATGGCGCCCCGCCCATCGGGGCTTGAAGAAATAGATGGGCTGCATGATGCTTCCACGAAGAGCTGAAACCGGCCGCACACAAGTACTGGTAACCCGCTTAGATGATCTAAGCCAGACCAGGCAAAGCGGTGCGAATTGGACCGTCCATTCTTATTAACCCTACTGGTTTCATTGGGCGACAGGACTTGAGATGTCATTTCATCTCAATGCCGGGTTAAAATCCCACAAAATTGGAAGCAACGTCTCCAAAATGACATATGCAATGTTGACGTGGACGTTAAACCTCAAAACAAACAAACAAACGTAGACTGTGGTTTCTTGTTATAGGCAGTTCTCACGAGCACACTCAATTTATGATAGGTACAGAAATAGGAAAACAAATTAACCCATATATGCCTAGCGGCCCTTTTCTGGGACATTGGCAGACAGTGCAGACCCAGATCAGACGCCGCAGAACGCGGCGTCTGATCTGGGTCTGCACTGTTTGCTTAAAGTACATCCATTTTTGTAAAATTTGCCACAAACAAAAACAAACCTGACACCCCTAGAATTGGAAATGGACCACTCCAAGCTTACTAGGTTGAAGATTCCATTGTCATATATGGGTTAAACAAAATCTGATAAATGCTAGTTCTAGAGGTGTGAAATATTTTCAGAATTCCAGAGCAATGTTGTTCTTGTTTTTTTGTTTTTTTTTGTTTTTTTTGCCGCCGGACTTTACCTTTACAGCAGCTGTAGTGAAGTTTATGACGTTCTAAAATAGTTCCCGTTTGGAAGCAAGGTCTACTTCAAGTTTTTTTAGTTTTTGGTTTCGAACCGGACAAACTAGTATCGGCCAATAAGGTCTCATCAGTGATCCTCAAATATTGATAAGCTAATGATTCCAAATGACTAGGATATATGAATCGTACATGGGTGAGAATGGTGGATAGAAAAATCCGTTCCGAGGTCACTGGCCGGCATTACAAGGCTTGTCGAGTGATGCTGGATAGTGATCCCGAGGGACGGATTTTTCTATCTAACCCTCTCATCTATGTAAGATTTTTTTCTTGCATGCCTTTCATTCTCTGACAGTGGATACGTCCTATTCAACTAGTGCATAATGAACAGGTGAAAATTCTCTATTTTTATCCTATCCCTTGGCAGGCTAACCTGGGTAGGATAAGAATTTCTTGCACACCAGACAAGAAAATCCGTGATTTTACCCTGGGATAGAAATTTATGTGCTGACCCTGGTGTTCCGACCCAAAATCGAATATAATCCCGTGTTTGATAAATGCACTGGTTGATTACAACCTCGTATCTGTCGTCGTTAAGGTTGACGTCATGCACATTACGTGACGTCACTAAACATTCCAGTAGTGTCATCACAATATGGCGGACGTTGGTAACCGAAGTGACCGCAGCATTAAAAATCCACGGTAAAAATGGAAGGTATGCAAGAAAAAGAATCCTATATGGGTGTGAGGGGTGGATAGAAAAATCCGTCCCTCGGGATCACTGTCCGGCATCACTCGGCAAGCCTCGTGATGCCGGACAGTGTCCCTCGGGACGGATTTTTCCATCAACCCCTCACACCCATATAAGATTCTTATATTCTATCCCGGGGTTAAGTCCAGGATTCCCTTATCTAGTGTACAAGAAAATGTATTCTACGCTAGGAAAAGCTGTCGTGTTTCGTAAAGCGCTGTCTATCATCACAGTGACTTGTAGTTATTCTTGTTCTTCGTTCTGATTTCAGTATTACATAGAGCATCTTACAAGAGTGTTCGTGTATTATTGAATTTATTAAACGAGTTTAGGAAAAGGGATAAAATGCGAGGCTTTGCCGAGCATTTTATCCCTTTTCTTCAACGAGTTTAATAAATTATTGATATAGAGGATCTGACATGAGTGTTCGTGTATTATTGACTTTATTAAACGAGTTGTGGAAAAGGGATAAAATGCGAGGCTTTGCCGAGCATTTTATCCCTTTTCTTCAACGAGTTTAATAAATTATTGATATAGAGGATCTTGCATGAGTATTCATGTAGTATTGAATTTATTAAAGAGTTGTGGAAAAGGGATAAAATGCGAGGCTTTTCCGAGTATTTTATCCCTTTTCTTCAACGAGTTCAATAAGTTCAATAATACATGACCACGAATGCAAGATTCTATTTATCATATGACATTTAAAAAGCCTTTTTTATTCACGATTGTTTCACAAAAATATCAATATTCCGTCATTAGTAAACGCGACGTCGTTGAGGACGTCATACATGTAACGTTATGTGGCGTATCTAACTAATTTGCATATTTAATCCACTATTGGATTATCGAATTTATTACATGGCGTTATTGCACTCTCAGACGCGACGTCATATGATAAATTAGTGTAGTAAAGCCTAAAGTTGAGTGTCCTATCTTCATCATGAAAACACGCCTTTATAATTTTCACCTCCTTAAGCCCAGCTACATGATGCAACTTTAGTATATAAAACTTGAAAGATGAATCAAGATAGGTTATGTTGCCTGCACTAAAACTTTGATACATACAATTTTTGGGAGATGGATACAACATATTTTGGAATTGTTCTATTTCATACATTGAACAATATTTTCCAAGGCAAGTATCTTGGCCAATAAAAATTCAAGCCATGGGGTCATGACGCAGGTTGAAAATGTGATAATTGGATATCAGTCATTCTGACTTAAAAAAAAAAGATGTAGGCCTCAAATTACAACAATACACTGACCCTTGTTGGCCAGTATCCTGTTGAACATGACTATACCTGCCTTTGCATACAGTGTAGATCCAGATCAGATAGCTTCTCTGTTCAGGATCTACCCAAGGGTTCAGGGGGAGTTTGTGTTTGAAGCAAATTTACAATGTTTTTAGCTCACCTGAGCACGAAGTGCTCAAGGTGAGCTTTTGTGATCGGTCTTTGTCCGTCGTCCGTCGTCATCTTTTCCTTTAAAAGACTTCTTCTCCAAAACTGCTGGACAGATTTTGAAATATGTTCCTTAGGTGACCCTCTACCAAAATTGCTGAAACTGTTCCGCTCGGGGGAACAAGACGGCTACCAGAGCTAAAAATAGAAAACCCTTTAAACGACTTCTTCTCCTTAACCAGTGGATGGATTTTGAAAATACTTCACATGAATGTTCCTTGGGTGAACATCTACCAAAATTGCTCAAACCGTTCCGCTCAGGTGTACAAGATGGCCACCAGAGCTATAAATAAAAAAAACCTTTAAACGACTTCTCCTCCTTAAGGAATGGGTGGATTTTGAAATTTTTTCACAGGAATGTTCCTTGGGTGACCCTCTACCAAAATTGTTCAAACTGTTCCACGTGGGTGAACAAGATGACCGCCAGAGCTAAAAAAAAAAAACAGAAAAAAAACTTTAAATGACTTTTTTTCCTTTACCAGTGGATGAATTTTGAAATTATTTTACAGGAATGTTCCTTGGGTAACCCTCTACTTAAATTGCTCAAACCGTTCTGCTCTGATGAACAAGATGGCTCCTCGAGCTAACAATAGAAAAAATAAACTTTAAATGACTTCTGCTCCTTAACCAGAGGATGGATTTTGAAGTTATTTCACAGGCATCCTGCACCACAATTGCTCAAACTGTTCTGCTTGGAAGAATAAGATATCCACCAGAACTAACACTCGAAAAACATTTAAACGTCTTCTCCTTAACCAGTGGATGGATTTTGAAATAATTTCACAGGAATGTTCCTTTGGGGACCCTCTACCATAATTGCTTTAACCATTCTGCTCTGATAAATGATTTCAAAGGAATGCTTTTTTGGTAACTATCTGTCAAATTGTTCCACTGGTCGCAAGAATAAAAACTTTTTTGTTGTTGTTTTTGTTTTGTTTTTTTAATCGAGGTTTAAACTCCCCGTCAACACTATGTCATTTTGGAGAAATTGCTTCCTATTTTATGGGATTTTACCTGACATTAAGATGAAATGACATCTAAAGCCCGGCCGTCCAATGAAACCAATAGGGTTTAAATGCATAGACGGTTCCACTCGTACTACTTTGCCTGGGCAGGCTAAGACCTTCAAAGTGGTTTACCAATACTCATGTTGAATAAAGTAGAAGTAAAACAAAGATCAGAAATTGATACAATTAACTTACTCCACCCATAAAAGACATCAAAGGGAGAGAAATACAAACATTAAGCGACCAAACCATAATGGAAACCTAAACAAAGGAAGGCCATAAGGACAGTTACTTTCCCACAAAATGGCCATATGGCCATCCAAAATTAAAAGACACAAGTGATACACACAGTAAGTGACAAACAACAACATAAATGAATCGCCACAGAAGAGCCGCCTTGGAACGGTCAGTGGAAGATTTCCACTGGGGGGGGGGGGGGGGGGGCTTAAATCGAAGCACCTTGCCGGCAAGTCCTGATGGGTGGGGTCCAAAACTTTCAAAAGACGTCTGTCTCTTAAAGGAAGCAATTTTATAGGAATGTTCCACGGGTGACCTTCTAACAAAATTGCTCAAAATATGTTGCTTAACTGAGCATGATGGCCGCCAGAGCTAAAAATATCAAACCTCAAAATACAAACCACAAAATGACTTCTACTTCTAAACAGCCAGACTGATTTTCAATCAATTTCACAGTTATGTTATTTGGATCCAACCTAAATTGGTCAAACCCTCCACTCCACCATATATTACTTACAATTTCGTTTGTACAATATGGATCAGGTGAGTGATCCACGGCCATCATGGCCCTCTTGTTCAAGTTTTAGCTCTGGCAGCCATTTTGTTCGTCAGTCGTCAGAGCAAACAATTTTAGCTATATTGTAGGGGCCACCTGAGCAACATTCCTGTGAAGTTTGAATCAAATTGGGTCAAGGGTTTAGGAGAAGTTTGCATTCGAAGCAAATTTACGATGTTTTTCTATTTTTAGCTAAGGTGGCCATCTTGCTCATCGGAGCGGAACTATTTTAACTATTTTGGTAGAAAGTCACTTAAGCAACATTCCTATGAAGTTTGAATGAAAATGATTCAATGGTAAAGGAGGAGTTGTCATTTAGTTTATTTTCTATTTTTTGCTCTGGAAGCCACATTGTTCAACAGGGCGATACAATCTTAGCTATTTTTGTAGGGAGTCACCTTGGCAACATTCCTGTGAAGGTTGTATCAAATTTTCGCAAGTTTTAGGAGGAGTTCGCTTTTGAAGCAAATTTACGATGTTTTTTTTTCTATTTTTAGCTCTGGCGGAGCAGAACCGTTATAGCTATTTTTGTACAGGGTCCCTATGTAACATTCCAATGAAGTTTGAATGAAATTTGCCCAAGGGCACAGAATGAGTTGTCGTTAAAAGATTTTTTTTTTTATATTTTTAGTTCCGACGGCCATCGTTTTCATCGGAGCGGAATCATTTAGCTATTTTGGTGCAGGGTCACCTAAGCAACATTACTATGAAGATTGAATGAAATTGACCCAAGAGTACAGGACGAGTTGTAGTTGTGTTTTTTTATGTTTAGCTCTGGCGACCAGCTTGCTCGTCAGAGCGGAACGATGTTAGCTATTTTGGTAGGGAGTCACCTAGGCATTGTTCCTGTGAAGGTTTAATCAAATTAGCCCAAGAGTTTAGGAGGAATTCACGTTTGAAGCAAATTTACGATGTTTTTCTATTTTTAGCTCTGGTGGTCTTTTTGCTCATCGGAGCGGAACTGCTTTAGCTATTTTGGTAGAGGCTCAACTAAGCAACAATCCTATCTATAAAGTTTTAATGAAATTGGCATAAGGATACAGGAGAAGTTGTCGTTTAAAGATTTTACTGTTTTAGCTCTGGCGGCCATCTTGTTCATCGGAGCGGAACGATTTTGCTAATTTGGTAGGGAGCCATCAAGGCAACATTCCTGTGAAGTATGAATCAAATTGGCCCAAGGATTTAGGAATCGTTCGCATTTAACTCAAACTGTTGACGACGCACGATGGACGACGGACATTCACTGATGATAGCTCACCCTGAGCACTGCCTGCTCAGGTGAGCTAAAAATGCACGAAAACATATGGTGTGGGTACTCATTAAAAGCGCCTCTATACATGTTGTGGATACTCAGATTGAAGCGCCTCGGCGAGGCGATTGTTATGAGTACCCACAACATATGTTTTCGTGCAGAAATAAGAAATATAATATTTGGTCTGGGGCTATGATGGGAGACCGTGAGGTTTTTTTTCATACAAAAAGGCATTCATCAAGCGCTATTACTTGACAGCAAATGCTTAGGTCAGAGAATGCTAAGTGCCATTTCCTCAACTGACAGTAAGGCTGACACGATTAATCGTATAATTGATCGATAAATTCCACAAAAATAATTATCATTTCTGATTTGCTTTTAATCGATTACTTGATAGGTACAATTTACTACCCAAAGTTATGCCTAAAATAGCTGGATCGGTGGCAAACAGTGCAGACCGTGATGAGACGCCACATTCTGCGGCGTCTCATCTGGGTCTACACTGTTTGCTCAGGCCTGTCTGTTAAAATCTACATATGATAAAGTGCAACATATGGTAAGAGTCATGCTCAGACAGAAAGCCAGATAGCTAAAATTTTGACAAAAACCTCAGCGATTACTAATCGATTATCGATCGCAATGACAGGACTGATAATCAATTATCTTTTCAGGTCCGATTAGCCAGCTCTAACAGCGCTATTTTCCTCTGTTTTTAGGAGTTTTACAGGCCAGTCAACGTCATTTCGGTCATATCGATTTGTTTGTTTGTTTGTTTTTGAGTTTAACTGCCCTGTCAACACTATTTAAGTCATTTTTAAACCGGTCGGTTTACCTAGCCACACTTTTCCTGGCAGGCTTATTCCTAAGCGGTTTACCTGTACAGTGCACATTCTTTCGCCAGAAACTGACAACATCCCTTCTTGAATCAGCGGAAGGGAGAGAATGACCGTAGAAAAGATTTCATGATCAATCTCAACAAAAGAAATGTTGCCGACCCCGGCAGGTATATATCGAACCCGCGTTCTCCTGATCAATAGTCAGACGCGCATCCGATTGAGCTACCAAGGCCGGCTTCGGTCATATCGAACCGATCAGTTTACATAACTACACCTTCTGATACATAACATTACGAACACACGCCTATACAAAGACATTGCGACCATTATCGCCGGAAAAGCGAAAATTTCGAGTGGAAAACATGTAATATTTTTCTTATTTCTGCTCAAATTATAGTTTTTGGGTACTCGTTAGACCCGCCTCATCGAGGCGGGTCTAACGAGTACCCAAAATCTACATTTTAGAGCAGAAATAAGAAACAGAAGGTTTACCCCTGTAAACTCCAGCTTTACTATATAAAAGTGGGGTTCAAGGGGGTCAGAATTATATAGGCGTATTTTCGTGATGAGCGGTTAACTGATACAGCCAGAAACTGACAACTGCCCTTCTTAAATCAGCGGAGGGAGAGAATGACCATAGAAAATATTTACGATCAGTCTCCAGGAAAGAATGTTGGCACCCCAGCAGGTATCGATCCCGCGACCTCCCGATCACCAGTCAAACACGCATCAGACTCAGCTAGCAATGCCGGCATAGCACAAATTAACAAATATGAACGCAAATAATGACAAGCGCGCACATACATACATTCAACGTTCATTTAAAAAATAAATAAAATAAAGATACCCAAAGATCTGTCTCTCAGCTGCAGTCAACGGGAGTTCTCCAAACGGCGTACCATATTTAGTAAATGACCAGTCTTTGCAGGTAAGACCTGTCTCCTGTGGGCCCCCGCAATACCAGGACATCCCGCCATTGTCTTCGGTCAAGTTACACACATCCGTGAAATGTTTTAACCAGTGCTGTTCTGGGTGGCATAGTTTGACTGCTATGGTGCGTCCTTTTTGGTAAATCGCTTCTATGGGTCTAGTTTGTGGCATCTAGAGATAATGAAATAGGATTTCTTGCGTTTTATGGCAGTAGTTCGCCCTTGAGTCCCTGATAGAGAATACCAGGTGACTGTCTTTTTTATTAAGTTTATCAGGCTCGGCTTCGAGAACGCGTGTAGGATTGCTCGGCAAGCCTCGCGAGTCTACACGCTTTCTCGAAGCCGGGCCTGATAAATTTGATATCACACGACACCCACCTGGAACGGCCCCGCCCATCGGGCTGCACGGTGTTTCCATGCAGAGCTGAAACCGACCGCATATGAGTACTAGCTAACCGCCTTGAGGAAAGCAAAGTGGTGAGAGTCGAACCGTCCATGCATATAAATCGTATTGCAGGGCTTCAGATGTCATTTTATCTCAGTGTCGGGTAAAATTCGCACAAAACTGGAAGCACCGTCTCCAAAATGACCAATGTAGTGTTGATGGGGGCGTTAAATCAACAAAACACCCACTTGGTATCCTCTATTTTTAATTATTAAAGGGAGGTATTCGTGGCTATAAACGGTATGCTGTGTGTATTCATTAGAGTCGCATGAATGGCATGTTTCTTATAAGTATACACAACACAGAGGATCTTACATGAGTGTTCATGTATTATTGAATTTATTAAACGAGTTGAGGAAAAGGGATAAAATGCCAGGCTCGAGGCTTTTGCCTCGCATTTTATCCCTTTTCCTCAACTCGTTTAATAAATTCATGTATTATTGAATTTATTAAACGAGTTGAGGAAAAGGGATAAAATGCGAGGCTTGAATTTATTAAACGAGTTGAGGAAAAGGGATAAAATTCGAGGCAAAAGCCTCGCATTTTATCCCTTTTCCTCAACTCGTTTAATAAATTCAATAATACATGAGCACGATTCGATTTATCATATGACATTTAAAACGCATTTTATTCACGATTGTTTACAAAATGTCAATATTCCGCCGTTAGTAAACGCGACGTCGTTAAGGACGTCGTACATGTAACGTTACGGGACGTATCTAGCTAATTTGCAAATTTAATCCACTAGTGGGTTATCGAAAATATAACATGGCGTTATTAAACTCACAGACGCGACGTCATATGATAAATACCGTTATTGTCCCCCGCCTTTCCGTGTTGTGTGGTACGTGGCCTGTGGTGCGTGGTGCGTGGTACGTGGTTCCGAGTTTGTGGTAGGTACCTTGTGAGCGCAACTCCTCCTATAGTTTTAAACCGAGCGTTTTGAATTTTTTATGTTTATCATGGCCTGAAGATGTGCACGTGTTTTGTTTCAGAATCCTCAATTTTTTTTTCTTCCTTTTTTCACATTTTTTAACTTAGTTTTTTTGCATGGTTCCGAATTCGTAGTAGATACCTTGTAGGCGCAACTCCTCTCATTGTTTTATACCGATACTTCAAAAACAATAATATATATCCCTGTAAACCCCAGTTTCTCTGTATAAAGTGGGGTTTACGGATATGTTTATTGCATGGAATTGTTTCTATGATGCATGTATTTGAAGACCATTATTTGGAGATTGCTAAGGCTCTTTTCTTTATGTGTCAACTCCATTATGATAACTCACCCGTGCGACATAGTGCATTTTTCAGATCTCCAAAACGGCTATTTTTCTGATGAAAATCCGTAATATTTTTCTTATAAATGCTCAAAACATAGGTTTTGGGTGCTCGTTAGAACCGCCTCATTGAGGCGGTTCTAACGGTTCTAACGAGTACCCACAACTTATGATTTGGAGCAGAAATAAGGAAAATAGTGTTTACCCCCCTAAACCCCAGTTTTCTCTATATAAAGTGTGGTTTAGGGGGGTCTTTATTCCACGGACTTGTCCACGTGATGCGAATTAGAAATCTCTGTCATTCAAAATGAACATCGTCTTTGGGGCATATGATAAACAGCTCGTGGGTATCACGAAAACATGCCTATATAATTTTGATCCCCTTGAACCCCACTTTTATATAGTAAAACCGGGGTTTCGTGAATAAACCTTATCTATCGTATTTCTGCTCTAAAACATAGATTGTGGGTACTTGTTAGAACCGCCTAGATGAGGCGGTTCTAACGAGTAGCACAATCTATGTTTTGAGCAGAAATTAGAAAAATATCGCAATTTTTGCATCTTAATTTTTTTTAATTATTTTTTTTTTCGGCGGTAAGGTTTACACTGTATTTGTATAGGCGTGTTTTCGTAATGTTTTACCTTATCAACTCAATTATCAAACACAGTTTTAGAAGCCTCCGTGGTCGAGTGGTTACGCTACTCGCCTTGTAAACCAGGGATCGCAGGTTCGATCCCGGGCTTCTCCAGACTTTCGGATGAGTCTTTAAACCGAGGTCCAGTCTCCGTATGACCTTAGCTGTTGGTGGGACGTAAAACTGAAACACTCACTTATCAAACACAGTTTTGCTTCAACCTTCATGAAACATTATCAGAATGTTAGACCAAAGTCATAACGATAACACACTCGTGCGACATAGTGCATTTTTTTTCACATCACCAAAATGGCCACTTTTCTGATGAAAATCCTTGACATGTTTCTTATAAATACTGCAAACATAGGTCGTGGGTGCTCGTTAGAACCGCCTCAGTGAGGCGGTTCTAACGAGTACCCACAACCTATGTCTTGGAGCAAAAATAAGAAAAATAGTGTATAGCCCCGTAAACCCAGTTTTCTCTATAAAGAGTGGGGTATATGGGGTCTTCATTTCACGGACTTGTTCACGTGATATTAAGTTGGAATATGTGTTCATCTGGACTATCAAAAACTAGGTCACCAGATCTAATTTCTTTAAATTTATTTGTGCACATTGACTCAGGTGAGCGATTAAAAGGCCATCACGGCCCTCTTGTTATTTTACTTTTTACTGTGGCCAGTATTGACTGGATGCAGAAAATACTTCTTTGTTGGTGAGAATGGCAATTTTTGTGAATTATTTGATCAGTATCATCGTGTGTGATTGTCACACCAAGGTATTTAATGGAATTCACATTCTCGAGGACCGTTCCCTCTAAGGTGTAAGTAGCCTCACTTTTATTGTTCTCTTCCTATTTATCTGCATAATAGTGCATTTATCGGACTGAAATCTCATACCCCATTTCCGTGCCCAACATTCTAATCGATATCCCTAATTTCCCGGTAGCAAACACAGCGAATAGTCTTATTTCTGAGTCAATGCCAGTGGAAATATCATTACTGTTCAGGGAGAATAACAGTGGACCAAGAACAGTCCCTTGTGGGATCCCAGACAAAACTGGAGCCCATACTGAGTGAGTGTGTTTCAGTTTCACGTCCCACCAACAGCCAAGGTTATATATGGAGGCGGGGCCTCGGTTTAAAGACTCATCCGAAAGTCTGGAGAAGCCCGGGATCGATCCTGCAATCCCTGGTTTATCAGGCAAGTAGCATAACCACTACACCACAGGGGCTTCCAGGAGCTCATACTGATAGATTCACCATTAACAACCACACGCTGTTTTCAGAAGCAAAGAAAGGAATCTATCAATTTGAGAGTCTTTCCCCCTATTCCATAAATAAATAAATAAATAAATTGGCTTTAAGGAGTTCTTGAGGTGGAGTGTCAAAAGTGTTCTCGAAGTTAATAATAATAAATGTGTGCACCTGCCGCCCACCCCCACCCCCAACCTTTGCCCCCAAGTTTTACCCAATCAACAATATGACCCGTGCTCAACTGAGGTCAATATCTATGCCTTTTCCTAAATGCATGTTGTCTGTCTGACAAACGTTTATGTTCATCCAAGTGGGCCATAAAGCAGACCATACTATCATAAGCTATATAAACAGCATTTCGTTTAACCCCTAAAACATAAGCAAAGCCTTCTTTTTCGATCATTTTTTAACCAAATCTTGGTTGATATTTCATGTAAACAGGTTCCTTAGAAGATTATTCGCCTGAAATGCCAAGCTTTATTTTCTCATAAAAAAAAACAACAACATATTTTAAAATGTCTTCTGCTGAGTTTTGTTAGTGCTTTATGGGTAATCATTGCCATTGGAGCCATATTTTTTCAGGGCATACACGCTAAGACATACATGAACCCAGATCATTATTTGCAGCATTTTATTGTATAGCAGTCATGCTTTTGTCAATTAAGATTTATTACAGAGTTAGCAGTACACCACAACTTGTTAATAACATTTTCGTTTGGGCTCAAAGCAGAAACAATGTTAGTTACAGCAGTCACTGATAAGATTGACAGGGTGGAGCTACTTTGGAACATTCTATTAACGTCTGTAGGCAAATAGGCTCAAGAATCATGAGTGGTCGGGCGTTATACGTTTGTGGAAAGTAGGGGTAGTAGTTGTGTGGACTAGGCAAGGTCTCGTTTCATATGTAAAGTCTTTTGAAGTATTGGATCCAAATATTTTGAGCGATCATTGTGTGGCAAATCTTAGTTTAGAAATTGGAACTAATGGTACACAGATCACTACTGATTCGGCCGAATGGTAAATGAATTTGGAAACCTAAATTTAAGACTGAGTATTTACAGGCTTTACAGACCGCGTGTTTGGTTGTCGACCCTTTTACAGTGGACAACTTTGCTTCGCTCGTTGGTTGCACGGCGGTGAGCCGGACTCCGGACTCTTTGATGACGGTCCCACCCTAAATCCTTTGAATTCGGGAAGGGTGGATCCGGATATTTCCTGTGTTTGACCCTCCGAGATCTAACTGGTGGTTTTCTTCTGCTTTGACGTCGGATTGCTGTTGAGTCCCCAACCCTGATTCATGATAGTATTAATCTACACATAACCATTTTATCATGACTCACTGTTGAGCAAGAAAGCCTCCGTGCAGATCAATTAGTTATTATTTTGTTTGATACTGTACTGGAACTGAGGGCGGAGGTTGAAATTTCATAAACTCCGGAGTTGAAGTCCCCCAGTGGTTTAACTACTGACCGTCCCAAGGCGGTCGTTCTTTTGCAATGTATTGGCTGTTATTTGGCTCTGAAGAGCATACAATTATACTTTATGGTCATGTCAGAAAGTGTGTGAAGCCCTCACCTTTCTACTTGACAATATTTACATAAGATTTGGTACTTTAAGTTATTTAGACAAGGTGGGGTATTCCGATGGGTACTAATTGCGCACCACTTGTGGCTGATCTGTTTTTGTTTTGTTATGAGAGAGACTTCAGGACGTCCCTTTCTGCTGAAAACCAGTCTGAAATCACTGAAGCTTTTAGCTCCACTTCTAGATATTTGGATGATTTATTAAATATTGATAATACCTATTTCGATGGATTGATCAGTCAAATTTACCCCCCCAGGACTTCAGTTAAATAAAGCAATTTCTTCTGATACCGACGCCCCGTTTTTGGATTTACATTTATCTGTTGTAGATGGGTTTGTTTCGTGCAAAATTTATGATAAACGCGATGATTGTGATTTTGAGATTGTAAATTTTCCTTTTTTGGATGGTGATGTTCCTCGTGCGCCGTCCTATGGCGTTTATATTTCGCAATTCGATTTGTCAGAGTGTGTAGTCATGTAACTGACTTCAACACTCGTAATAAATTGTTAACGGCTAATCTTCTTAATCAGGGTTATCGGTACCATAAACTACGCAAAGCCTTTTCAATTTTATAGACGTCTTTCTGACATAATTTCAAAATTCAATATTGGACTTAAATCTCTTCTGCAACAAGGTCTATCGGAACCCGAATTTTATGGTGACTTAGTATATAAATTCAGAAAAAAATTATAACCGCAATGACTTCAGCACCCTATTTCGTAAAATCATTCTTCGATATAAAAAGATTGGGTAGAACATAAATGTTATATGACAGACTGCATGCATGATAGTTAACCCAATCACGGTTGAAAACTTTGTTTCCCTCTTTAATTGCACGCCTGTGGGTCAGGCCTCAGATTCTATGACGGTTCCAGCGTAAAAGGCTTACTACATTATAGTGTAGTTTATATTTTCTTGTCCTTTGGGACCATAGATTCCATTGTGGAATTCTGAAAATATTTGAGGGTCACTGATGAGGCCTAATTAGCCGAAACTAGCTAGTCTGGCCCAGAAAACATGTACACTACATATTTTCCAGTCCTGTTGTGTATTCCTTGCTTCCAAAGGATAATCCTTTTAAAGAATATATTTACTGAGAGTTAGAGCGATCTAATTCAATGTAACGTTGGTTGGTGCCTAATACTCTGTCTCTTGTTGGGCCCATCGGAGTCTAACTGTCGGTTTTCTTTTGCTCCAGCATTTCAGTGGTTTCTTCCTGTCGAGTCCTCACCGTTGTTTCATCTCTGTGGTTGTTTGATTTTTTGTGATCACGGAGATGTTGCACTGATGAGTTAGGAGGCCTTCATGCGGACTGAGCAAGTTATTTGTCTAAATCGCGACGGAAGTAAGGGCGAGGATTGTGGCCACGTAAAATCGATTTAAGTCCCCAAGTGGAATTCGTTTCCGATGACCGTTCCAAGGCGGTTCTTCTGTCGCGATTTATTTTTGTTATGGCTTGTCTTTGTAGTGTGTATGGTGGACTCATCAAATGTAAATTGCATGTGTAAATTAAGTGCTTTCATATGCCATGCTTTTAAACACAGAGCAAGAGTACTATAGAGAAATTAATAAACACGTCTTTTTTTTTTTTTTTTTTTTTTTAAAAAAAGACGGAGGTGGGGGCGGGGGTTGCACGTAAAATCGATTTAAGCCCCCCAGTGGAATTCGTTTCCGCTGACCGTTCCAACGCGGTTCTTCTGTCGCGGTTTATTTTTGTTATGGTTTGTCTTTGGGTGTTTGTGTCGCTTATATTATTTTATTTTGGATAGCCTATCTGCATTTTGTGGGAAAGTGACTGTCCTTTTGGCTTTCCGCTATTGATGTTTCAATTAGGGTCTGTTGTTTCATGTTTGTGCGTCTTTCCCTTTGCTGTATTCCAAAGTCTGATGGTAGCTGTGGGTTGATTGTATCGATTCCTGATCATTGCATTCACTTCTATTTTTCAAAACTTATGTATGCGTAAGCTAAGTGCTTTCATATTTCATGTTTGCAGACAGAACAGAATTACTGTTATAGAAATTAACGATCATTTCATTATCTATATTTACCACTTATGAATTCGCAAACAATTTTTGGACACTAAAACATTTATTATACCGGGATAGTTGCTTAAATAAATACATTTATGTTTGAGTTTTATATCATGTATATTGCACATATCGTATCACATGTTGTGCAAAATGTCTGTGTTGTCTACAGTTACTTATGCTGCCCCTTTAGATCTGTCACACAAGTATATTTATCAGTGGGTATATGGCAGGAACAGGGGGCATGTTGTCTGGACATCGGTTTCCGCCACTTGTCCGCTGTCCCTAGCAGTTCCATTTCTCTTGTGGGTGCATTTACCTTGTGGCCTAGGTGAGGGTGATCTCTGTTGTGCTTGCATATGATTGCAAATATTAATTCACTGAATTTATATTGTTATATTTGACATATCAGAGACATGTCATATCACCCGCTTTCGAGTAAGGCATGGTCCTGGTGATAGTACAATCTGTGATCCTAGTGGGAGAGTGAAACCCCGATATACTGAATGCAGAATATGATACGATTTTACACTTTTAAATATGACGTGACCAACTACGTATAACTGTTCAATGGAAAACCTTTTCCACTTTTGGCCATTCTGTGTTGTATCATTGTGTCCTTATGGGTTTCATTGCCTTTAGAAATTTGAAATAAACTTACTACTACTAATACTACTATACTAACAAAACGGCAAACCAAATCACCCGTTTATGTGAATTTGGCTGTAACACAAAGTTATGGTGTAAATAGCAAAAAGCATGCGAAAAGCACACCATAAAATCATCTTGTGGACTCGGCAAATTTGACATTTATTGATAGCATTTGAAATGCCCCGCCCTGCCGATCTTATCTCATTATTACTATAAAATGTTTCTATGTAATCTACATTTTGGGAATCCATCTTAAAACCCTTTTATACCCTTTACTATGTTAAAGCGAACATGGTTTTTGTGTATTTTAATCTATTAATTGACTATCTTGTATTGATCGGAGGTCATCCATATTTACACCAGGTCAACCAATATTAACCGGAGGTCAAAAATCAAATTTTTTTTTTTTTTTTTTTTTGTGTGTGTGTGTGTGTGTGTGTGTGTGTGTGTGTGTGTGTGTGTGTGTGTGTGTGTGTGTGTGTTTTAACTGTCAATTAATAAAATTGTCATTAATTTAGTAATTTCGTATTGGCCAAATTATTGGTACTCGGTTTGCTGTACTGGCCTCGGTTTTCGGTCTCGGACCAATACAGCAGACCTCGGACCAGTAACTAGGCCAATACAAAATTTCTTGATTTATGACATCATAATATGGGCCCCGTCAAGCGATTTTGGTACTTATCGCCAATGCGAGCAGCGAAGGTTCAGGCGAGCCTGCGCATCCGCGCAGTCTCGCCAGAACCTTCGCTGCTCGCTCATACAAGCTGTGAATCAAGAGGAACCTTCAGACAGAAAGCCATATCCCTGGCCCCTCTGAATGGCTGGGCATGCGCAGTTAAAATTTGTCATGACGGAATGCTCGAAGACACAAATTCGCTTGGCGGGGCTCATATTAACCAGTTTGATATACTTATTGGGATAGACTGATGGTCAGCACAATCATGTAGTGTGTATGGGGTTTTGAGGTATACATTCCACCAACAGCTAAGGTCAAATGGAGACGGGAACTCGGTTTAAAGACTCACCTGAAAGTCTGGAGAAGCCGGGATCGGACCCACGACCCCTGGTTTGTGAGACGAGTAGCTTAGCCACTCGCTATCATGTAGTAAAGCGCATGTTATACGACTCTGCATAGGACAGATAGACAAACCCTTGTATTCAAGGAACTGATGTGCATTATATACTCAAGAGGCATTTTCGCACCTGCTTTAACCCATTTCAGACCGGAGACCTCTAAAGGGGTACCCATGCAAACAGTGCAGGCCCAAATCAGACGCCGCGAAAAGCGGCGTCTGATCAGGACCTACACCATTTGCAAAAAAAGTTCAGTCATTTTCCAAACAAATTTTGATGAAAACACAACCTGACACCCCTAAATTTCGAAATGAACTCATATATAAGGTGGAATATTCCATTTGGTACAAAAGGGTTAAGCATGGTGCAATACAGGAGTCCGGTTTTCCATTCATTCAACTGTTCGTTATCCGTCGACCAGTCAACATTTGCGACCAACCTAACTTTCGCCATAATATAAGGGTTCGTTCTCAAGAACTATAAGGGCATCAATAATGATACTTGGTACACACTTGCATCTAGGGAAGGTAACTATAATGCAAGCATCCATATTTGGTCTCGACCTACATTTCATGGCTCATTGACTTTGCGAACTAATGCGTGAACCGTAGCTTTCATCCTAATGTAAGAGTCTATTTCTCAACAACTATAAGAGCATCATTAATGGTACATCGTACAAAGCTGCATCTGGGGATGACAACTTTAATGGAAGCATCAATATTTGACGTTTCACTACATTTCATGGGTCACTGACTTTGTGAACTATTGCAACAACCCTAGCTTTCACCCTAATGTCCAAGCCCTAACGATCAAGTCCAATTCTCAAGAACTATCAGAGCTTCATTGTGTTATATGGAATAAACTTGCATCTAGTGATGGTAACTTTAATTTAAGCTTCGTTATTTGACCCCAGCCTACATTTCATTGCCCATAGACTTTGTGGGGTCCCCAACCGTCTCGGATTGGAGAAATAGATTGCGCTGTATGGTGCTTCCTCGCACGGAGCTGAAACTGACAGCACCTGAATACTGGTAAACCGCTAAGAGGGTCACCAGATCAAGTGAAAATCAACAAGATGGGTGAAATTCTGCCAAACAGGAGAACGATAAATACTTTTGTTGCTTTCAAAGTACATCATCTCCTGACGGGTAGAAAATCAGTCGATATTGAGGTTTTCTATTTTTTATCGGGAAAAAGTCCTAGCTGTCAACCCTCCACCATTATCAAACAGAGGGGTTTTCCTCGGACATATATTGAAGTCGTGGGTGGCTAATCGTCTGATGATATGAGAATTTATCATACATTTAGTATAACATATTTAGTTTTTGAATATGCGATACAAACGTGACACCAATACACGTATCACGCTTGCACGTGCTGCCATATCGCATGGGCTTTATCATACCCCAAAAACCCATATCACAACCCTTTATCGCACTCCTAAGCCTTTATCATACCTCTGACGTCACCCTATTCGGAACACGCGGCGTTCTTCCTTTTGTGACATTTCGCATTCGTTGTTCAGGACGCCATTTGCAATTTGCGATATTTTCGTCTGTTCGAACTATTTGGGGAAAAAAAACAACAAAACATTGCACGGCGAAGCGAATACGAGAGGAAAATGGGCGAAAGAACGATGCAGGGGATTGCGGACAGGAGCTTGATAGCTCAGTGGTTAATGCACTTGCCTCTGATGCTAGAGGTCCCGGGTTCGATCCCCGGCAGCGGCGATAAAATTTCGGTGTCCGAACACGCTCCATTGGCATCATTTGCAGGGATAATGTCATAAAGTGCACCGTCCTTCGGATCGGGACGTTAACTGGAACCCCCCTGTGCAAGGAGAACCATCCCCTTGTGCAGGTTAAAAATCCCTACCGTAATTACATGATTACTGTGTAGGCTTTCATCCTGCAAAACCTGGGGTGTATGTAATATACAACTGCGGTAATGGTCATTTTTTTTTTTTTTTTTTTTTGTTTTTTTTTTGTTTTACGGCCCTTTCAAGATTATTTCACTCATATCGAGCCGATCGTTAATCAGATGAGGGCGAAAACCGGAGTACCCGGAGAAAAACCACATGACCTTCCGTTGCAGAACTTGGCGTCTCATATATGACCCGAGCGAGGCTCGAACCACAGCGGTGAGAGACCTAATGATCAAGAGTCAGCGCTCTTAACCACTAGGCCACGGAGGCCCGAAGGTAATGGTCAAATGTGACCGACGCAGTATCAGTAGATAGATAGATAGATAGATAGATAGATAGGTAGATAGATAGATAGATAGATAGATAGATAGATAGATAGATAGATATAGATAGACAGATAGATAGATAGATAGATAGATAGATAGATAGATAGATAGATAGATAGATAGATAGATAGATAGATAGATAGACTTTTGGATCTGGATAATATTATCGAGCAAAGAAATTCTAGTGATTCGGTAAACAATGGAAACGTAATTAATAGAATTTATTTTGAACATTTTTTTTTAAAGTGAAATGTATGATAAATAGATTATAATACGGCATTTTTCATATCATACCCCATATCAGCCCGAGACTCCCATATCAGCCCGAGGGCCAAAATATCATACCCCATATCAGCCCTCGACCCATATCAGCCCTCGGGCCTTTGGCCCTCGGGCTGATATGGGAGTCTCGGGCTGATATGGGGTATGATATGAAAAATGCCATATGATAATCTCTATGTAACGATCTCTATATACCCTTAAGCACAACTATTATACCTTTCTTCGTATGTAATACATTGCATGCACTCGTTCCCTACTGTAAGCAAGAATAACAGAAATCGTCTGGTTTCCAGGCCATAGAGCAGGTACAATCGCTGTGTAGGAACCATTGTTGTGATCTATCACGTGCCCAGCAGCAAATGCTTGCTCAGGCGTGCTAAAGATCCTAACACGTAGTTGGTCGCCTCCCCTTGTTCTGTTCAGACCATCACGAGTTCTTAGTATAATTTTTACTTTGATTTGTTCACCAACATGGTATAATCTTCGGTTTCCTGCAAAATCATAAAAAGGGCGTATTTGAGTCGTACGCCGTTACATTTCTTTTATAAAAGTCTTAACAAAGAAAATAAGCACAGCTGAAAACAATCCCTGCCAACGGTGGGATCCGAACCTGGGCCGCTCGGATGAAAGTCCAGTGCACCCCCGACGCAAATGTCAGACACTGGAAATAAAGCTATGATCTATGCATAATCTACCAAGGAAAATAAGCGTCCCACCCCGCGATCGGGGTTTGGAGAAATAAATTGGGATGCACGACGCTTCCACTCAGAGCTGAAATCGACCGAACTTTTGAGTACATAGAAGGTCTGCGCCTGTCCAGGAAAAGTATTGCGAGTCAGCTCGCCTCTTAAACCCTAACGATTTCTTTTGGCGGTAGGACGTGAGATGCCATTTCATCTCAGTGTCGGATAAAAGACCGACAAAATCGGAAGCAATGTCCCAAAATGACCTATATTGTGTCGATGGGGACTCAAAACAAAAAGACAAAACCAAGGAAGATAACTGAAGGTAGAAGTTGCTGGTCATACTCATAGCAAAAGATAAGGTTGGTATTTTTTGATAGTTGGTTTAAACAATATTTATTCATTTCATTTCGACAAGTTAATTCGAACAGTACATGTACATTTTACAATGACAGGATTTGAAAACAAGCGAAACGGTTATACTAATCATCTCCTTTTTGATAGTTGAAGAATAGTTTTCCTTATTTCTCCATATAAACCTTTGTTGTAGATATTCATTAGAACCGCCTCGTCGAGGCGGTTCTAATGAATACCCACAACATTGGTTTATATGGAGAAAAGACAAAAACTATCCCTCATTCATCACCAAATACCAACCCTACCTGCTGCTCTGACACTATTGAGCCACAACAAGCAGAAATGTGACATCGGTTAAGTGCGCACAGCCACGGTTCAGATAAGCACAGCCTGGTTTGAATCCTTGCTATGCACTACTGAAGGTTGTATTCTGACATCCAGTCTGATTTAAGTCTTTGTGTGCAAAATGGCGTCTTTTCTAGTTCAAGAATTAACAGTTTTTCAAATGAAAATGGTTGGTTGTATTTTTTTTTCTTATTTCAAATTCTAATATGCATTGTATGTGCTCGTTAGAACCGCCTCAACGAAGTTGTTCCAACGAGTACATACGTTGCGGCTTCTGATCGGGGTCTACACTATTACAATTTAGATTGAAACGAAACAGTCTTAACCAATTTGGTACTAGAAACCCCAAAACGGGTGGCCTGGCAAAGAGTGCAGGCCAAATCAGACACCGCAGAACGCAATCAGACACCGCAGAACGCGGTGTCTGATCAGTGTCTATACTGTTTGCTAAAAGTTCAGCCATTTTCCAAATAAATTTTGATGAAAACACAACCTGTCACCCCTAAGTTTTGAAATGGACTCCTGCTGTATATAAGGTGGAAGATTCCATCTGGTACAAAAAGGATCATCATCAGTACTGTCAGTGCTTTGTTTGCTTAATAAACTTCGAGCATCGCCTATCGGTTTGGCTGATTAAGGGGAATGGGAACACCTGGCAGATTTTTCCACCATGTGTCAACGGGAGACAACTTTCGGGACTTCCTGTTCGCTTTTCTTTAAAGGCATTTATTCTCGTTTATTGAGGACCATCATTGCATTATATAATATTATATAGCCCTCAGTGCTGACTGAAGAGAAGTCCTCTGTCTTCAACAGGTAAGGGGCCTCTTGGGGAAAGATCAATAGTTTACTAACTGTTGACTAGATTGTACCTTATTGATTTTCCCCATAAGTGCCTCAGTCAGGGATTCAACAAAAGCTACTAATCACCACATTAAGGGCAGCCTTTGATCTGCTACAGAGAGTATATCACAGGGGGCAATAAAACAATTATGAGCACACGGTGTGTCCTACCTTACAAGAATTTGAAAGATTATGATTAATTTTAATTTAAACCTGCTAACGTCCGTATTACATCCATTTAAGATATTGAAAAATATACTTGTCAATATTGAATGCTCCTGTCGGCCATATTTGTTATGGTCTCGCGTAGTCCCGGCTCATACGAGATCAGCCCATTAACTGCCGGGATCTACTACCGGTACCGGACCGAACAGAATATATTAAGGTCATGGGCATTCTTGTGCATTATACTTTTGTGGTGGGAGAGGTGTTTTAATCATTCATTTTCTAGTACTGTGGCTTTAATTTGTTTCTGTTTCATTTCTCATTTCGCGCGCGAGGTATCACATGACCTGCATATCGTCAACCAATCGTGGCGCGCCTTCTCCTGTTTAGTAACCTGGGTAACCACACACCAATCAGATCCTTTGTTTTTCAAATGACCAGCCAATCAAATTTAGCGCCGCTCTCTAACGGCTGCTTTGAAATTTGAGCGTCAGTTTCAAAAAATCGACGCTTGTGATCGGACATGCCTTAGAGAAATTTTGTTTTTACTCCACAGGGAGATCAACAGACCCTGCCCATGGTAGCAGTGTAAACCTTCAAACAGAACCCCCCGGGTCCAGCTCACTTGTCAAGGACTTGGATCATGAAGTCCACTTCTACAGAGGCCATACTTTTGCACCTTCTACAAATCGAACATACATTGCTCAGCGACAGGCATTTCTAAAATTTTGCACGGAGATAAACATTTGTCCAGTACCACTGTCACAAGAGAATTTAGGTCGATACATTGCATTTTTTTCACGCAGGTTATGCTTTACTTCTGTACGACAATACCTGAATGTAGTTCGAATTATACATTTAGAAGCTGGGCATGCAAATCCTCTGGAGCACAACTGGTATGTGGCCTCCATTCTCAAGGGCGTTAAACGGGTAAAGGGTTGTCATTCAGAACAAAAGCTTCCTATCACTTTGGACATCCTTAAAAGGTTGGTCTGCCACCTAAATTTAACCTTACCCCTTGACAGGGTCTTTTGGGCGGCATGTTTAGTAGCATTTTATTCCTTTTTTAGAAAATCCAATCTCCTTATTCCAACCCTAGACGCGTTTGACCCCAGTCGACATTTGTGTAGGTCTGACGTAAATTTCCGACCAGATGGTGCGGTCTTAACTGTTCGCTGGTCCAAAGTCATTCAGTTCAGGGAGCGAACCCTCTTAATCCCCCTACCCCGCATTAAGAATTCCCTTTTTTGCCCCTCTACGGCTCTGCTTGGTCTTTGTCTCAATACCCCTCTGCAGAAGGACCCAGCTCCTCTTTTCAGTTATGCTGACAATGGCAGTGCAATACCGCTAACACAAGATAGGTTCATCTCTAAGCTTCGCGGAGCATTAACATATTTGGGATATCCAGCAAATAAGTACTCGGGGCATAGTTTTAGACGGGGAGGGGCATCCCTGGCTTTACAGTGTGGTTTACCTGTGGACCTCATAAAGATCCAAGGCGACTGGAATAGTAATGCCTATGAAAGATACCTTGAACCATCTTTTGGCCTAAGACAAAAAGTAGCCTCGTCCCTTGGATCCCATACAGTCAGCTATTTAACTAGGTGCAACCCTTGACCAGGTCGCAAATGTGATATGTTGGTAACTGACTTGCACATGTCTCTTGTGTACATACTTACATGTATTATTTGCTTTTAAATGAAAGTTTTCATGCCTTCTACTTATGTTTTCCTGGTATGCTTTCATACTGCTGTTTTGTGATATCCTTGCTACTCCCTACCACTTACTACCTACCATCTTTGGGACTCTGGAGGTATTTTTGAAAATTTCACCAGGTGACATGTTTCAAATGTGATAAAATGTACTTTAATTTTACTTTCAGGTCTGCCAGACCTTAAGAAATTTTCAAATATATGGTTCCTTGTCCCAAAGATGTGTCTTATTTATCTCTTTGTGTCCAACACAATTGTTTGCAGTTGATCACGTCTGGCAGGGTGGGTGGCATTCCTGGAGCCAGTAAGTGCAGCTACACTTGCTGTGTAAGACAGCCAGCCTCAAGATACTGACTGCAGGAATGCACGCTCGGCCCCGGCAGAAGTGATCAGCTGTGGAGAGTTAGCAAGGTTTAATTGAAAGATTATGATTAATTTTAATTTAAACCTGCTAACGTCCGTATTACATCCATTTAAGATATTGAAAAATATACTTGTCAATATTGAATGCTCCTGTCGGCCATATTTGTTATGGTCTCGCGTAGTCCCGGCTCATACGAGATCAGCCCATTAACTGCCGGGATCTACTACCGGTACCGGACCGAACAGAATAGAATATATTAAGGTCATGGGCATTCTTGTGCATTATACTTTTGTGGTGGGAGAGGTGTTTTAATCATTCATTTTCTAGTACTGTGGCTTTAATTTGTTTCTGTTTCATTTCTCATTTCGCGCGCGAGGTATCACATGACCTGCATATCGTCAACCAATCGTGGCGCGCCTTCTCCTGTTTAGTAACCTGGGTAACCACACACCAATCAGATCCTTTGTTTTTCAAATGGCCAGCCAATCAAATTTAGCGCCGCTCTCTAACGGCTGCTTTGAAATTTGAGCGTCAGTTTCAAAAAATCGACGCTTGTGATCGGACATGCCTTAGAGAAATTTTGTTACCCTCCCACCCACACCTTGTTTTGTATATAGTAGGTTAGTCTCGTAGTTTAGTCTGGAACCATGTAGTTGACAACAATTTTATGTGTATTGCTAGTCCCCAAGCAACTAGTCCTAATCATTCTAGTCATTTTTATTTTCTTGCCTCTGTCGAGACCTCAGTATTAATATAGTTGCCAAATTACTGGCCATTCAAGATACATTGTTAGAATATCTAACACACATTGCTAGTCCCTGTTTTGTTTATTTGTTTCTTTTATTACTTGTGATAAGATGTGTTTATGATTCAGAGACATGGGTGTGGCTTACACTATCTACACTATATCTATAATAGAGGGTCAGACATTGACAATAATGTGATATCAGTACATAAACAATGGACATAGAGGTCTACACGTATTCGACGAGCGACCCTTAGTGCTATGATGAAATAATTTCATGGATATATAGTGCAGTGTTTTTACATACTCAATGGACATTAAAGTGGTCTTTTACTTTAGTGACTTTATTCAACAGTGCTTAGGAGGTGAACTGAAACAGTTTTGGATTATATTAACCGACACTTTATAGTGATTACATATCATTGACATTTGTGTTAAGACACATAGACTGCTGCAATAAGCAGAAATAACCAACATTGTCATTTACAAGAACTATAGTCTATCCTCTGTTGTGGAGGTATTTTTGAAAATTTCACCAGGTGACATGTTTTAAATGTGATAAAATGTACTTTAATTTTACTTTCAGGTCTGCCAGACCTTAAGAAATTTTCAAATATATGGTTCCTTGTTCCAAAGATGTGTCTTATTTATCTCTTTGTGTCCAACACAATTGTTTGCAGTTGATCACGTCTGGCAGGGTGGGTGGCGTTCCTGGAGCCAGTAAGTGCAGCTACATTTGCTGTGTAAGACAGCCAGCCTCAAGATACTGACTGCAGGAATGCACGCTCGGCCCCGGCAGAAGTGATCAGCTGTGGAGAGTTAGCAAGGTTTAAAAATGCCTTTAAGCCCTGAACCACTGAAAAAGTTGTCTACTCTTACAGGAAAGAATTTACTCCTGAGGAGCAAATTCGGGACTTCTGAGGAGCAAACTCTTTCCTGTTAGAGTTGACCCGTATTGACAGGGGAGACAAAAATACTTTTGCAGGAATTACCTCCACTGAAGGTTTTCCACTTCCCCTTAAGAATTTTACGTTCATTGGAGAATGAAACGCATCAGGCGACCAGCATTTCCGTGCAACATAGCGCATTCTTTGATATCACATAAACGATACCTCTGCGGTTCTTTTCTAATAACACTGCAAACATAGGTTGTGAGTGCTCGTTGGAACCGCACCTGGCGAGTACCCATGACCTGTGTCTTGGAGCAGAAATAAGAAAAATAAAGTATATCCCTAGAAAACCCCAGATATCTCTCTCTGTGTCGCCCCCGCCCATAGGGGCTTGAAGAAATATATGGGCTGCATGATGCTTCCACGCAGAGCTGAATCCGGCCCGCACACTAGTACTGGTAAACCGCTTAGAGGATCTAAGCCTGTCCAGGAACCCTGGTGCGAGGCGGACCGTCCATGCTAATAAACCCTATTGGTTTCATTGGGCGTCAGGCCTTGAGATGTCATTTCATCTCAATGTCGGGTAAAAGTCCCACAAAATTGGAAGCAACGTCTCCAAAATGACCTTTACAGTGTTTACGGGGACGTTGAACCACAATTCAAACAAACAAACAAACAAACAAACAGATATCTCTGTATATAATGGGGTTTGAAGGGCTGCTCATTAGACGGACTTGTTAACATGATGCAATCCCTTATCGAAGTTCATTAAACAATCAAAATACTGAAAGTACTGGTTAATCGGGCATGTTCTAATTTCTGACCTGGTCTCCAAATGACCTTTACAGTGTTGACGGGGACGTTAAACCTCAATTCAAACAAACAAACAAACAAACAGATATCTCTGTATATAATGGGGTTTGGAGGGCTGCTCATTAGACGGACTTGTAAACATGATGCAATCCCTTATCGAAGTTCATTAAACAATCAAAATACTGAAAGTACTGGTTAATCGGGCATGTTCTAATTTCTGACCTGGTCTCCAAATGACCTTTACAGTGTTGACGGGGACGTTAAACCTCAATTCAAACAAACAAACAAACAAACAGATATCTCTGTATATAATGGGGTTTGGAGGGCTGCTCATTAGACGGACTTGTAAACATGATGCAATCCCTTCTCGAAGTTCATTAAACAATCAAAATACTGAAAGTACTGGTTAATCGGGCATGTTCTAATTTCTGACCTGGTCTCCAAATGACCTTTACAGTGTTGAAGGGGACGTTAAACCTCAATTCAAACAAACAAACAAACAAACAGATATCTCTGTATATAATGGGGTTTGGAGGGCTGCTCATTAGACGGACTTGTAAACATGATGCAATCCCTTATCGAAGTTCATTAAACAATCAAAATACTGAAAGTACTGGTTAATCGGGCATGTTCTAATTTCTGACCTGGTCTCCAAATGACCTTTACAGTGTTGACGGGGACGTTAAACCTCAATTCAAACAAACAAACAAACAAACAGATATCTCTGTATATAATGGGGTTTGGAGTGCTGCTCATTAGACGGACTTGTAAACATGATGCAATCCCTTATCGAAGTTCATTAAACAATCAAAATACTGAAAGTACTGGTTAATCGGGCATGTTCTAATTTCTGACCTGGTCTCCAAATGACCTTTACAGTGTTGACGGGGACGTTAAACCTCAATTCAAACAAACAAACAAACAAACAGATATCTCTGTATATAATGGGGTTTGGAGGGCTGCTCATTAGACGGACTTGTAAACATGATGCAATCCCTTATCGAAGTTCATTAAACAATCAAAATACTGAAAGTACTGGTTAATCGGGCATGTTCTAATTTCTGACCTGGTCATTCCTTGTTTGGTCTCTTCTCATCTGACCTAATTCATATCTTAGACATAATACATCGGGCCAGCCCAGGCCAGGCTATATATCTAAAGATAGATGGTCATATTTTTACTCATTATTGCCTCTCCAGTGTGATGATCCCCAAATTAAATGTTGGTCAAAGAGCTGGTCAGGTGGATGCCATTTTTTTCAGTCGGCATGATAGAAAACTTCGACTTATACCAGGTGAAAGTATAACTATATAGAAAGAAAATAAATGTGTATGCCAGATTCAAAAGTGGTGCAGATTTTTTTCAGAGGTCATTTTGTTACCCCACCCATCAAAACACAACGTTGTTATACAATGTGTGTATTACCGCAACATTTACGGAACGGAAGTAACTTTTCATTTTATTTTAGGCTGGAATATTGTCCTATTGGACCAAACAAAGGTAAAAAGCAAAAAAAAGTTACATTTTTAACCAGTTACCCCACCCACAATTATTTACAGCGTTTATTTGCATTGATTCATCAGCTTATATGGCAGTACAGGGTAAATGTTATATAGACCACGATCCCTGTTTTCTTTACTCCAACCAATTATTATTGCTTGTTTAATGTTAATTAACTGTGCAAAAATGAGCTAGTGTATAAAATGATCATTGAAAATAATCTAACATCTGTCGCGCTTCCTTTCAGGTGATTAGAGTATAGGTTCTAATCAATTTCAAAATGGACCTTAGCCCGCTAAAGCTTAAAATAACAACAAAATGATGGAAGTTGAGCCTGGAGAACCCTAAATGCATTATATGTGAGCAGGAGACTGGGGACAATATAAATCGCGGCGGGAGTGGGGGCGAGGATTGTGGCCACGTAAAATCGATTAAAGCCCCCCCCCCCCCAGCTGAATGCGTTTCCGCTGACCGTTCCAAGGCGGTGCGTCTGTCGCGGTTTATTATCCCCTCGCAACAACTTTGCAAATGGGGATATAGCATCGGTGCCGTGCGTCCGTGTGTTAGTGTGTGTGTGTGTGTGTGTCTGTCCGGAACCTTGTGAGCAGGATAGAAGACACAGTATTCATCGTAGAAGCATCAAACCTTCCACAAATGTTCACCATGTACAGAGGATGAACCCTATTGAATTTCAAGGTCAGGGGTCAAAGGTCAAGGTCACAATGGACTTGACCTTGAAAACCTTGTGAGCAGGATAGAAGACACAGTATTCATCGTAGAAGCATCAAACCTTCCATAAATGTTCACCATGTACAGAGGATGAACCCTATTGAATTTCAAGGTCAGGGGTCAAAGGTCAAGGTCACAATTGACTCGACCTTGAAAACCTTGTGAGCAGGATAGAAGACACAGTATTCATCATAGAAGCATCAAACCTTCCACAAATGTTCACCATGTACAGAGGATGAATCCTATTGAATTTCAAGGTCAGGGGTCAAAGGTCAAGGTCACAATGGACTTGACCTTGAAAACCTTGTGAGCAGGATAGACGACACAGTATTCATCGTAGAAGCATCAAACCTTCCACAAATTTTCATCATGTACAGAGGATGAACCCTATTGAATTTCAAGGTCAGGGGTCAAAGGTCAAGGTCACAATGGACTTGACCTTGAAAACCTTGTGAGCAGGATAGAAGACACAGTATTCATCGTAGAAGCATCAAACCTTCCACAAATGTTCACCATGTACAGAGGATGAACCCTATTGAATTTCAAGGTCAGGGGTCAAAGGTCAAGGTCACAATGGACTTGACCTTGAAAACCTTGTGAGCAGGATAGAAGACACAGTATTCATCGCAGAAGCATCAAACCTTCCACAAATGTTCACCATGTACAGAGGATGAACCCTATTGAATTTCAAGGTCAGGGGTCAAAGGTCAAGGTCACAATGGTCTAACATATTCAGATTGGATTTTCATGTTAATGAATGGTATGCAGTTGCGAGGGGATGCTACGCTTGCGTTGCCTTGTTTTTGTTATGATTTGTCTTTGGGTGTTTGTGTCTCTTATATTATTTTATTTTGGATAGCCTATTGGCCATTTTGTGGGAAAGTAACTGTCATTTTGGCTTTCCGCTGTTGATGTTTCCATTGGGGTCTGTTGTTTCATGTTTGTGTTTCTTTCCCTTTGGTGTCTCTGCTAGGAGCTGTGGGTTAATTGTATCGATTCCTGACCATTGCCTTCACTTATATTTTTCATCCAAGGGCAAAAACAGTTTCCTTGCTGTATTCCAAAGTCGGAAGGAGGCTGGAAAAAAATATTTTGAAAGTCTTGTTGAAGATGTTGTAGGGCAAGAACTGGAGTTTCGAGACAAAGACTGTGCAGTGCCTTGGCATAAAGCTTGCTACAATACTTTTACCAGCAAAAATCATATCGCTAGGCTTGGCGATAAAGCCCGATCCAAAGAATCTAAAGAACCCTCACTCGGCCCTTCACATTCTAAAATTCCTAGAAAATCTTTCAGCTGGAAACGGTTTTGTTTGATTTGTGAGAGAAAAACATACAGGAAGGATAGAAATCTAGTCAAAGTCACCACAAAAAATTTCTATGATACCTTGAAAGAAAGAGCTGATGAAAAGGATGATATAAAAATGCACTGTAAAGTAGGTCCTTACTATAGGAAATTTATGGCTTATGAAGCAAGGTATCATAATGCCTGTCACAGCATTTAACTGAAGGTAATGTCAAAGGAGCACAAAAGTAAGTTTGGCGAAAATGTGTACAATACAGCCCAGCCTTGGAAACGCTCATGGACACATTACATCCACAGCTTCAGTCAGGTAGAGTTTACCTGATGACAGACTTGCATATGAAATATCGGACAATACTAGAACAATCTATGACAACAGGTGGCGCTCAGACTTATACAGCTCAAAATCTGAAACGGAAGCTTGAGACCAAATATGAAGATGAAGTTCAAATAGTGACCACAGAGTTAAGAGGCAAACCTGATATTGTTATTGACAGAGATTTGAAATTGGAGGATGTGATAAATTCAGCTGCAAGGTTAAAAGCTGCACTGCGATCAACACAAATAGTCAGATTTAACTGTGGGTAGTAATACTGAGTTGACACCTGACTTAGTATTGTATTATGCAGCACTTATAATCCAATCAGATACGCGAAACTGTGATGGGATAGAAATACAACCTCTGGACTCTAAAGATATATGTCTAGAAAGTAAAGAAGGTCTGATTCCAGAGAAACTGTATTCATTTGTTGCCTGGGTATTGGTGCCGGAAGCATCACTCACTCCTGAAAGCATTTAGCTGGATGATGTTAAACTTACTAGCCCAATCTTACATCATGAAAATATTATCATTGTACCAGAATATCATATAGACAGGATCCAGAGGGAAGTGCAGAATACCTAAACATGTAGGTCTTAGCCTAGCAATACACCAATTGACTCAGTCTAAAGATGCAGTAACTTTGATAAATAAGAATGAACATGGTTTTAGTTATGAAGAAGTTGAACGTATAGACACATGCTGGGCTAAGCAACAACAGACTGGAGATGGAATTGTTGTTCCGACTAATATGCAAGCTGGCATACCACTAAGAGCTGCTGGTGATAATTTCAATAGAGCTACTGAATCCTTGGATGGTAAACATCTTGATATTGTTAACATGGTGCTATACCAAGCAGACAATCAGAATCAAGTCTTGCAAGGGGGATTCGCACCAAATATTGATCAGTTGTTAGCTAGTAGGAGTAAAACTCTTGCAGACTATAAGGCTTCCGATATCCTTGAGTGCCCAAATATGCAAGGTACACAGCCTGGTCAATTGCATTTGTTACAGAGGTTCAATGTGGAATGGTATAATTTGCTATACATATAACAAACCTGTCAGATCTATCATTTTTAATTTCAATAAACTTGTTTCAGATCTTGATATTGATACTAATACTCCTGATTCATGTGATTGTAAAAACTCAAAGTATTGCTATCCTGCTGCTGGTCATGTAATTACTGGCAATTTGAAAATTATTCCTGATTCTAGGATAAGGAATATAATTTCTAAAGGACCGAAATATCGGTTTCCTTCTAAAATTGATTTCAGTAAATGTAGAGATGAAATCGCTGCTTCCTTGAATGAATTCGGTAATCGATGGTGTAAGCGAGAGTATGTTGAGCATAAAGTCCTTAAGGACTGGAAACTTAGCATTTTAAAACTAATGAATAAACGCATTTCTTTCTATTCTCAAAATACTAACTTATTACCTCCTAAGCCCAAGACGTCTTTACGTCATCTTAAACTAGGTATTCAAGTATTTCATAAGAAGTTTGTTTTGGCCCCTGCAGACAAAGCCGCTAACAACGTCGTCGTTGTGTGACGGCTCCACTATGTTAACACGCTTAAGCAGGAGCTTGGTGGTACTAAGGCCTATGAACTTCAGCCTTTAGCTGAAGAGAGAGCTATAGTAGATAAACATGTTTGTCTTTCAGCCACCAAGTTTGCTGTGTGTGTTACCGAAGGCCAAGACAAGCTTCCTACGCTATACTGGTTACCAAAACTTCATAAAAACCTTACAAAGCACGGTTTATTGCAAATTTTAGCTCTTGCACTACCACTGAACTTTCTTAATTATTAACTTCCTGTCTTACTGCTATTAAAACGCATGTAATTAAATATTGTGATAAAGTCTTTGAAAGATCAGGAAGAAATCTGTTTTGGTCTATAAAAAATCGAATGAGGTTTTAAATAAATTTAAATCTAGACATTTTCGTACTTCTAGTCTGTCTACCTACGATTTTTCCACTCTTTACACTACACTTCCTCATAATCTTATAAAAGAAAAGCTTAATGATTTAATTGAATGGGCTTTTCACAGAGAAGATTCTCTCTATCTTGCATGTAACGTCATAAATGCATTTTTCACTTCTAAAGAGCATAATAATTATACACTTTGGTCATGTCAGAAAGTGTGTGATGCCCTCACCTTTCTACTTGACAATATTTATATTAGATTCGGTACTAAGTTATTTAGACAAATTGTGGGTATTCCGATGGGTACTAATTGCGCACCTCTTGTGGCTGATCTGTTCTTGTATTGTTATGAAAGAGACTTCATTTTGTCGCTTTCCATTGATAACCAATCTGAAATTATTGAAGCTTTTAGCTCTACTTCTAGATATTTAGATGATTTATTAAATATTGATAATACCTATTTTGATGGTTTGATCAGTCAGATTTACCCCCTAGAACTTCAGTTAAATAAAGCAAATTCTTCTGATACCGAGGCCCCGTTTTTGGATTTACATCTATCTATTGTAGATGGATTTGTTTCGTGCAAAATTTATGATAAACGCGATGACTTTGATTTTGAGATTGTAAATTTTCCTTTTTTGGATGGTGATGTTCCTCGTGCGCCATCCTATGGCGTTTATATTTCGCAATTAATTCGATTTGCTAGAGTGTGTAGTCATGTAACTGACTTCAACACTCGTAATAAATTATTAACGGCTAAACTCCTTAATCAGGGTTACAGGTACCATAAACTACGCAAAGCCTTTTCAAAATTTTATAGACGCCATTCTGATTTAATTTCAAAATTCAATATTGGACTTAAATCTCTTCTGCAACAAGGTCTATCGGAACCCGAATTTTATGGTGACTTAGTATATAAATTCAGAAAAATATATAACCGCAATGACTTCAGCACCCAATTTCGTAAAATCATTCTTCGATATAAAAAGATTGGGTACAACATGGATATTATACGACAGACTGCATGCATGGTAGTTAACCCAATCACGGTTGGCAACTTTGCTTCCCTCTTTAATTGCACGCCGGTGGGTCAGGCCTCAGATTCTATGACAGCTCCAACGTAAAGGCTTATTGAAAATTAGAGAGATAATGTTGGTTGGTGCCTGATGCTCTGTCTCTGGTCGGGCTCATCGGAGTCTAACTGTTGGTTTTCTTTTGCTCCAGCATTTCAGTGGTTTCTTGCTGTCGAGTCCTCACCGTTGTCTCACCTCTGTGGTTCTTTGATTTTTGTGTTCACGGAGATGTTGCACTGATGAGTTAGGAGGCCTTCATGCGGACTGAACAAATTATTTGTCTAAATCGCGACGGAAGTAAGGGCGAGGATTGTGGCCACGTAAAATCGATTTAAGCCCCCCAGTGGAAATCTTCCACTGACCGTTCCAAGGCGGCTCTTCTGTGGCGATTTATTTATGTTGTTGTTTGTTACTTACTGTGTGTATCACTTGTGTCTTTTGGTTTTGGATGGCCATATGGCCATTTTGTGGGAAAGTAACTGTCCTTATGGCCTTCCTTTGTTTAGGTTTCCATTATGGTCTGGTCGCTTAATGTTTGTATTTCTTTCCCTTTGGTGTCTTTTATGGGTGGAGTAAGTTAATTGTATCAATTCCTGATCTTTGTTTTACTTCTACTTTCTATCATGCTCTGATGAACACGGAGAGGAAAAAGTCATAGATATGATATATATTGAAATGAGGATGATGCCAATGAAGTTGTTTGAGCTGCAGCCTTATCCTTTTGAGAACCAGCTGCCGGGGCGGACTGTATATCATGGACATGTCAGTCATAGAGTGCCTGTGACTAAAACTAGAATAGGTCATGGCCCCATTATTCCAGCTTCAGTTACAGAATTCAATACAGTGTATATGATGATGAAGGCATTTCAAAGATTATTCAGGGCCTTAGGCCAAGAATAGACTGATGTAACCTATGATGAAACTATATATAGTAAGGCTCAACTAATAAAGTGGAGAAACATGGATGAGTTTAGAGATGATGAATTGGAAATGGGTGGTATGCCAAGAGCAATGAACTTTATTACATAGGAAAAAAAATGGAACAGAGTGAATTTGAGGGTCTAGTAGTGGAGAGTAATTTATATGGATCCAGTGTGGTACAGGTAATACAACAGAGGAGTGAGAACACATAAACTTATGAATGAATCAATGAATAGATTGAAATGGAAGTCTTTTTCAAAAATGTCCCATTAAAGTTACGTTAGGATTAAATGGGTTAATAAATATTTATGAATCTGCAAAATAGCTCATTTGCATATTTGTATTCACTGAGATATTCATTGGTATCAAGTTTGCTTATCTGTATTGATTGCCAGTGTTGATTTGACCAATTTACTGTGTGTACCCACACATTATTATCACCAAAAGTTGCCATGGAAACGGAAGGTTTCAAAACGCACAACCAAGTTGTTTGCTTAAGATTTATTTTAATGTAACCAGCAGGTCCTAGAGAACCATTTGATTTCATAAGAACTGTTTTTGTGGAGAGCACATTAGCTTAAATTAGCTGCTATTCAATATTGCATGTCGCCATTGATTTGAAGTGGGTGGGGTAACAAAAGACCCTGTAAAATCTGCACCACTTTTGAATATGGCAAACAAACTTTTTTTTTACTTCTATAGAATGATACTATTATCTGATATAAGTGGAATTTTTCTACCATGCCGACTGAAAAAAAAACTGATCTAGAGCTCTTTTTAGCTGTGGCCCTTCTGCTAGTTAAGATTCTCTAGACTGCCTGCAGTTTTAATGTTTTCTGCTTCAGCTGGTATTTACAAAGGGAAAATAATATAAGAGAAATCCAACTGTAATCCAAATGTATGTTTCCTGATAAACATAGAAAACTGATATGCCTTAGCAAACAGTGTAGTCAGGTTTGAGCATTGTCATTGGGGTCTATGTCGTTTGCCAGAAGTCAACTTTTATTGTAGCCTATCAAACTTTCAGACCACTTGTTGGTGGCACATACTATTTAGTCAAAACATTCACAGTAGAATTAGTAGCAATCATTGGAAACTGTGAACATGTTCATTAAAAAAATCACAGCTGTTGAGGAAAATTGACTTTCAGACTTTCAAATGATGTAATATAATGCATTCTTTCCAATTCTCAGACTGATGTAAAAACTGTATATCCTGATCAGATGGTTTGTGATCTGGATATACACTAATTGCAAAGATAGGCGTTTTTTTTTTTTTTTTTTGGTTTTGTTGTGGTTTTACGGCCCTTTCAAGATTATATCACTTATATCTAGCCGATCCTTTATCAGAGGCGAGCGAAAATCGGAGTACCGGAGAAATACCACTTGACGTTCCGTTGCACAATTTAGCTTCTCACATGTGAGCCGAGCCACGCTCAAACCATAGCCGTGAGAGGTGTTGTTGTGTTCAGAAAGGATACGGGTGAAATTCCTGTAGCTTACGCAAACAGTATAGACCCTGTTTAGATGCTCTATTCTACCCTTCTTGGTGTCTGACAGGAGTCTACACTGTCCCACTGGAGGGTGGATAGTCTAAAAATAGGCCCGTAATCTGGACGTAGGATGTATTCCTGTAGTTTAAGAAATTACAGTGAAAATTAAGTTCAAACGCCGTATTCTGTGACGTTTAATCGGGGACGTCAATGTTTGTCAGTGTCCAGTGTTGGAACCTTAGACATGTGGCCTATGATCTGGGTCTACATTGTTTGTCCGTTCCTCATGTTGGAACCTAGGCATGTGACCCATTATCTGGGTCTTCACTGTTTGTTAGTTGTTTTACCACACCTGCATGCTCAAAGACACTGGGGGTTTGCTTGTTGCAAATCAAATCAAGCAGGAAAACAAACTGTAATCACAGAACCAACTCAGTTCTCAAGAGAGTAATTCTTGATAGCCACCCACTGTAAAAGCTTTATATATTCATGTATATTAGAAAAATCTTTTATCAGCAAGATGTTTCTCAATAATTTGTTTGATGTATAAATAAATAAATAAAAATCAATCAATCAATAACGTACCTACGGTTAAGTTCATATCTACAACTACCTACCAAACTACGTGACTAATGCCTGTCTGTCCGCCTGTCTGTCTGCATGCATACCTACATGCACAGCAATGAGTACCGACCGAACCGACCCCTACCCCTACCCTACACTAATTGCTACTTCATAACTACCTGCCATTTTAATCTCACCGGCCCCGATAGCTCAGTTGGTAGAGTGTCCGCTCCGGGGAACGGGAGGTCTCGGGTTCGATCCCTGGCCGCGACATACCAAAGTCGTTAAAAAAGGTACTAGCTGCTCCTCGCTTGGCACTCAGATTTACGGGGTAGAGCTAGGACTGGTTGATCCAGTGTCAGGATAATGTGACTGGGTGTGGACACCGTCGTGATATGACTGAAAAATTGTTGAAAGCGACGTTAAACCCGAATTCACACACACACACACACACACACCATTTTAATCTACATACAACCACTTACCTGGGTGGTTTGTGTGTTAAAATATCTTTTCTTCCGCCGCATCCCTATTTCAACCGATTAGCATGTTTATACCGCCTAACATCGTATACATTTCCACGATGCTTCATGATATCAGTTTTTTGCTACACCATATTCCATGACAGCTTAACTGTGTGAGACTGCATTGTTTGCCAAAGTACTTTATATGGGCTGATAGGCATTAACAGGGTATTCCGGCACACATCTCTGATTACTGTATTAAATCAGTGTCATCATCCAGCAGCTTGTCTCAATGGATGGAGTGCCAAGGTTCTTGACCCAAACACTCCACCTGATGAAAGTTTGAAATATTGGCCTGACCTGGGCTGGCCCAAAGTATTATATGGGCCCCGTCAAGCGATTTTGGTACTTATCGCCTATGCGAGCAGCGAAGGTTCAGGCGAGCCTGCGCATCCGCGCAGTCCCGACAGAACCTTCGCTGCTCGCTCATACAAGCAGTGAATCAAGCATTAACTGATAAGCATTAACAGGGTATTCCGGCACACATCTCTGATTACTGTATTAAATCAGTGTCATCATCCAGCAGCTTGTCTCAAGGGATTGAGTGCCAAGGTTCTTGACCCAAACACTCCACCTAATGAAAGTTTGAAATATTGGCCTGACCTGGGCTGGCCCAAAGTATTATATCGGCCCCGTCAAGCGATTTTGGTACTTATCGCCTATGCGAGCAGCGAAGGTTCAGGCGAGCCTGCGCATCCGCGCAGTCTCGCCAGAACCTTCGCTGCTCGCTCATACAAGCAGTGAATCAAGAGGAACCTTCAGACAAAAATCCATATCCCTGGCCCCTCTGAATGGCTGAATGGCTGGACATGCGCAGTTAAAATTTGTCATGACGGAATGCTCGAAGACACAAATTCGCTTGGCGGGGCTCATATCATAGGTATAAATTAGGTCAGATGAGGCCAGACCAGGCCAGGCCAGGCCAGAAATTAGAACATGCCGGTTAATCGATTGTCTCTAAATGAAGCTTGGAAGAGACTTTGTTCGTTCATACTTCAATGAACAGTAAACAGATTACTATTAATCGTCATTGGCCCCCGTCCATCGGGGCTTGAAGAAATATATGGGATGCATGATGCTTCCACGCAGAGCTGAATCAGACCCGCACAGGAGTACTGTTAAACTGCTTAGAGGATCTAAGCCTGCCCAGGCAAAGCGGTGCGCAAGAGTCGGACCGTCCATACTTATAAACCCTATTGGTTTCATTGGGCGACAGGGCTTGAGATGTCATTTCATCTCAATGTCGGGTAAAAGTCCCACAAAATTGGAAGCAACGTCTCCAAAATGACCTCTACAGTGTTGACGGGTACGTTAAACCTCAAATCAAACAAACAAACAAAATTAATCATCATAGTTAACTACTTGGAAGCAATGTTGTTCATTTATGAACATTTTATTTTTCCTGCTGTTTGTGAAAGTTTGAACGCAGTGGGCCGCGTGCAAGAAGGGGTTCGTGTAAACTTTAAAGATTAGTACGTGCTTTTCAGATTTGATAGATCATTTTCAGTTGGGATCGTTTTACGCAATATCAGACGATTATACTGATGTAAAGTTTACTTACATTACGAAAACACGCCTATACAAATGCATTGCAAGCTCTAACGCCGAAAAAAAACACGAAAATTTTATTATGAACAATTGTGGTATTTTTCTTATTTCTGCACAACATATAGATTATGGGTCGATGAGGCGGTTCTAACGAATACACACAATCTATATTTTAGAGCAGAGATAAGAAAAGTTTACCCCCTGTAAACCCAAGTTTTACCATATAAAAGTGGGGTTCCTGGGGGTCAAAATTATATGGGTGTGTGTTCGTGATGGTTAAATGCACAAGTTTTAGGTCCTTTTCTAGTTTGAAATTAGCAACCCTGTTCTCAAACTTCGTTGGAACAGTAATCCGGGAATGTACGATAAATATCAAATGACTCATATTTATTTAATCTACCCCACACCCCTCGAAAAAGGTATGATAGGTACCCCGGTGAGGTGATTATAACGACTACCCAACAATTATACGTTTTGGAGCAGCAATGTGAAAAATGTCAGCTTTTCTTTTTGTGTGTTGTTATTATTATTATTATTATTATTATTATTATTATTACTATTTAGGTGATAAAAATGCTTGAATGTGCGTGATTTCATAATGAGGATCCTCTTTTCAGACCACCCATCATAAAATTATAGACTGCCACGCTACGTAACTCTGTTGACCATAAACTATTATTAACGAAGCTTCGTTTATTCCCCTGATTTTCCGTGATTTGCCAGTATTAAAATAGTTGGAGATGGCTAAGTTTGTGAGTGATCCGCCGGAGTTTACACATCGATAATATCCACCAAAATGACAATTCATTCCTTAAAATTCCAACTATGTCATCGAATTATTAAAAATGCCACAAAAATGGTATTTCTTTTTGGGAATTATTTCGAAAGTATAATAATGAACTTACCAATGGCCGCGGCGGAATGATTTTTCAATTAGAAGCTGCCATATTTGAAAGAAACTCAAGCAAAGAAAACGTCAAGTCTATAAACTCAGTTTA
Organism: Lucinisca nassula; assembly: GCA_963580285.1. NCBI lineage: Eukaryota > Metazoa > Mollusca > Bivalvia > Lucinida > Lucinidae > Lucinisca > Lucinisca nassula. The sequence continues at coordinate 64,282,677 of OY757023.1, forward strand.
TTTGTCTCCTAACATTTACGTTTTCAGTAGTTTTCCATCTTTTAATCGTCGTTTATATATCATCACGAAAACACGCCTATATAATTTTGACCCCACTTTTATATGGTGAAACTGGGGTTTCCGGGGGTATACCTTATTTTTCTTATTTCTGCTCTAAAATAAAGATTGTGGGTACTCGTTAGAACCGCCTCGATTAGGCGGTTCTAACGAGTGCCCACAATCTATATTTTGAGCAGAAATAAGAAAAATATAACAATTTTTCATCATAAAATTTTCATATTTTCGGCGATAAAGGTGGTAATGTATTTGAATAGGCATCTTTGCGTAATGTAATGACGTAACGCGCGGGTTCTAAACGTGCTCTTCGACGTCACGTTATATTACCACATGTCGCTGTGTGAAACCGATCTGAGATTCTTGCTCATGGAATGTTATCGAAGTATAAAACTTTTATTTCAACCAATCAAATCGTTCGAAATATACATAATGATGAAGAATAGGAATTATTTAAGAAATAGATCAGCTCTAACTGTGATTTGAAGGTCAGTTGAAAAGTAGATCAAATCACGAGCGCTTAGTGCGCGTGATTTGTCTACTTACAACTGACAGACAAACTGTGATTTATTACTCAATAAATCACAAACTAGAGCTGATCTATTTCGATTCTAACATGCTGAAAATTGGCAATAATGCTGTTGTTTCCTTCAAAATCTCACAATTTTTTGCCATTGTTAGTAAGAAATCCCGCTAAAATTATCGACTGAAACACATGCATTTATACCTTTTTCTAACGTTTTCGATGCGAGAATATGACGTAACACCGTCTTACGTCAAGGAAATCGACTAGTGACGTCATAAATTAGCAGTTTTTAATGACGTCACTCGACACCCTCTTCCTTGTCGTGATTGGTTGTAGAATAAAAAACAGATATTTTCCATTGCCTATATAGGCGCGCTGTTAGAATTACCTATAAGTTCTATCGCAGACCTGTTGATGGAAACAATTTTCATAACATCAGTCAGACGACCATCTTTTAATGACTCCGCTTCTGTTAAAAACCCATCCAGTGTGAATTTTGCGGTAGTGATCTGCGCTGTTGTATCTTGATCCTTTAATAGGTCAATCTTTGAGAGTCCTAGTCCACCGTAGGGTATCAGACCTATTCTTTTTGCAGAGTCATGTACTACCATCACAACATGAGTTAGCCATGACCTGAAAACGCACAAGTTGTCATTTCATATTATATTTAGCCTCAGACCAGGTTTGATAAGACCACAAGTCTAATGTTGTTTATCATATAACGACTTTAAATCTTATTGCAATGTCGAAGAAGTTAAAAAAAAAACACACACACAAAAAAACACAGAAAACAATAGAAGTATACTGTTGTCTGGGACGGCATCATGACGTCACCCGCCAGAAACCAAATGAGCCGGGGCACAGCATTTCCTACAATTTATATTTCCGCCTAGCGAAGAATCAGATCAGCATGTGCATCCATATAGTCTGACCAGAGACTTCTCTTGCTGCATGAAGGAGCACTGGGCCCTTAGCTGGCCTTAGAGAACACAACAAAGACTCTGCGCGGATGCATAGACTGATGGGCGCACATGTAAATTGAAGAAAATGCTGAGCCCCGGCCCAAATATTACATTCCTGAGAGGGCGATAGTGAAAACTGTCACCCTGAGTAATATGAATATCAACCGAGGCGCAGCCGAGGTTGATATTCATATTTCGAAGGGTGACATTTTTCACTATCATTCTCTCAGATTTATTATTCCGAACAAAACTACCGGCCCCCGCCCATCGGGGTTTGAAGAAATAGATTGGGCTGCATGATGCTTCCACGCAGAGCTGAAACTGGCCGCACATGAGTATTGGTAAACCGCTTAGATGTTCTAAGTAGAAGTAAAACAAAAATCAGGAATCGATACAATTAACTTACCCATCAAAGACACCAAAGGGAAAGAAACACAAACATTAAACGACCAGACCATAATGGAAACCTAAACAAAGGAAGGCCATAAGGACAGTTACTTTCCCACAAAAATGGCCATATGGCCATCTAAAATAAAAAGACACAAGTGATACACACAGTAAGTAACAAACAACACCAAAGATAAACCGCCAGAGAAGAACCGCCTTGGAACGGTCAGTGGAAAGATTTCCACTGGGGGGGGGGGGGCTTAAATCGATTTTACGTGGCCACAATCCTCGCCCTTACTTCCGTCGCGATTTAGACAAATAATTTGTTAAGTCCGCATGAAGGCCTCCTACCTCATCAGTGCAACATCTCCGTGAACACAAAAAAATCAAAGAACCACAGAGGTGAGACAACGGTGAGGACTCGACAGCAAGAAACCACTGAAATGCTGGAGCAAAAGAAAACCAACAGTTAGACTCCGATGGGCCCGACCAGAGACAGAGCATCAGGCACCAACCAACATTACCTTGAATTAGATCTCTCTAATTCTCAATAAGCCTTTACGTTGGAGCCGCCATAGACTCTGAGGCCTGACCCACCGGCGTGCAATTAAAGAGGGAAGCAATTGCCAACCGTGATTGGGTTAACAACCATGCATGCAGTCTGTCGTATAACATCCATGTTGTACCCAGTCTTTATCTCAATCCACACACGGTCGCAACATGAGACATGTAACAAACATTTTCAAACATATCTATATTGCGTAGTGTATATATTGAGCTTAGGGAAATGCATCATATTGGCAAAAATATAGTGGATGGGAAAAAGCAGCAGATATAGTATTAGAAATAGGTGTAGGAATTGTAGGAGTCATAGTAATAGTAGCAGCAGTAGTAAAAGTACATGAATTAGTAGTTTGTTTGTTTGTACTGTAGGTTAACGGCCAAATCAACACTATTTAGGTCATTTAAGAGCCTGTCAGTTAACCTATCAACACTTTTCCGTGGCAGACTTATACGTAAGCGGTTAACCAGTACAGTGCACATTCTTTCGCCAGACTTTGACAACTGCCCTTCTTGAATCAGCGGAAGATAGAGATTGACCGTAGAAAACATTTCATGATTAATCTCCACGAAAGAATGTTGCCGACGCCGGCAGTCATCGAACCCGTGTCTTCCTGATCCCAAGTCAGACGCGCATCCGACTGAGCTACCGAGACGGGCTTAGTGTAGTAGTAGTAGTAGTTGTTGTTGTTGTTGTTGTTGTATTAGTAGTAGTACTAGCGGTGGTGGTGGTAGTGAATAAACTACATTACGAAAACACACCTATACAAATAGATTGTAACCCTTATCGCCAAAAAAAAAAATGAAAATTTTTAAGATAAAAAATTGTGAAATTTTTTCTTATTTCTGTACTAAAATATAGATTGTGGGTACTCGTTAGAACCGCCTCGATCAAAATATAGACTGTCGGTACCCGTTAGAAGCGCCTCATATATATTTTAGAGCAGAAATAAAAATATATAAGAAATAAGGTTTACCCTGTAAACCCAAGTTTTACTATATAAAAGTGGGGTTCAATGGGATCAAAAATATAAAGGCGTGTTTTCGTGAGGAGTAGACTATACGAAACAGAAGTAAAAACAATGATCATATGGGCCCCGTCAGGCGATTTTGGTACTTATCGCCTATGCGAGCAGCGAAGGTTCAGGCGAGCCTGCGCACCCGCGCAGTCTCGCCAGAACCTTCGCTGCTCGCTCATAAAAGCAGTGAATCAAGTGGAACCTTCAGACAGAAAGCCATATCCCTGGCCCCTCGGAATGGCTGGGCATGCGCAGTTCAAATTTGTCATGACGGAATTGCTCGAAGACACAAATTCGCTTGGCGGGGTTCATATATAGAGGGCCATTCAGTAATTATTAAACACAGTACCGTAAAAATTCAAAACTTTCGGACGCCCTGAGGACCCGCTGCAACACTCCTCAATTTTTAGCAAATTCGTTTCACGATCAAGCATGGAGCCCCAAAAGTGTCAACGGAATTGCAAACATTGGAGACCCTGCTCAGACTGCTCCTTACTTTATCAATACGTTCGGTAATCAACAATTTATACTTGTTGCATAGTTATAATTATATTTTGTTGTTTATGGATGATGTTGCCGTTTTACGAGGATGGTGCAAAACGTTCTATCACTTCTTTGTTTCCGTACTTTCTACTGGTGTGTAAAGGGGGTCTTTCAAGATATAGGAAATTTGCATTGGTTTCTGCCCACGCTTGGATTTTGATGAAATTATGCACAATAATTGCCTTGGGTATAACCATTATAATAACGATGCATTCCCTTTTAAATGTTATTTCCGTAGTAAATTTATTACATATTTTATGAAGTCTCTATCACAACAGAGAGTACTCTCATACTCTCATATAAACTTGTCTACAGTATTCAGAGTTTCATATATCTAATGCTGCTATGTTTTATGAATTAAAGCCATAATTGGTGAGTTAGTTGATACTATTAATGACCTGATATGTCTAGTAATAGTGGCTGGGCATTCAGTTTTCTTTGATTGTGTCCCCATATTTCAGCTCCTATTTTTGTATTCATTAAAATTTTGTATGCATTTTTACCATGTTCAAATTTTTGTCAAGACTCCATTTTAGCATAAAAACTACCCACATATCTTAGGAACATGTTGATGAATTTTGATGGAGATTGAGGACCGGTAACATTGTGTTTTAGCAGACTGAATACTGATAGTCCTGATTCAGAAAATGTGAAATTATATGATTATCATGTTTTGGTCATGCTGTTTAATAATACTTTACTATTGCTTTCAATTTGGATGGCTATAGTATAGTATGGTTTGTGTAAGTAGTTCATAGCATAATTATAAGTAATATTTCAAAACATCCATTTCAGTAAATTTGCCCCCTATGGAACAAACTATTTTGTCTACAGAACTATACCGCAAAAGTTTTGATGACAAACGTCATCAAACGCACCCATGTAATCATGTGCACAGTTTTCTTTCTGTCTTTCTTGTCTAATTTGGTAATGGTGCTAAGGTGATGTTTAGATTTAACATTCAAATCAACAACATACCAGTCACTTTAGATGTTGCTTCAGATTTTGTGAGATTTGTTATCCGACTCGAGATAAATGACTCTCAAGTCAAACTGTTGTTTGTTTATTTAACCCTAACTGTCCATTTAAAAAGAAATGTTTACTCAAGGGAAAATCAATCACACTTGAGATTACTTTTCCTGGACATTAAGGTTTCAGAATTTGTATCTGCATAGGCACTAGCCAATCTATCTTTTTTGTAGAGCCCCTATGAACGAAATCAAACGGCTAACTGAAGCTGTATTCCAAAGCCATTTGAATTTGCTTTTAGAATTCACATGTTCGTACATTTGTCAGTGTTCCAAAACTTAGGTTATCATGATTGTGTTGTCTATATATTTGTATAGGTCTTTCACTTCATTTACCTATCTCAGCAGGTGTTGCAGTAATTACCAAGCACATTATGTATGATATCAAGAAGCAATTTAACTGTTGATAATAATTATTCAATCCGTGAGTAGTTATCGCATAACTCATAGGATTTTAAATTATTTTCGGTAAATACATTGTGATGCTTTTTTCTGTCCAAACACTGCAATGCTCTTTCTAAGCTGAGAGATACATTGCACAGAAATGTACTGGTAATTATTAATGAACAAAAAGCAAGCAAAAACAGTGCTTAAAAAACAGTGAACTTGCATTCAGAAGAAACATTCAAGAAGTGGTTGAAAGTTGTACAACCAGAAAAAAATACTAAAAGCTCGCTTCCGATAAATTAACCAATATATTGACAAAGTAAATAGAAAAAATAAGACACTAAAGAAACGTCAACAATTACAATACCAATGCAGAAAAGAAACATATTTATCCATGTGTACTATAAGGAAGGAAACTGTTTCTCTCCCTTTCTAATAGCAAAATATCTCTAGGTCATGGGACAGCTTTGTTTACACCAAATATTCTGCACCTCATCCATCAATGATATCTTTTGCAACAGAAACTCAATACCAGTGACATTTTGATTTTTGGAAATATTAACCAATAATTACTCTAACTTTTTTGTTAGGATAATAATCCAGCGTTCATAAAGACAGAGTATGTCTAAGGCTTAATCTGGCCATGGGTTTTTCAACAGAGTTCTTCTGTGGCGGTTTATTTACGGTGCTGTTTGTTACTTACTGTGTGTATCACTTGTGTCTTTTTATTTTGGATGGCCATATGGCCATTTTCTGGGAAAGTAACTGTCCTTATGGCCTTCCTTTGTTTAGGTTTCCATTATGGTCTGGACCGGCCCCGATAGCTCAGTTGGTAGAGTGTCCGCTCCGGGGAACGGGAGGTCTCGGGTTCGATCCCGGGCCGCGACATACCAAAGTCGTTAAAAATGGTACTAGCTGCTCCTCGTTTGGCACTCAGATTTACGGGGTAGAGCTAGGACTGGTCGATCCAGTGTCAGGATAATGTGACTGGGTGTGGTATCATGTAATGTGTCTGGGACATGATACTTCAGTGAGGCAGCACTATAAACGTGAGCATTGAGCTCCCTGTCGCAACCAGACACCGTCGTGATATGACTGAAAAATTGTTGAAAGCGACGTTAAACCCGAATTCACACACACACACACATTCCATTATGGTCTGGTCGATTAATGTTTGTGTTCCTTTCCCTTTGGTGTCTTTGATGGGTGGAGTAAGTTAATTGTATCGATTCCTGATCTTTGTTTTACTTCTACTTTACTGGTAACAACAAACCACTGACCATTGCGTCCTTGCATACCAGCTTGGTATGGAAATGAAAATAATGGATCTCCTTGTCTTACACCTATTTGAGTAGCATGACTTATGCAAAGTCATTAAATAAAGTTGCACATGTTCACAATAATTTTGCTGCTAATAAAAAAGCAATATATTTTGTTAAGCCTAATTTGTTGATTAGAATACCTTTTGATTTAGTGTTTTACTATCTACTATTTTTGATATATATATATAGTGTATAAATGAAAGGAAAATATCAGAAATTTATAATATTTTGATAGTTTCTAAGCTAGATCAGCTCAATATGTATTCATTTTGATTAGTATAATCTCATTTTTATTACGTAAGTGTTACGAATTGCCTTTTTGTAAGGTTCTTGGATGATTTCAATAAAATAGTAAATTTTGCAGAAACGACTTACATCCATAAAGGTGTAAAACTACAGTGTTACCGGTTTCGGATTTTCATGAAATTTGGCATAGCTAAAGAAGATACATATGGCAAGTTTTCTTAGCAAAATGAAATCTTGACAAAGACTAGAATATATTTATCTTAGGGATTGAATTTTGATAATTTTTTTAAATTTTGATTAAAAAATGAGATTTTTGATAATTATTTTATCAGAAAATGTAAACTTTCATTAATTCAAAATGTTTTTTACTATCAAAGGAATGCCTATGGAGTTCTGCATTCAATCCAGTTAACAGATCTTGAAACTAAATAAAACATAAGATTTAAGACGCACTTATTTAGAGACAGACACCAGCTCATGGAGGGAGTCAGTAAGAGTGGCCTCCTGAGTCCTACTTTGATTTATATAATTTATTAAATACCTTTTTATAGGTTGTATATGCTGATTTATTAATATACAAAGTTTAAAGAAAAAACATGCATGGGCACAGATGAAAGACCCCCTTTATCTATACTTGTACTGTTGTCGGAGGATAAGTTGACAGTGAGGTCAGCGAATGTTATTGGGCATAGTCCACTGTTGTAAAAAGGTAAGCAAACTTAGGCAATCTTCAATATAATGTGATTTTATTGTACACCTGGTAGACAGTCGACTTGGCACAGTCCAGAAGTCAATCAAACATTTCACACTTTATAGTTGTGGGTTCGAGCCCCACTATTATACTTTCATTTTTTCTTTTCATTTAAAAATATTACATTTTACTTTTCATTGTTTAAGATATTACAATACCCTTTCAGCTGACATCAGTAATTCTGTTTTTATATGTTAAGAAGAAGAAACGCGGAGCAATGTCGAGAAGTTGTTGACGAGTTAAGATTCATACAAGAACTTCTTGCATGGGTTTCATGAGATTAATGCAGATTTCTTAAGATTCTTACAAAGCTATAAACGTCTGTCCCATGTCGCGAAGGCTCCACCCAGAACACAGCTGAAAGCAGCCGACGGTGTGTTTCTGACGACGGTGACTCCAAGAACATTATGAGAAACGTTTTGCAGGTTACTGCTCCTTAAGTATGTTTATTTCGGAACAATATAAGGGTTTGGATTGCGGGATTTGGGGCGGGCGTGGTGCGGAGGCTGTAATTGCCTCAATTGACCGTTCCGATCATTATTTGCGAGAAGCTTATTTCAAAAACTATTGTTTGCATCATCATCATCATCATCATCATTCTTCTTCTTCTTATTCCTCTTCTTGTGTTGTTCTTGTTCTTCTTCATCTCCTTGTTCTTCTCGAGTTTTCATTTACTTCTCATTGCAGGTGTGCCAAGAGGAAATGGCGATGGGCCATCTCCAAATACCTCTGAGCGCTGCATTTGACCGTGCCGCTATGTACACTGGTGTATCTCTTTCAAGCCTCTACAGGGTTCGTGGGCAGTCCTCTGAGATGCCTTCTACTAGAAAGCAGAGGAAAGTTAAGGTCGTTCTGGACGAGTTTGACATTTGTAAGACGCACAGTCCAAGAGCCTCTTCTCCAACATCAGAGTGTGCCCACCTGTACCGTCAATACGTTAAAGGTGCGATTAATTTAAGCTTCGCCCGCAACGGTTGAACATTGCATGACTTCGATTTAACATAGGAAACTGGCCCCCGTCCATCGGAGCTTGTAGAAATAGATTTGGCTGCACGATGTTTTCGCACAGAGGTAAAACTGACCGCACATGAATATATTGACAAACCACGGACCAAGCCTGTCGATACAGAATGGTGCGAATCAGACCGTCCAGTGCTTATAAACCTTATTGGTTTCATTGGGGCAGGGCTTGAGGTGTCATTTCATCTCAGTGTCGGGTAAAAATTCCCACTAAATTGGAAGCAACTTCTCCAAAATGACCTAAATAGTGTTGACGAGGACGTTAAACCGCAATCAAACAAACAAACAAAATAGGAAACGTTGAATTTACAGATTACTTTCAAAGTAACAAGTGAGTTCAGTGAAAAATAGATGACATTGTTTCAAGCACTGTTGTTTGCCAGTTCATTTTTTTTTTGTTGTTGTTTTCTTTTATAATTAGGTTTTACGGTCCTTTCAAGACTATTTCACTTCGCTCAAGCCGATCAATCAGAGGTGTGCGAAAACAGGTTTAGCCGGAGAAAACACACCTGACTTCCGTTGCAGAACTTGGCGCCGAGACAGGCTCTAATATTTTATGACAACAACAGGGGAGTTCTTAACCCTTTTTATACCAAATGGAATCTTCCACCTTATATATAACAGGAGTCCATTTCAAAATTTAGGGGTGCCAGGTTGTGTTTTCTTCAAAAACTATTTGCAAATTGACTGAACTTTTTGCAATCAGTGTAGGCCCTTATCAGACGCCGTGTTTTGCGGCGTCCGATCTGGGCTTGCACTGTTTGCCAACTATCCGGTACAAAATGGGTTAAAATCATATTGCTTAAATTATTTTTTAACATCACGAAAACACGCCTATATAATTTTGACCCCCTTGAACCCCAATTTTATATAAAATATAAACTGGGGTTTCCGGGGTATACCTTATTTTTCTTGTTTTTGCTCTAAAATATAGATTGTAGGTACTCGTTAGAACCGCCTCGATGAGGCGGTTCTAACGAGTGCCCACAATCTATATTTTGAGCAATAATAAGAAAAATATCACATTTTTTTCATCATAAAATTTTCATTTTTCGGCGATAAAGGTGGCTATGTATTTGTATAGGCGTGTTTGCGTAATGATCAATTGACATGTTCTTTCAACTTATCGTTACCGACTGCGTTACAAGATAGGCTACCAAGGTGGGGATAAGCATCTTCGAAAAGTCTTGAAGCAGTTCAGCTTCACATGAAGAAAATCCAAGACGAACAGAAGATTACTGATGGAGAGGACCTACAGTGTCGCTGCTAGAATTCAGTTTCTTAGAAGCATAAAGCGATACCGGGAGAATGGAAGGCAGATAGTTTACACCGATGAAACATTCGTCCATTCATCCCACACAGTCAACAAATCGTGCCAGACTTCAGAAATTAGTCTGAATGATCCATTCTCTAGAGGAGAGAAATTGATAGTTTTGCATGCTGGAACTGGAGACTACCATGACGAGATGAATCAGGACAACATCTTCAAACGGGTAAAAAAATACAATCGTATTCCGCATTTGCCAGCAAAGTCGGTCTCATCATTGATACTGCACCGTACCACAACCTCCAGGTAGACAAGTGCCCTACACAGGCTTCCAGAAAGGCAGACATTCAGGCCTGGATGACTCGGCACAAGATACACTTTAATTCTACAATGCTAAAGGCAGAGCTGCTCCAGATATGCAAACGGCATAAACCCGCCTGTTACATGTGGGTTTACGGCGTCCCGCAAACCCCCATGCTGACAAGACAGCCGAGCGTGATCTCTGACGGGTGTACGGGCAGCTGTGGGGTAAGGCACAAGAAAAATATCAAATTAATGACATGAATTATATACAGTATCTATATACAACTAGATGGAAACCTCATATTCTGACGAATGAGCAAAAGGCAACCAGGGTAAGATGTTATAACATCTTCTGAAAAAGTTTAAAACTTGTGACGATCGGGGCATTTTTAACTTGCTTACGGGGGACGAGACTCGAGTCTATATGTTTCAGCCACAGAGGAGTTGTGAAAATAAACAGTGGAAAGCAAAATACAAGCGTCGCCCAGTAGTTGCAAAGAGAACTAGGAGTACTAAGAAGGTACTGTTTACAATTTGTCTTCAATTCGGTACAGTTGTACAAATTTCCACTCCAAAGGTCAGTCAGTGACAGGATGTTTGTACAAAGAGTCTGTACTGAAAAAAGTAAAAGAAAATCTACAACAAAAAGCGCCCAAGTACCGGTTTGCAAGGAATACAGCTTCTTCATGACAATATATCTGCTCACGTGTGTGAGGTTGTCGAATTTCTGGATCAAGACAAAGTGACTATTCTGAATGCCTTTTTCGCCAGGTTTGAGTCCCTGTGACTTTTTCCTGTTCCCGAAGTTGAAACAATTGTTATTAAGACGAAAATTAAACTCCAGAAGCGCACTTGGAAGTGCAGTGTACCAGTGTCTGTGAGCTATACCAAAGAAGAGCTATTTCGGGCTTTCCGTGACTGGATTTACAGATTACAATACAAAAATGTGTAAATACAAAGCGGATTACTTTGAAGGTCTGCAAAGAAGTGAATTAGGCTGAAAGCGTTATTTCCTGTTTTATTTTACCTGTGACATAACTTTTTGAACCACCCTCGTATGTTATTTATGGAATAGATCAGCTCTAACTGTGATTTGTTGAGTTATAACTCACAGTTTGGAGGTCAGTTGTAAAGTAGACAAACCACGAGCGCGCAGCGCGCGTGATTTGTCTACTTACAACTGACAGACAAACTGTGATTTATTACTCAACAAATCGCAGACTAGAGCTGATCTATTTCGATTCTAACATGCTGAAAATTGGCAATAATGCTGTTGTTTCCTTCAAAATCACACAACTTTTCGCCATCGTTAGAAGAAATTCCGCTAAAACTATCGACTGAAACACATGCATTTATATTCTTTTCTAACGTTTTCAATGCGAGAAAATGACGTTCAACTAGTGGCGTCATAAAATGGCAGTTTTTAATGACGTCACTCGTCACGCTCTTCCTTGCCGTGATTTGTTGTAGAATAAAACACAGTTTATTTTCCATTGCCTATATAGGCGCGCTGTGTTAGAATTGCCATTCTTACCTGTTTTCAATTTATGACTTGCACGGCGTGCTGATATACTCAGTGTGGGTACACAGAAGCTTTGCGTCAAAAACTCTACTGCATCCTTTGAACTCGTGTTGCTTCTCTCTCTCTCTCTCTCTCTCTCTCTCTCTCTCTCTCTCTCTCTTGTCACTGTTTGACAGACAAAATATTATTTCAATCCATCATGAAAACACGTCTATATAATGCTGACCGTCTCAGTCCCACTTTTATTACTAAAACTGGGGTTTACATAGGTAAACATTATTTTTCTTATAAATTAGATTAAATTTTTCTCAATTTTTCGTTTTTCGGCGGTCAAATTTACGTGTTTTCGTAATGTAAAAGACAAAATTTATACCTTACTACGTAGAGCTTGTCTAAAAGAACCGTGCTGGTCAGCGATATCAGAGCTACAATCCCTAATACACGTCTTTTGTCCATTGTTTCGATAAATGATTTTTTTTTTAAACATCTAAACCGTTCTTATGTCAGCTGTTGTGACATGTAAGTTCGAAGTTGGATCTTATATCATTCAAACACCGAAAAGTCATATGATAGATGGTCTTTGTTGTGACAGATGTCACTGTGTATTCTTTTTATTATTTGAGTCATCGCTTGACAAAACCTACAATAAGACCGGTGCGACCAACAGAGTGAGTGAGTGAGTGTTTGAGTTTTACGTCCCACCAACAGCTAAGGTCATACCTGCGCACCTGTTACTATGACAAGACATTTTGCTTGAATCTCTGTGCATAGATATTATTAGCCTACAGTAGGTACATGCGATCAGCGATGACTCTGATCAGACTGCGCGAATCTGAGTCTTCGCTGGTCGCTCAAGCCTTCTTGTAGATTTTGTCATGCGCTGGCTCATTTAACATTTTAGCTTGGTCTACCGGTACCAGCAATCGATATATTCTCCTTAAGGTATAGTAATCACACATCTAGACTGCAATTCAAAATAAACTAAGATTTTCCAAATTGTTTCCCAACACTGTGGGTTGCAATATAAGTTCAAAAAGCAAGTATATTATGTAAAGCAAATTCAACAACTACAGTTTAAGACCAAATAAAGGTCCTATAAGACAACTACAGGAAGATTTAGTGTCCCCTAATTTTCAAACAAGGATACCGACAAGGCAGGAGCACTCACCCTTAAAATATTATTATTTTCAGTTGTTATGTACTCTGAAGTAGCAAAGACGAGGCATTATTTTCTTACTTTCTACATTTTTAAGCACGTTTGTGAAAATTTCACCGAATACCACACGGTAAATTTAATCGCCATCTTGGATTTAGTCAGTTACCTCTTGCAATTGCTTAATCTATGACTTTGCAGAATCATCAACGTGATCTTCTTGTCATTTTGGTTTAGGTGTCTTTCAAAATATTGACCTCGGTTTGTTTACAATAGAGAAATCTGTCACTTTCCCCGACGACCTCATCACTGTTTCAGCTGATTTGTGTTATTGCGCATATGTTAAAAAACGGGATAAAACTTGATGAATTTCATACAATAATTACATTTTATTAAAGCACATTTAAGTTCTGTTTTAGCATAATGTTTTAAGACCACCTTTTTCGGCATCACGACTGTTTTTTATTTTACTTTTTTTGCGGATGTGCCTTCCATTTAATGGTAATTCGGTTGCATCCGCTTTTTCTCGGACTGGTTTTCGGCACTAGAAAGCGTCATTGTCATAAAACGGGTGAAATCAAAGCACCCGGGATCCAGCAGAATATTAATTGGCGAAAAAACACACATGTAGCAGACAGAAGCAATAACGTTTTCTTCGTATTTGTAAGTCTTTTTGGCCTTGATCACGAAATCAGTTATGCGGTGATAGGGATATCATTTTAGTTTTTTGAATTCCACACCGGTAGCTATGTCACACACTATGGGTTTTGGAAATGAAGATGGAAACCGCGTATTTTAGCAGTGTAAACAGAAACTGACGATTTGTTGTCTTGTGACAAATTTTATGAAAATGAAAAGCAACAATTTTAAAAAATGGACTTGCGCTATTATATAAGGTGGAAGATTCGATTTTGTATAGAATATGTAAAGAATGAGAACAGTACATATTTTACTCTCTAGAGGTTGGGGCGCCGGCGATCTGGGCTTGGAGTAATACATCAGGCTGCATGGTGCTTCAACGCAGAGCTGAAGCTGACCACACATTGTACGAATACTGGTACACCACTTAGAAGAACAAAGCCTGCACAGGCAAAGTGGTGTAAGTCAGACCGTCCATTGATTTGGTTGGTTGTTTGAGGTTTAACGTCCCCGTCAACACTGTAAAGGTCATTTTGGAGACGTTGCTTCCAATTTTGTGGGACTTTTAACCGACACTGAGATGAAATGACATCTCAAGCCCTGTCGCCCAATGAAACCAATACCGCGGTTCCTGTACAGGCTTAGATCCTCTAAGCGGTTTATCAGTACTAGTGTGCGGGCCAGATTCAGCTCTGCGTGGAAGCATCATGCAGCCCATATATTTCTTCAAGCCCCTATGGGCGGTGGCAGAGGAATGTATATCCATTGAATATAACCGTTTGGTTTCATTGGGCGGCAGGGCTTGAGATGTCATTTCATCTCAAATGGCGGGTAGCCTCCCACAAAATTGGAAGCAGCATCGCCAAAATGACCCCAATAGTGCTGACGGGGCATTAAATCTCCGTTCAAACAATTTCTATATAGGTTATGACCAATCAGGCCACAGGAAATAGAAGGAACTACTTTCTTTTTGTTTACATGTTTTCACCATGTGCTCAAGAGCAGCCATGTTTCTTCAACTTCAGGTGCATGGAGGTGGCACGATGAAAATTTGGTCAATTTTGTAATGGGAAAGATTTTTTGAAAAACATTGGTAGATTTTGTTAGGAGAGGTTATACAAAGGCCTGATTTGTGCTAGAAAAACATTGAATGAAATGACAGCTCTGCAGTGACGTTTGAAATTTGACAATTTTCACCCTGATTGCTTTTGCCTTTTGAAAACTAAATGTTGGTAACAATAGGGCTACTAAAAGCCAAATTATTATGTTTTCATGGAAATAATCACACAAAAAAAACTCATATTAGTCATAATTTCTTTTTAAAACAATTTTCATCTTCACACTTGTCAAATTTTAAATACAGGTTATCAGCAATTTTGTACAGTCCTTAACAGTAGGTCCAAGTCGAACTAACTCATTACGAAAACACGCCTAAACAAATACATTGTAACCTTTATCGCCGAAAAATTGAAAATTTTAAGATGAAAAATTGTGATATTTTTCTTATTTCTGCTCAAAATATAGATTGTGGGTACTCATTAGAACAAAGGAGCATTACTTTGAAGGTCTGCATTAAAATGAATTTGGCTAAAAATCGCCCTCTCTCTCTATTATCACTGTTTGACATACACAAAATATTATTTCAATCCATCATGAAAACACGCCTATATAATTTTGACTTTTATATAGCAAACCTGGGGTTAATAGGGGTAAACATTATTTTTCTTTTTATAAATAAGAAAAATATCTCAATTTTTCATCTCAAAAGTTTCGTTTTTTCGGCGGTAAAATTTACAATGTATTTGTATAGGCGTGTTTTCGTAATGTAAAAGACAAAATTTATACCTTTCTACGCAGAGCTTGTCTAAAAGAATCGTGGAAGTCAGCATTATCAGAACTACAATCCCTAATACACGTCTTTTGTCCATTGTTTCGATAAATGAATTTATTTATTTATTTCAGTCAACCTTATTGTCTTTCTACACCTAAACAAATGCCAGCTGTTGTGAACTTTAAATTCGAAGTTGGATCTAATAACATTCGAACACCGGAAGGTTACATGATGCATGCTCTTTTTGTGATATGTCACTGAGTATTTTTTTCACCAATCGATATCTTCTCCTTAACAATCGGCATGATGCTTCCACGCAGAGCTGAAACCGACCGCACACGAGTACTGGTAAACCGCTTAGATGATCTATGCCTGCCCAGGCAAAGCGGTGCGAGTCAGACCGTTCATGCTTCTAAATCCTACCGGTTTCTTTGGGCGACAGGGCTTGAGATGTCGTTTCATCCCATTGTCAGGTAAAAGCCCCACAAAATTGGAAGCAACGTCTCCAAAATGACCTATACAGTGTTGACGAGGACGTTAAACCTCAAATCAAACAAACGAAACAAATTCTCCTTAACGATATGTACAATCGAACTAACTTCACAAGAATTATTTTGGGGGATTTTTACGGGCATGGTTCAAAGATACAGAATCCAAGCAGAGGTAATAAAAAGAGAAAATAGCGAAAAACGTTGGAACGCTTTTACCTGAAACCAGAAGGCGCAGTTCTTTGATACGTGGTATTTGGCTTTGTCTAGTTCACCTTTACCAAGATTGCTCAAAATATAGCTCATGAGTCAGCAAGAACTGTCATCAGACAGCGTAGATCATCTGAAAAGGTGTCCTTAAGGCAATGGGCATAAGTGGAGGTATTGCTGAATAAAGTCCTGTGCCTTTATCTGTCAAGACTGTCGTATTGCCAAATATGAACTAAATACACCGTATGCTTTGGAAAATATGAGCTCTTAAAAATTAAACATGAAATTTCTGAGTCCATGACCTTGATTTTTAGGACAATATATTGGACTGTGTATTACTGAATAATGGCCTATATTTATTTAAGAAATAGATCAGCTCTAGCTGTGATTTGTTGAGTAATAAATCACAGTTTGGAGGACAGTTGTAAAGTAGACAAATCACAAGCGCGTAGCGCGCGTGATTTGTCTACTTACAACTGACCGACAAACTGTGATTTATTACTCAACAAATCACAGACAAGAGCTGATCTATTTCGATTCTAACACGCTGAAAATCGGCAATAATGTTGTTGTTTCCTTCAAAATCTCACAACCTGTCGCCATTGTTATAAGAAATCCCGCTTAAATTATCGACTGAAACACATGCATTTATATCCTTTTCTTACGTTTTCGATGCGAGAAAATGACGTTACACCGTCTAACGTCAAGGAAATCGACTAGTGACGTCATAAATTGGGAATTTTTATGACGTCACTCGTCACGCTCTTCCGAGCTGTGATTTGTTGCAGAATAAAACACAGTTATTTTCCATTGCCTATGTAGGCGCGCTGTGTTAGAATAAAATACTAAATATGAACCAATTGCATCATATGGTTTGGAAAAAAAT